>OX336397.1:231779314-232299391 GCA_946902985.2 Meconema thalassinum
GTGTTAAAGTAAGGCGAATCCATCAAGGAACATGCCTGAAAAAATTGCAATTACTTCCTGTTGATAGTTTCCGAGAAAAAGGTACATAAAAAAGTTGAAAATGAACATGGAGAGCTTAGGATATTGCGGGTCCCCTTAAGGGGAGTTCCAATTGATAAAAATGGAAAAAATATCAATTTTCAGATTTTTAGATGTGAAAGCTGGTACTTTGACGTTTAAAATGATTTATAATACTTGATATTTGTTATTTGCAAAACATGTGTAATATTTATTTAAATAATGCAGTGCACATTAGAAAGCACTGAAAATTAGAACATACAAAGGCATTTTCTCAGAACTTGTTGTTTTGCACATAAATGTTCATTTTTCTCAGTTGTCACTTATCACAGAAGTCTCAAATGTTTACCACCTTTAGCTTGGCTTGTACATGAGATCTTAACACGGGATTTTTTTCTAGCTAAAATACATTTCGAAAAAAAATGATATATTTTGAATATTTTTAAAACCAAAAATTCGAGATTAAATTAAAAAAATATATTATTATGGTCACAATAGTAGAAACATCAAACGCCCATGTTGAAGTACTAAGAAATGATCACTAAGTATGGAAATAAAATTTCATCTATATCTACCCAGTAGTATCTGTGAAAAAGGAACATGAATTTGTTATAAATTAACATTAAGAAGATTGACCATTGGAACTCCCCTTAAGAGGGTTAAGATGAAAAGGAAACTCTAAACGTTCACAAAACGTTTGAGCGTTTTATTTTTGGAAATGTTTCAAATGATTTAAAGTCTTGTGTTCGTGACTGTGTTGCACATAAGAGTGGTTGACTCACCTTGAATGCCATGGTGGTTGTGTGATCGATGTCGAGCTGTTGACCAAATGATACCGTCCCCAGGATCTCCACACTGTTTATATAGGGGTACAGCTACTCTGATGTAATTGCGGTCGTTTCGCAAGGCCAGCAGTGCTTGGGCCACGCCTGGTGCTGGTCTCCCTGGCCCAATATCGTGTGTCTCTGTGGGGAGTGGGGTGAACCCAGGCCTTTAGGGAGGTTTCTGAACCTCGCGTGGGTCTATCAGTCTTTCTTCTGTCTCGCTGAGTGGTGGCGGTGTTTACAGTCATGTGATTCTCAAATCATATTCACCAGTTCACAATTCGTTTAAGTGACCAAGTGATCATTTTAAACCTGGACATCGCAAATCTCAGATTCATCAATTTTTGCAAATTTCTTTACCTTATCACTGTACTGTACAAAAACAAATTTTGAAGGTTTAAGGAGATGTGCATTACGTTGTAAGAAATCTACAAGAATTCTGGAGAATATTCTTTGTAACATCATCTATGCGTTGAAATTTAATAGAAAGTTATATTTCGGAATTGAATCATTCTTGCCGTCCTGCCGATGCAAAATTCACATTTTTCTGAGTCTATTTTCATGTTCTTGTAAAGGCATCACTTTGTTTGATAACAATAATTAGATTGTGAACTATCGAAATGAATTTCGTGATTTTAGAATATTATATTTGCTGTCAATGCAAGTTACTACGTGTTTCTTTTTAGTCCTTACGCATACAACTTAATCGAATATGGTTTTAGTCTGGTATTCTTGATTAAAAGAGCTTTATCATTTTTCATACTGTAACTTGAAATTTTAAAAAGTTCATATTCTTCTTCGAGGAATGTGTCATTTTTTTCCAGTAAGATTACGATTTTGAGATCTCAAAGCTCAATTTGACATTCTTTTTAAATTTCGAGTTTTTTTTTTCTAGATTTAGTTTTGCTATTTCCTATCGTCACGTATGGCTCTGAGTCCTGGACCATAAATGCTGCGTGCTGCAGGAGAATCGAAGCATTCGAGATGACGTGTTATCGAAGTATCGTGGGTAGCAAGAAGAACAAATGAATCTATTCTGAAGGAGCTAAGGATTGCTCCTAAATCACGCCTACTCCCAAACATCCAAAGGCAAATGTTGAGATTTTTGGGCCATGTCATCCGGCAAGACGGCATTGAGAAGTGTATCATCCAGGGTAAAGTTGATGGAACGTTGAGGGGACGCGCCCCGAACCGGTACCTTGACCAGATAAGACCGCGATGTAGGGTTAACAGAATTGCGTGAAGGATCACGACGTTCGAAATCGAACTACGACCAAGAAGACTGCGGGGGCACATACAGCTCAAGGAGCCACAAGAATAACGATTTTAATATTATAACTGTGCCTGCCACAAATCTTGTACAACAATGATATACATATCCAAGGAAACACACACACCTTGCTATTAGAAGCAAAGTTTAAAATTTTCAAAATTCAAATGA
This sequence comes from Meconema thalassinum, assembly GCA_946902985.2. Taxonomy (NCBI): domain Eukaryota; kingdom Metazoa; phylum Arthropoda; class Insecta; order Orthoptera; family Tettigoniidae; genus Meconema; species Meconema thalassinum. Next base: position 231,781,637 of record OX336397.1, read on the forward strand.
TAATTATTTTTATCAATTTTTTCAAAATTGGTTCTTGTTTTGTGCTGACCTTCACCGTTTCCCTGATATCTGCCGTGTTTATAGCGATTTTTGGAGTTTTCTTTTTTTAATGTGGGTGTTAAACCTTCTGCTACAAAATGAATCTCACTCAAAACCGTTGTGACTTTAATTAGTCTTTCTATGAAACGTAAACTTTTTTTTTGAGTTTGCTCAGAATAAGAATGGAAATAATGTCGCTTAATTAATTAATAATGTGAAAATATGCGAGATTCATTTTGTAGCATAAGGTTTAAAACCCAAATTAAAAAAAGAAAACTCAAAAAATCCTTATAAACACGGCAGATATCAGGGAAACGGTGAAGGTCAGCACAAAACAAGAACCAATTTTGAAAAAAAAAAAAAAGATAAAAATAATTATCATTTGAATTTTGAAAATTTTTAACTTTCCCTCTAATAGCAAGGTGTGTGTGTTTCCTTGGAAATGTATCTCATTGTTGTACAAGATTTGTGGCAGGCACAGTTATAATATAAAAATCGTTATTGTTGTGACTCCTTAAGCTGTATGTGCCCCCTAGTAATATGCAGAGAAAGTTTCTCGTTAAGGATACAGTAAGTCATATTCTTAGTGTTGCTGTATTTCCGTTGACTCCTCTGAGTGAAATGTGAGTTAGCAAGTGATTCCGAAATCGATTTGTCATTTCATAAAATCGTATGCGTTTTTATTAATCTTGATGATCCTCCTTTATTGTTGGCGGTTTCGTTTTTATTAAATGTGTGGTTCGTTCCTTCTTCTATAATTATTATAAAGTAATTCAATGAGTTCTTTGATTCGCAGCCTCTATCATATATCTCGTCAGTGATCCTTTAACACTGTTTATGTTCGACCCTGACTATTATATGTCTGAAAACTGTATCATAATGATGGTCATTATAACACTATTTTTCATTATGAAACAGTTTCTCCTACCAATCACTGCTCAAGAAACAGTTGTTTGACCAATTAGATAAGGATACCTTCGCGCATGTGCTCAAAATACAACATGTCTATATACATTACCGAAAGTGCACCGTCCATATGTTCTCGTAAATAAACTGGTGAATATCAGACAAGAAATAGCAAAGTACCTTAATATCCCAAAATCCAATTTCTACACAGCGCGTGACATTTCGGTGACATTTTTACTGAATACTGGTGCTCAATCTGCACATATGGCATTGAAGCACACAGAGCGCATGCGTCGGTCGGTCAGAGAGCTTGGAAATCAGAGATATCCAACACAGCGCAGCACCCGATCACAAAATTCTAGTGACAATCTCAACAGATATTTATGAATATTTATGTTAAAACATATAATGATGATATAATTATCGTCGAACATAAACAGTCGTATGCAACTCGCCTATAATGGTAATTAAGACACACGTATGGAAATTATAAAACTCGCATACGCTCGTTTTATAAACATACTCGTGTCTTAATTATAGCCATTATAGGCTCGTTGCATAATGTGGGGAGCGTGATGGCGCAGTGGCTTAGCTGCTCGTCTTTCACCCGGACGACCGGGGTTCGAATCCCGGTGATAGCGGGGTGGAATTTTCACCTGAAAAATCACGTGGTGTCAGGAAGGGCTCCGGTGATCCCAATTAATTGGGAAAAGCCGAAGAAAAAGAAGAAGAAGAAGAGGCTCGTTGCATAATGTACTATTTCAGGTCCAGTCGTAACCATGACAACCACCTGCCATTTGTCTCAGTAAATTAAACCTTGTATCAGTTTATGGTGTGACGTAGAGACATTTCCATAGAAGCCAGGCGCGGTTCCTTGTGGGTAGTAGGTTCGCTGCTTGTGTTACTTTCTAACAATGAGTAGTTGCAAGCCACCGACGAGGAAGCACAAGAAATTAGAGTAACTTACCATACGACCTTGCCTCAGAACTGGTTTCATCTGCTTGTTAAGTCCAAACGTCGTCTTGTTCTTCCTCGTCGAGCCTCGGCCGTCATAAGCATGAACTGGCGGCGTTGCCAGATTTCATTGCAGTCATTATTGCTAAATTGAGTGTCTAAATTATGCTATCCTCCGTAGCTCTACTGCCAATAGTCGAAGTAATTAAGGGGGAGGGGTGAGGTACAACTTTACAAATGTAAAAAGCACAGATATTTAAAATGGTTTTCCTCGGTATCCCTTTGGTCTGTTGATATGAAAGTTTTCACACTCCTAGAACTGTCCTTTATCTTTAGTTTTCAACTTGAATATTTGCAATTAACTTTCCCTAGTAATAAAAAACTTTGGGAAAATTGGACTAATTTATACATTGATCATGCTTTTCCTTGATAATTTCTACAAAACTTCACATTTCTGGAAGATTATTGTTTTAGAACGTTCATAATGCTTGTTTCAAAAATGTGAACTAGCATGTTTTACCTATCTTTTGAAATAATATTTTTTTCTGTTGTTTTTTATAAGAGTAGATTTTTTTGACATTTTAGTAATTTTAGTGAAATATGTTTACTCAGAAAATACAAAAAAAAAAATACAGAACTGGTTCTAGTTCACATTTTTAAGACACAAAACTTTTCCTCCGATTGGTAAGTTTAACGCTCGTTCCTCAAACTTTATTTTTTTCTTTTGTTTTCCTTCATAACTCAAACAGTTTTTGAGATATTTTGATGACATTTTGTATTCACATGTAGGCCTATCTCTTGTGTCTTAAGAATGTGATCTAGAACCATTACTGTAACATTTGTGTTTCTGTATTTTCTCAGTGAACATACCTCACTAAAATGTCAAAAAGAAAAAACTACTCTTATAAAAGAGGGAGAAAAAAATATTATTTCAAAATATAGGCAAACTATGTTAGTTCACATTGTTAATACAAGCATCATCAACTAGAGCAGTTTCCAACCGCAGGTTGGGTCTGCTTGGAGCACAAGCCTCTCCATCCACCACTTCTCTTCTGTCACTGTTGTCCAATTAACTCCTTTTCTCTCGACACTTTTCTTCACCCCCTTTATCCACCTATCCCTTGGTCTTCCTCTAGGTCTCTTTTCCTTCCACTTCATTTCCAATATTTCTCCCATTCTTTTCACGTGTCCATACCACTGTAGCCTTGATTTTTCAATCCTATCCTGTAGGGGTTCTTCCTTTAATATTTCTCTGACTCTATCATTTCTGACTCTGTCCATTCTCGTTACACCTATACGTCTCCTCTGAAACTTCATTTCCATGCTTGTATTCTGCTTTTATCCCTCTCCCTCATCATCCCAGTTTCTGATCCATACGTTAGGATTGGCACAAAGTAAGATCCCTTTTCGTTTCTGTGGCACCTCCTTGCTCCATATCAGGCCCCTAACCCTCTTGAAGAATCCATCAGCACACCTTCCTCTTTCATCTAATTCCAAGGCATTTCCCTCATTTTCTTCAATGACACTTCCCAGATACTTGAAGCTCTGCACTCTCTTCAACTGCTCTCCGCCTAACTTTATCCCAGAGTATACTCAGTCCTTCTCACGTGTTGTTTTGTTTGCAAAATTTCATATCAACAGAGCAAAGAAATACCGAGGAAAACTATTTTAAATAGCTGTGGTTTTTACACTTGTAAAGGTGTATCTCTCCTCCTCCCCCCCCCCCCCTCCCTTAATAGCTGTGACGCTGTACGGATACCCACCGTCAAGCAAAGGGAGCGGTCTGTGTTTGAATTTTCAGCCCCCTACAAGTGGTTCTCGTCCGGCAGGACTGCTAGTGGTCATTAATGTATAGATTTGAAGCCATTTGTTTTCATTGTTGCCTATAGCTTTTCAGTCGGTCAACACGATTGTGTCCAATGAATGGGTGGGGTACAAGATAGGCCACATATGTAACGACACTCCTGGAAAAAAAATACATATATTAATTAGATTATCACAAATAATGCCATGTCCGGTGGTTCGGAGTCCACGTACAAAGGAGGTCCCGTGGCTTATGATCGCAAGATTAACGGTCACGTAAGACTACAAACTTCCCCCCTTCCTTTCCTTATGGTAGGCAATTGAGTGGGGTGTGGTGGAGGACAAACTGAATTTGAATTTAAAAGAAAATTCAAGTGAAAGACGAGTGAATTGTATGTGAATAGTTTAGTCTTAAACACTGGTTAAAGACAAAAGTTAAAGGTTCAAATATTACGTCCTGTATATTGGCTTTCACGGCCAAGAAATTAAAATTCAGCATTTATTTCTAGGTTTATGCCGTGTCTTGTGTGGGATTCCGCCTAGGAACACCAAGCTGGCTCATCAGCGGGCTTTTAGGGTCCGTGCCCGGACCTCCACAGGAGTAGCGAACTGCGCGCTACCTCCCTTCTTATGGAGCACACTTGCGCTTCTTTACTGCGAGAGCTATAAGCCTTTCACCTCCTTATAAAGTCTTCCAAAAAGATGGCCGTGAAAGCCAGAATACCATTCTTTTTGGAAGCCTGGCTGCTTGACTCGTTCGTCGAATCATTCGATTGTTGAACGAATAGTCGTTCTTTTTAAACACTAATATTTCCAAATTCAAATAGGTCGATTATTCGAATAATCATGAATCTAATCATTCTAAATTGCATTTTGTAAGTATTTTGAATCTCAATTGCATTTTGTGAGTGTTTCAAATCTAAATTGCATTTTGTAAGTATTTTGAATTTCAACTGCATTTTGTGAGTGTTTCAAATCTAAATTGCATTTTGTAAGTATTTTGAACCTCAACTACATTTTGTGCGTATTTTTTAGCCTACTTTCGATTTTTGCAAAAAATGAAAGTAGACTTATGAGATCAACACAGGGCGAAAAAAGTGTGTCTGTCTGTGTGTGTGTATGTGTGTGTGTGAGTCTGTGTGTGTGTCTGTGTGTGTGTGTGTCTGTGTGTGTGTGAGTGTGTGTACTCTGAATGTCTGTTCCCCCCTATCAATTCGAACACGGTGAATGCGAATTGAACGAAATTTGGTACAAAGGTAGCACTAGCAAAGGACACCTCAGTGTCATGTTTTATATCGCCGCCATCTTGACGGAAACGTAATGGCGGCCTCACAAATGTTCAAAGCTTAAATCAAATTACGACTAACCTAATCATCCGATCTCTACCAAATTTTGCAACAACATACCTTTATGGGGGGAGCATCCTTTGACCAAACCAATAGGTCATCAGCGTAATAGTTTACGGATGGCGGCCATCTTTGAGTGAAAATCGATTCCCCCTATTAATTCGAACACGGTGCAACCGAATGGAACGAAATTTGGTACGGAAGTAGTACTAACGAAAGGCACCTCAGTGTCATGTTTTATATCGCCGCCATCTTGACGGAAACGTAATGGCGGCCACACAAATGTTCAAAGCTTAAATCAAATTACGACTAACCTAATCATCCGATCTCTACCAAATTTTGCAACAACATACCTTTATGGGGGGAGCATCCTTTGACCAAACTAATAGGTCATCAGAGTAATAGTTTGCGGATGGCGGCCATCTTTGTGTGAAAATCGATTCCCCCTATTAATTCGAACACGGTGCAACCGAATGGAACGAAATTTGGTACAGAGGTAGTACTAACAAAAGGCACCTCAGTGTCATGTTTTATATCGCCGCCATCTTGACGGAAACGTAATGGCGGCCACACAAATGTTCAAAGCTTAAATCAAATTACGATTAACCTAATCATCCGATCTCTACCAAATTTTGCAACAACATACCCTTATAGAGGAAGCATCCTTTGACCAAATGAATAGGTCATTAGCCTAATAGTTTGCGAATGGCGGCCATCTTTGTGTGAAAATCAATTCCCCCTATTAATTCAAACACGGTGAAACCGAATGGAACGAAATTTGGTACAGAGGTAGCACTAGCAAAGGGCATCTCAGTGTCATGTTTTATATCGCCGCCATATTGACAGAAACGTAATGGCGGCCACACAAATGTTCAAAGCTTAAGTTAAATTACGACTAACATAACCATCCGATCTCTACCAAACTTTGCAACAACATACCTTTTTGGAGGGAGCATCCTTTGACCAATCTAATAGGTTATTAGCCTAATAGTTTGCGGATGGCGGCCATCTTTATGTCAAAATTGATACCCCCTATTAATTCGAACACGGAGGAACCTAATGGAACGAAATTTGGTACAGAGGTAGCACTAGCAAAGGGCACCTCAGTGTCATGTTTTATATCGCCGCCGTCTTGACTGAAACGTAATGGCGGCCACACGAATGTTCAAAGCTTAAATCAAATTACGATTAACCTAATCATCCGATCTCAACCAAATTTTGCAACTACATACCTTTATGGAGGGAGCATCCTTTGACCAATCTAATAGGTCATTCGCCTAATAGTTTGCGGATGGCGGCCATCTTTGTGTCAGAATCGATTCCCCCTATTAATTCAAACACGGTGAAACAGAATGGAACGAAATTTGGTACAGAGATAGCACTAGCAAAGGGCATCTCAGTGTCATGATTAATATCGCCGCCATATTGACAGAAACGTAATAGCGGCCACACAAATGTTTAAAGCTTAAATCAAATTACGACTAACATAACCATTCGATCTCTACCAAACTTTGCAACAACATACCTTTATGGAGGGAGCATCCTTTGACCAATCTAATAGGTCATTAGCCTAATAGTTTGCGGATGGCGGCCATCTTTATGTCAAAATTGATTCCCCCTATTAATTCGAACACGGTGGAACCGAATGAACGAAATTTGGTACAGAGGTAGCACTAGCAAGAGGCACCTCAGTGTCATGTTTTATATCACCGCTATCTTGACGGAAACGTAATCGCTGCCACCCAAATGTTAAAAGCTAAAATGTAATTACGACCAACCTAATAATCTAGTCTCTACCAAATTTTGCAACACCATATCTTTATGTGGGAAACATATTCTGACCAAACTGCAAGAACATCAGCCCAATAGTTTGCAGATGGTGGCCAAGTATGTGTGCAAATCGATTTCCCCTATCAATTCAAACACGGCGAAACCGAATTGAACGAAATTTGGTACAGAGGTAGCACTAGCAAAGGGCACCTCATATTCATGTTTAATATCCCTATAGCACGTTGTATTTCAACAAGCTACTACAACCAACATTCAATCATACTCCTTGAAAAGGACAAAGAGTTATAACAATACCCATGCATTTAGGAGAAAGTAGGCTATATGTTCTTTACTGAACATCTTGTTTAAAATGTAACTTGCTTTTTTTTAGTATTTTTCATCTAAATTACTTCTTGTAAGTATTTCCACTCTATATCTTGTGAGGCTTTTGAATTTGATATTTTTGTAAGTATTTTCAATCTACCTTGGTTTTCGTTATGGTTTCCATTTCATTGTCACTTTCGCTATCACCCAGACCATTAGGGGCCGATAATCTAGATGTTAGGCCCCTTAAAACAACAATTTATTATCGTCCCTCCCTGTATTATACTGCTAAGGTCCCATTCCAGTTTTGTACCGAAAATAAGTTCCCATTAACACCAACCTACACATACGGGGTACCTCCAGGTTCAGCGTAACCCAATGCGTAAGCGAAACGCACTCACATACTCTTTAAATGCCTCACAATTAAATAAATGCCTTAATACATGTATATTTACAATGAAATAATGATAGAATGCAACACGGTAACCATGGTAACAGAATCTCACAGGTCCATCTATTTCTGTAAGACGCAATGCAATTCCAATTATTACATTACTGTGAAAGTTTCCAGACGGTTATAAGGTTATCACTGAACCAAATTAAGCTGTAAAATTCATCAATACATACAGTATAATGCGCTTAAGGGGGTCAAGGGGCACTCTAGAATTTTTTTCACGCAATTTTCACGTGTGAGTGTGGTACGAAAGGTCTTTTTCACCCGACTATAAAGGGTCTCCGAAAACCAAATATTTAAAGGCCCTTAAATTAACAGTGTCTGTGATATTCCCAGAAAACTAACTTCGCTCTGATATACCTATGAACGAATGACAAACCCTTAACCACTGCACCAGTAGCTGAATTGATAAAGTCTGATTATTCATACCAAGGATAAATCAGTCATAGCATTCATGATTGAGATTTTGCTAAGTGTACTCTTTACAAATTGAATATTCGCGGGCGAAGCCGCGACGGGTAATGCTAGTCATCATTATTCGTGTAAAAATATTAGTATTCAAAATTATTCGAATATATACAGCCCTAATTCCCAACCTCAGTCATCCTAGGAGCGGTTTTCCGTGGCTTCCCCACTTTACTCTAGGTAAACGCTAGGAAGGAACCCAAAGTAAGGACATGACCCAGGATGTCGCAAAGCCCCTAATATATGAATCAATGGCCAGGGTCCCTCAGTTTGCGTGTATTGACCCACGGAGAGAACGACAACAGGTTTGTCTCTCGTCTTGGAAGGTCGATTAATTGTGATTTAGTGCGGAAGAACTAACTTTCGTCTCTTCATTACAAAATCGATCGTGGGATTTCTTAACATTAATTCAATGAAGAAATCTTCATACTGGCGCAGCCATGCGTGTTGAGTGAACCGGCTACGGTGGATAGATAAAAAAAAAGTAGCAATTTTCACATTCTCCTCTCTTTCTCGATTGTTTGAATCTTCAGTTTTTGACTGGTTTGATGCAGCCTTCCAAGTCTCCCTGTCCTGAGCTAATCTGAATGTTTTCAATGTCAACTGCTTTTGTAAAAGTTCCTGCAACTAGTAGACATTCAGTTTTTTTCTTTACAATATTCAGATAAGTCTCCAAATCAACACATTAACAGTAGATAAACAGTGCTTGTGTATGTTGCAGTTCTAGCTTGTTAGCATCATCCCAGCAGTGAACTTGCTTTCTTTCTTTCTTTCTTTCTTTCTTTCTTTATATTTCTTTGTTATTCCTTTTTTTCTTTTTCATTCTTTCTTTCCCTCTTTTTGTTCCATTCTTTTTCCTTCTTCCTTTCTTTTTTCTTTCTTTCTCTCTGTTTCTTCCTTTCATTTTCTTTCTTTCTCTCTTTCTTTCTTTCTTTCTTTCTTTCTTTCTTTCTTTCTTTCTTTCTGTTTTCTTCCTTTCTGTTTTACTTTCGTTTTTATCTTCCTTTCTTTCATTCTTTCTTATCTTTCTTTCTTTATTATTCTTTCTTTGTTTCTTTCTTTTTCTTCCTCTTTTTTCTTTCTTTCCTTCTTTCTCTCTTTTTCTTTCTTTCTTTCTTCCTTTCTTTTTCTTTCTTTCTCTCTTTTTCTTTCTTTCCTTCTTTCTTTCTTTCTTTCTTTCTTTCTTTCTTTCTGGTTTCTTCCTTTTTTTCTTTTTTATCTCCCTTTCTTTTTATTTCTTTCTTTCTTCTATTTTATTTCTTTCTCTCTTCTTTTTTATTTCAATCTTTATTTTTCTTTCTTTGTTTCTTTCTTTCTTTTTCTTCCTGTTTTTATTTCTTTTTCATTCTTTCTCTCTTTTTCTTCCTTTCTTTTTCTTTCTTTCTCTCTTTTTTCTTCCTTTCTTTCTTTATGTTTTCTTCCTTTCTTTTTTCTTTTTATCTTCCTTTCTTTTTCTTTCATACTTCTTTTTCTTTCTTTCTTTCTTTATTTTATTTCTTTGTTTCTTTCTTTTTTCTTTTTCTTTCTTTTCTTTTGTTTGTTTGTTTCTTTCTTTCATCTTTCTTTTTTTTCTTTCTTTCTTTCTTTCTGTTTTCTTCCTTTCTTTTTTCTTTTTTTATCTTCCTTTTTTATTTATTTCTTTCTTCTTTTTTATTTTTTCTTTATTTTTCTTTCTTTGTTTCTTTCTTTTTCTTCCTCTTTTTCTTTCTTTTTCTTTCTTTCTCTCTTTTTCTTCCTTTCTTTTTCTTTCTCTCTCTCTTTTTTCTTTCTTTCTTTCTTTCTTTCTTTCTTTCTTTATGTTTTATTCCTTTCTTTTTCTTTTTATCTTCCTTTCTTTTTCTTTCTTTCTTTCTTTCTTTCTTTCTTTCTTTCTTTCTTTCTTTCATTCTTCTTTTTTCTTTCTTTTTTATTTTTATTTCTTTGTTTCTTTCTTTTTCTTCCTCTTTCTTCTTTCTTTCTTTCTTTTTCTTTCTCTTTCTTTTCTTTTGTTTGTTTGTTTGTTTCTTTCTTTCTTTCTCTCTTTCATTTCTGCATATTAGTTTACAATTCTAGTTTAAGGCTTACTGCTTAAGTATATCAGAGCAATAGTAGTTACAATACTGTAGGCCGATAACGTAGATGTTAGGCCCCTTAAAACAACAACATTACTGTAGTTGGTGGAGGGAGACAGTTTATAGGATCGTCAGTCCTCAGTATTGCAACGTTGTAGATATTAAAATAAATAGTTCCTTAATGGTTTAGTATTTACTAGCAACTTCGTGTAAGTTTTTGACGTTTTTAAATTTTATTTTATATTTTATTTTGGAGGGCAGTGACTGTTAGTGAAAAATAGCTTCAATGCTAACTATTCTCATAATTTACTTTTCTTACGTTAGAGTTAAAATAATATACACACATCAAGAAAAGTTTTGAATATTGTTGGCTAATAGTCGTAGTGGTCTCAAACCCATTAGTCGTTCTTGCGTGCGTGTATATCGCCTGTGTCAATGAGGATAGATCTGTGCGAGTGTGGAGACGACCCGGTGAACGTATGCACGACCGATACCAACAGGGAGGAGGTGGTGGCATCATGTATGGTCGACGAACCCCTCTTGTGTACATCCCAGGGCGTATGACAGAGGGATACTATCCTGGCACCTGTAGTGAAAGACAATGCTCACGATTTCGGCCCAAATTTCGCATTCGTGGACGATAACGCTCGCCTGCACAGAGCTTCAGGAGAATAGTATTCACATAATGGAATGGCCTACCTATTCTCCTGATCTCAATTGTGTAGAGCAGGCGTGGACATTGCTTAATAAATAAGTCCGTCCTCACTCTGCCCCATGGAAATATGCAAAACGTTTTTTGATGTGTGTATATACGAGTAAGGTTTTCATGTTATGAATTACAGAACATTCGCAGCCTCCGTGGCTTAGGCGGCAGCACGCCAGCCTCTCACCGCTGGGTCCGTGGTTCAAATCCCGGTCACACCATGTGAGATCTGTGCTGGACAAAACGGAGGCAGACAGGTTTATCTCCGGGTACTCCGGTTTTCCCTGTCAAAATTTCATTCCAGCAACACACTCCACTATTTCATCTGTCATTCATTTAATCATTGCCCCAGAGGAGTGCGTCAGGCCTCGGCAGCCGGCACAGTTCATATCCTCGCCGCTAGATGGGGGCTTCATTTATTCCATTCCTGACCTGGTCGGAGACTGGAAGCAGGTTGTGGATTTTCATTTTCAATTACAGAAAGTTCCCATATAAATAACAGTACCTTAAATAAATCCTTTGTTAATGAATGAAAAAGAGCTAATTTAGGGAATCCCAGACAGAATTAACATTTATTATTTATCCCAATGTTGTAAGAGCAATATTAAATGAAAATCATAATCAAAATTAGCTTCTAATCCTGCAAAACATTGGAAACGTAGACACAGTTGTTCACGAAACTTTTAGGACACGTCATAGCCCCTAAAAAGATTATATAGGCCTAAATAAAATTTCCGTTTGGCGGAGGCTCAAGTTCTACGGACATTTACTACGAATGGATGAAGGCAGGCTGACCAAAAGGATCTTCAGCTACATCATGGGGTTAAAGGTCACATCTAGATGGGTAGATGAGGTGAAGAGGGATGCAGCGGAAGTTGGAATTACTCCACCGATGGCCCACGATAGAAGAGAATTCCGCAGTCGAGTTGACGGAGTAAAATCATTTCAGGAGAAACCACCAAGCAGGAGGCCCAAACGGATCATTTCCGAGGAGGAGAGAAAACAAAGAAGTGACAGGATGAAGAAGTTCTGGGAAGAGAAGAGAAAGAAAGCCAATGAGTCTTGAGTTCCTCGCGGTCCATAGTTGGACAAATTGGACAATAAAAAATAAATAAAACTTACGTTTGATTTGAGGTCTTAACTAGTATAGAATTTAGATTATTTCAATAATATGTTCCCCTCTCAAACACTTTTGACGCTACGCCAATAAACATGCGAGGGGGCTGTATCATAAAGTGAGAAACCACTTGGCTCTTTTTCTAGCGACATTCATACAAATCAATTTCAGGAAATTCTTTACAGCCTGATGGACCTCTCCGTTGCTTCTCTCAGTCGCGTTGAAGACCTGGAATCCCACTCGTGAAGAATCCCGCGGAACGTGAAACTAAGAATGTTCACATTGTTAGCCAAATAGCATTGCCTTTAACGCAACATCTGACTGAGTCACTTTCACTTCAAGTAGAGTACATATTATGGTATATGATTGGCACAAGATAATGTATCTGTAATTGACCTACTCTTATGTTATTACGGCGTTGGTTTTACGGAGGTTATGAAAGTACCATTATCACCATTGACAGATTTTCCTCAGCTTGTTTATCAATGCTTGATTATAGGAACTCTTTTTAGTGAAAGAATCCTTGGTGACAGTACGTGAACTCGTGCAAGGCTGGAAATTGACACCAGTTGCGTGATTTGGCTGATAGGCTACATAGTCCACCATTAATAAATACAATTATTGTTTTGTGCTTCGAGCATAAATACAATAGAGTGCGCATTGCCACACTGCGCCTGCACTGTGACGCGAGACCAACATCTCGATCAGCTGACTGAAGGGTAAACAGAGGAACTTGTAATGGAAGGTGATATGAGTAGGTGGGTAAATGCTTTATAATGAGGGTTTAAGCACACGTTTTCGTAATGTATACGACATTAAAAGTGGCTGTCGTGTTCCGTAATATTCATACATCCAGGATCCCCACTTGTAAATAATTAATAACAAATCCAACTCTGAATTAGGCCTCCTGATTTTTGAACACAATTGTTTTTGTGTAGCTGGTCATTTTCGATTGTACGCCCGAGGGCTCCCAACAAGTTCAATCCATTACTATATCATTTCCTAATTTATTTTTCATTAATAGAAAATGTATTTTGGCTAATTTCAGTACCGGTAGGCCTACTTTAGAAAATATTATCGTACGATGAGCTCTCATTCAGCGTTACCTTCCACTTCAGTATTTTATGAAAGTGAACAAAACAACATGGGCAAATGGAAAAAAGGAAGTCTATTGATTTAGTAAGCGTTGCTTTTAAACAACTATGCATTACATTAGCTACAAAGGAAAACATTACAATCAATAAACTGCTTCCTTTTAAATTCCATTTATCATGAATCATAGAATCATAGAAACTTTCGCAAAAATAACCCAGAACTTGAAATTCTGCGAAGATTGACTAATTTAGGGATGCAATGTCTCCTAGAAGAATCTCAAAATTTCCTCAACCAAACGCACTGTCCATACGTTTAATAAGTTGACAAATATTACCTCAGCGTATTTATTATCGAAGACTACACCGTCACATCTGTAGCATAATCTGCAATTTGACACTGAACATGATTGACGACTGCTAGATAATTGTGTATCCAATCTTTCAATCTTTTAATACAAGTGGAGTTTCGAAGATAAACGCAATTTTCAACCACAAATTAATTTGTGTACACTAAACCAATGGGGTTACCTTGTTGATTATTTTATAAGTATTGTAGAATGTATACAAACGTTTTGGTAATTGAAAAAAAAATCCAAAACTTATCTTGCCATTTGGTAATGATGTTTGTATTTTTTGTAAAAGGTAACGAATTTAAGCCAAGACTGATGAGCGTTCACTGGTTAATAGCTTCTGTGAGGGTTGAGTTTAGCGGGCCCAAACTTTCACCAGATAAAGAGACAATTCCAACGTCAACACTCTGAGTAACTGGAATCAGTTTCCCTCGTCTATTCTGAGAAGCCAAATATACAAAAATCACAATCAAATAGCAAGACAAGAGTTAAGTGCTTTTCAGTCGGTCAACACGAATGTACCCAAAAGAGCAAGAAAATTTTTGGGATGTTCTTTTAATTTATACATTCTACAATACTTATAAAAATAATCAACAAGGTAACCCCATTCGTTTAGTGTCCACAAATTAATTTGTGGTTGAAAATTGCGTTTTTCTTCGATACTCCACTTGTATTAAAAAATTGTTACTCAAAAAGTGAAAGCCATATTACAATGTTCTTGGCACAGGTGGATGTCTATTAGACTCAAAGTATTTTCATAAAATATTTGGCAAAATTTGAATCAAACATATAAGCCCAGGGAGCTTGTGTTGAAAATAAGCTAGTGGTCTTAAACTTTTGGTAGGCACTGTACAAATAATACCACCAGTCTCATCCCAATTACGTTTTGCATATTACATGATGTATTTTCATGGCTGTGTGACGACTGCACATTGACTCATGTGTTAACTCTAAGATGGTTTGTTTGTACCGTGCAGTGTTATCGGACATGGAGTGTGTTCATACACCCTGCACAAATGGGGGAAGCGGCCAAACCCCTGCTGTAATAATAATAATAATATCGTGTGGCGTCGGGTGCCGGGTGCAAGCTTTGTTATTTTACACCCAAAGGGTAGCTTGCATGTTGAATTTCGATGTTTTTTGAAGCACTATGAAAGTCAGGGAGGTTAGATATCGAATCTCCTTGAACACTATAGCGCTTTCTAGTAGAGAAATGAGGAACTTTGTGTTGGCGGAAAATCCCGAGATTAATTTTTCCATTATAATAATAATATCGTATGGCCTCGGGTGCCTGGTGCAAGCTTTGCTATTTGACACCCAGAGGGTAGCTTGCATGTCGAATTTCGTAGTTCATTGACTATGAAAGTCAAGGAGGTTAGATGTTAGATATCTAATCTCCTTGAACACAATAGCGCTTTCTAGTAGAGAAATGAGGAACTTTGTGTTGGCGGAAAATCCCGAGATTAATTTTTCCATTATGAACACGGCCTACTGAATTCAAATGGCTTCTTTGACATGCCAACATCGTAAAACATGCTGTCGTAATTTTTGCCACCTTTCAAAAATCCTTTATTAGGGCCAGGAGCGAACCTGGCAGCTTGGGGTTAATAGACCGACACGTTGACCACTCACGGTACATCGAACCAGACCATCAGGCACATTGTCGAAGATTGCAAACTAAGAGCGTAGTTGGGTGACCCTAACGACTTTTTCAGTGCTGCACAATCGAGCCTGGACTGGAGAAAATAGAATGGACATAAAGTCGTAAGAAGGTTGATAATTTTTCTAGTTTGTACTTGTTGTTGTTATTATTATTACTATTGTGTTTCATGTGCAATGCCATACGCTACATAAATAAATTCAAACAGTTTTCGGACAAAGCACGTGTATTATATTTGGTTCACAAATACATGAGCTTGCAATATGCAAAACTTTTTTTGGCCAGTGTATTAGATCACCTCATCTTCAGCTGTTTTAAAACAGCATAAGTTACGCCTCTCAGTGAGCGTTTTACATGACAATAGTAATCCTGACATTGAATAGTTCAACATTAAATTTCATGATTCTGCATCCACGTGGTGTTTTGGTGCAGATTTGATGTTTTCATTATTCCACAGGATTTAAAATTTTAACAAGACATGTACCTGAATGTTGATAACTATTTGCATGCTATTTTTATTAGATTTTAGATAGTTTTTAATCTATTATGTGTCCATTGTGTTTTTATTGTTTTGAGAGTTCGATGTTTTTAAGATGTGGTCCTATGCACGAAAACATGGGCTGAGGAAGGGGCTAATGTAGGCCCCGATACATGTACCCTAAGTTATGAATATCTTATATGTTCATGAATGTAAGTATTGGCTAAGCGAAAAATTTAAAGATTTATCTTTGTAGGACATGGTAATGTAATAAAACAGGACGAGTGTGGGCATTTTGAAGGGAAAAAAATAGACTGAATATAATTGAATGCACTTACTAACGTGCGAGTATAATTTACAAAGTGCCAACTACTGTTAACTTCTTGCAGCACCACTCCTTTTCTTGTACCATTTGCTTTCTGCCATTCGCTCAGGGGCTCACTACTAGTGGGACGTGGGTTGGCGACCACGGGACCCCAGCTGACTCCGGCATTGTTTCCACTTACTTGTGCCGGACTCCTCTCCGTCTTCTTTCCCGTCCGCCTCTCTTGGTCAACTTTTGCTATTTTCCGACCCCGATGGTATTAGGGTATCCGAGGCCATGGGAGTCTTTTTATTTCCCGCCTTAATTGGTCCTTCTCTCGCCTTTCCTGATCCCTCATTTTTCGTCTTCTTTTTCTTTTCATTATATTTCCTTTTCTCTTTTAGATTCCCGCACTGTTTTGTGAATTGGCCCCCGTGTATTTAAATTACATTTTGTAAGTCTTTGTCCATCCAAATTCACTTTTGTGAGTATTTTCCATCTACAATGCATTTGTTAAGTATTTTCGATCTAAACTCCATTTTGTAAGTATGTACAATCTAAATTGCACTTTGTAATTACAGTAGGCCTATTTTGAATTGCGTGCGGACATATTGTGAGTATTTTGAATCTAAATTACATTTGTAAGTATTTCCATTGCATTTTTTAAGTATTTTGAATTTCAATTCCATTTTGTGAGTTTTTTTTAATTCTGATGGCTTGACATTTTCAATCTAAATTGCATTAGGTGTGTAAGTATTTTCAATTTCCATTGCATTTTGTAGGTAGTTCGAACTTCAGTTGCATTTTATAAGTATTATGCAGTTAAACTACGCTTTGTGTGTATTTCTCAATCTAAATTGCTTTCGTGAGCATTTTCCATCTAAATTATCTTTTGCAAGTATTTTCATTCTAGGCTACATTTTTTGCGTCTTTTCATTCCAAGTTCCATTTTTGTTAGTATTTTCAGTCCAGCTTAATTTTCGTTCTGGTTTTCATTTCATTGTCATTTTCGCTATCACCCAGACCATTAGGGGCCGATAACCTAGATGTTAGGCCCCTTAAAACAACAATTATCATCATCATCTTTCTGCCATTTCTCAGCGTTTTACGTAATTCGAAAGAATAAAGGATAAATAATCTAACGGCTTGACGCTTTAGATTAATAATACTGATAATATCGGCACTTGATTGCATATTTCGTAACTCCGGTTTATTTCCTAGCACAACCAAGAAATAACAACAGAAGATTGAATAGCACGTAGACAATTATTCATAAGTGATAACCATGTCACACGACAATTAATAGAAGATGCACTAAATTTAATATATATATATATATATATACACAGTGGAACTTGGATAATTCGAACCTCAAGGAACCAGTAAGAAAATTCGAATTATCCAAACATTCGAATTAAGAAAGTTCTTTGAAAAGGGTGGATATTAAATATATTGTACTACGTTTACATAATGATTTACGTTCAACAAAGCAGATTAACAGACAACGGCACTGTATAATAACTGTATCGTGAATAACCTCAAAAGTTTCAAATGATAAAATAAAACCAAAATGTACTATTCACATATTTAACGACAGTAGTAATCCAGCAATCTAGTTAAGTCCTAGAGGAATGTACTGTTTTTCAAAAAAGTTTGAGATTATTACCGGTTTCCTACAGTTAAGTCTCTCGGCCATCACAAAAGAATCTAACAAATTTAAAAAGAAACGGAAAAAAGAATCACCTACGTCAGTTCTACATTTAAAACACGCCTAAATTCTGTGATGCGGTTTGTTGCTTGGACTGCACTCGGAACAGTTTTTTCGGGAACCATCTTGTTTTTCGGAATTTTTACACGTAAAAACTTCGAATTATCCAAAATATAATTCGATTTAACCACGATTTTTTAGCATTGATTGTATATAAAATGCTAGGGACCATGAAAAAAATTCGAATTAAAGAAGATTTCGAATTATAGAAGTTCGAATTAGCCACGTTCCACTGTATATATATATAATATTTGTAATTTATGAGCATGCATGTACTAATACATGTGTTTCTTATTGTTACGAAAACCAATCTTCATATTCTTATGTATTTACAATAGTAGAATATTAGTGTCAATCCACATCTATTGGCAACAATTGTGTGTTTTAATCGGTGTACAACTGTTAACAAAACAGAATCGTGCCCTACTCATGGGCATCACCTCAGTCGAACGCATGTGCTGCCGTCTATAGAGGAACGCAAAAAGATCGAAGCTTCACTTTCTAGCGTTATTGTTCCATGATCTAAGTTTGTATTGAACATGAACGCTTATGCCTTCATGAACTAGCGCTTAGAAACAGACCAGCTGGGCTAACGAAGCGACCCGAGTACTCACGACAGCAACCGATCATCCATCCCCCGTCACGCTCTTTTGACGCGCACCGAGACAGACCAAAGAGACTTCACAACCTAGACCGTTCATTAGGGCTAGGATTTTTATGTAAATACATATTCTTTCCCTTTGCTTATACATAATTAAAAATGATAAATGTCCATGAATTATAACCTTAGCTATCATCTAATTACATTTTCCTAGCATTACCCGTAGCGGCTTCGCCCGCGAATATTCTAGTTGTAAAGAGTAGGCCTACACTTAGCAAAATCTCAATCATGAATGCTATGACTCATTTATCCTTGGTATGAATGATCAGACTTTATCAATTCAGCTACTGGTGCAGTGGTTAGGGGTTTGTCATTCCTTCATAGGTATATCAGAGTGAAGTTAGTTTTCTGGGAATATCACAGACACTGTTAATTTAAGGGCCTTTAAATGTGGTTTTCGGAGGCCCTTTATAGTCGGATGAAAAGACCTTTCGTACCACACTCACACTCACGCGTGAAAAAAATCTAGAGTGCCCCTTGACCCCCTTAAGCGCATTATACTGTATGTATTGTACAGGCCCGGGGGGCAGTACCACCGGGGAGCCACCCCCCATCTTTTACCAAAACCACCCCAACTGGCAACACCATAAGACCAGAACATTATCCATACACAGCAAGAGGTGGCCACCCAGCTCGGGAGGTTAGCCAACTACTTGCAACACATACCTAAACATCTACATCAACAACTATCTGGGACAGCTACAGTGACGTAATGCTGACCACGCAGCACCTAAAAGTATAAGAAGTGGAATCCTAACTGGAGCCATTATCTGTTATACAGTGTGCGTCGCCAGCGGCCCTAGCCGACGTTTGTTCCAGTTTCATCATCAGGTGAGAGTCAGTAGTGCTCAGAATCCTTTATTTTGTGAACACCTACCCCTAATTTGTACACACCAATTGTATACTTGTCCACATTCCCCAAGAGGGACTTACCAATTCACATCTACTGACCAAATAAACACATGGTCAGTAAACTACACTTGCATTTACTAATTACACTCCTCTTCACGTCCTAATACCCCGCCTGACCTTCGTCACGATTGTCCGTGACCGTAGTAGCCGGTGATTGCTTGGTCAGACTCCATTGTGCTCCCAGCACGCGACTCGACTGCCTAGCGTCGAGCCGCTGACATAGCACGTTCATTGTACCGCCCAGCTGGCAGGCCAGTATAGTAGCCTGTATTTAGAGATCCATCCCCCAATAAACACTTACATCTTTGCAGGAACATCCCCTGGAGATTAAACACTAAACAACACACTACACTAGTAAGCTCTCCCAGCTACGGGAAGCTACTCTCATTTAGGAACAATCTTCCAAATTAGTACAGT
The DNA here is from genome assembly GCA_946902985.2 of Meconema thalassinum. Taxonomy (NCBI): domain Eukaryota; kingdom Metazoa; phylum Arthropoda; class Insecta; order Orthoptera; family Tettigoniidae; genus Meconema; species Meconema thalassinum. The sequence continues at coordinate 231,801,213 of OX336397.1, forward strand.
AACACAAAGCGTGTTTTATCCCAAACTACCCCCCAACCAAGGGATTAAAACATATTTGGTGGAGGCGCTCCTACCACGCACAATAAGGGTAGGACTCAAACAACGAGCCCTCGTGGTAGAACGAGCCGTACCACAAGCAGCCAAGCGAGACTTTTTTTTTAAATCCTACATTACGTCCCACACTTTTTCTTTATTACACGTGGATTTGTATTATTACACCCACCCCCACCCTCCCCATAGTGCAAGGTCGGTGAAAATTAAATGACCACGTTTAGAACCACACTAAGGGACTTTGCGCACCATTTGTCGGCTAGCACAACTCCACTCCTGCCGAAGTTAAAAATTAAGAACAGCGACTTGATAGATGATCACACTGCAATACAACTCATTAGGGAACTCGATTAAAGGCAGCAGAGATCCGCGCTCAACACCCTGCAGCGGCAGCACAAGTCACACATTTTACACGATCCCAGGCCAGTGCGCACGGACAAGAATCGCCAGTATCTAGCACTAGTGAAGCAGATTGGTTGCCAACACTCCACCCCCTATTGCTGCAGCAACTGCAAATCACAGAGCAGAAGACTAATAATCTGCTCGCGCGCATCTCACAGTTACTGGATACAGCCGCTGTTAAGGCAGACAATCACACGACAGAGGAGGCTGTCCTAGACATACACACTATTTTGGAAATGGTGAAACAGGATTTAGACAGGACTGTGGACGTAGTCAAATCCACACAGTACGACAACACACCATCAATCAGTGACGATATATCAGGTGACGAGCCACCTGGTAACGTAACACACGTGTCGTACACGGGGAGCGAGGCTAATTCCCCTCAGAACTTACACCAACCTCCTCAGAACGGACGAACGAGAGGGAGTTGACGCCAGGACTCTCAGGCACACACCGTAATACAGGGAGAAACCGGGATGTAACCATGTCATGGGATGAGGACATAGAGCCCGTGCCACAGCACATTAAGCCCACACAAACCTACACACATAGGCAAACACAAGGGCAGGAGTCTACCGTGGCCATAGGCCAGAAGTCGGTTAGACTACACTCCAATACATCGCCAGGGCAATCACAAGCAATTACACGGCCTTTACCGCTAGTTCAGAGGGCAATTTTGCCAGAATGGAAGCGGGCACTAGCATGTGTACCCCAGGTGCAAATGCATAAGAGGGTGTTGCCTTCAGGCCCTCAGGGTGCAAAACGCACACCTGTGCACTCTGACCAGCCACAAACACCCAATACACGGGGCACACGAAAGGTTTTATTACCTACCCCACAAGGCCAGGCAGACAGGGAGACACACACCCCTATAAACACTGCTAGGGTAGCGCGGAGCGCAACCAGCCCCTCAGGCACAAGAACACTCAGGCCAATATCCAGGCACTACGGTGAAAGTAGGCCCAGACTTACTTTGCTACAAACCCCTCCAGAAAATAGTAAAGAAGCACCCCAATGGGTATCAGGGGCCTACGCCTTAGTGACAGGGCGAAAGTATTCACCTTCTCGAGCAATGACGCTCGGACGTGGATAACGACTTTCACCAGGAATATAACATCTACTAATGTCACTTGAATCACAAATATACATACGGGCAGGTTCTTTTACATGCAGGAAACACTACAATTGATACACAAAGGACAGGTTCCACCCCTGCAAACGGTAGACACGCAGAGACTCATGCACAAAACTGTACATTTTACATGTATATACAGGGGAACGTGGCCAACTCAAAATTATATAATTCGAAATTTTTCTTAATTTTTTTCTTGGCCCCTAGCATTTTATAGGCCATCATCGGTTTATAATCGGGTTAATTCAAAGTATATTCTGGACAATTCAAAGTTTTTAATGTGCAAAGCCAAGCGGAAGCCAATCAGTTGGGCCACGCGGCTCAGGGCCGGAAAGAACTGTTCCGAATACAGCCTAAGCAACAAACCACAGCACAGAGCTTAGGCGGGTCTTTCTAAGTAGAAATGACTAAGTTGTTCTATTTTCCGTTCCTACAATTTGCTAGATTCTTTTGTGATGGCTGAGAGACTTAATCGTAAGAAACAGTCAAGAATCTCAAACTATTTTTGAAAAATAGTAGATTTCTCTGAGACGTAACTAGATTACTGCCTTACTAACGGCGTCAAATAGGTGAATAGTACACTCAGGTTTTACTTCCATTTGAAACTTTTGAAATTATTTACGGTACAATCTTTATAAAGCACCATCGTTTGTTAATTTGCTTTAGTCAACATAAATCACTATGTAAACGTGATACAATGTATTTTCTCTACTCTTTCTTTCTTAATTCGAATTTTTGGATAACTCAATTTTTTTACTAATCCCGTGAAGTCCGAACCATCCAAGTTGAACTATATATATTTGATCCATAGGTATACGCTATTTATTACACGGCCTATAGCCTGAATTTTTCGTGTCCCCCATAATAGCGCTCAAACTAAACATAAACACCATAGGGTGAAAATCCCAGACTTTGGGAAAACCCACATATTTTTGGAAGGCACACAGTAAGCTCAAATTGCCACAAAACATCAGTAACACTGACAAATCTGTCCCGGAGACACAAGCCCAAAAGGCAACAGGAATGATTACCCTGGACAAAGACGGTCTTGAACCCGCGACCTCCTGAATACCAGGAATACAAGGTCAGGTAACTATCCAATTGGAGGATAGAACAATAAGGGACAGTCACACTAACGGGAATTCAAACGCACAAAATAATAAAATCACCTCCGACACCTAGTCACCAAACACGCAACTAGCGGCCCGGAGACACACATAAATAACGACATCTAGTTACCACTAACAGGAATATATTCGCCCCACTCTTACAACGACACAAAATTTGGGGACACAAACATACAGAGAGGAAGGTCTTTTCCATTACGGGGAGCCAAGACGCGCTGTATACGCAGACATCAGAAAGACGTGTCAACAAACCCACACTCATTGCCCTGGCACATATGGCGAGCGGGCCGCCCGACAAGCAAGCAAAGGATTTCCTGCACAGTTGTAACTTAATACCATCGCCAGGTCAGCGATAATACACACACATCATCATGCGACCTTCACCAGCTGCAAACAACCTACGAGCGCTCTAGCTCTGGCTGTAACACACACAGTCATTCACGCTGTTTTCAAAGCTGGATAACTCCCAAAATTAGGGTACGAGGGTCGTTCCGAATGGCACAATATACCCACACTAGCGTATATTTTCATATGCGTGTCGCAAAAACACAATACACGTGCCATGGTACATGAAATACAAAAATTGTAATACCAAGGCCTTAGTCCAAGGCGTGAACAAACACACAGAAACACAATACAAACGTGCCAAAAAAGAAAGCTAAACAATGGCATATTTGGCGCGAGAACACAATCAGAAGCCACACTAGGGACGCACAAATCCCAACAGACAACGCAGACATAAAACACGGAGCATTACACGGGATCGCGGGTCCGAATGCCCAATAAAAGCGGACACCGTGGAAAACAAGAATTGTCGACTGACGAAAGATCACTTACAGACAATTACACGAGTACCATCGCACAAATAGCATCCATACACCATCCCCTACAGAAAAAACCATAGGGTCCCATACAGACACTGTTCCCCATAGAAGGGAGCCAAGAAGGAAAATAGGCATTAGACTGTTTAAATTATATATATATAAATGGCATGTTATCACAGAGTACACGCTTTAAACATGCACTAGAGGTGGCAAAGGCATTGCAATAGGACCGTATACAAGTACATAAGCGGTTGAGCCACACAAGTATGAACACAGGGAGGTTCTTTAACATACCTACAGGAGCATAGATTCGTGCCTATGTATTCGCTACAACAGCCTACCCAGGGCATTAGCGACCCCGGGACTACCAATAGGGGCCGTACCGAAAGCGCCAGACTCCTACGGAAACCACAACACACTTTCCTTTGAACCATAGCGCCCAACACCTAAAATACGGGGGACGCCACTCTCACAGACACAAAACAGGTAACACCACATTTTTACGGCCAGAAATCATGCCAAAATTTTGATTACCCCGAACATGGGCAATAGACTTCCTAGACATGAATTACAGATAATTACACAAGGCAAAGGTCTTGCGGAAGAAATGTCGACACAACATCGGTAGTAAAAACAGGACAGATTAACACATTGGCCCTCCCGGAATGTCAAACAATGTCCACACACGGACATTGGCAAAAGTCACGTTCCGTCAGCCGCCATACGTAACACCAGAGACTTCCCGTATACAAGGACATGAAAACAAAACACAACAAAACACTGAGTTGCGAATTCTAGCGCATTGCAACACTGCGGTCGGCAGACACTCTTGTTATAACGGAAGTGACAATGAAATGCAGACACGACCACAAAAACAAACAATAATAATAGCATACAGTTGACACAGGATTCAGCGCTGTTACAATAGGTATAACATTTAGCAATGTACAGATACTATAGGCCGGACTTATCTTAGGGCCACAGGAGCATGTTTACAAGGATGTTAACAAGCCACACGCGCCACCTGACAATCAGCCACGCGACACACGATAAAACTTATCCGATAACAGCCCACCCGCCAGCGTGCTGTAGCGGAACGCAGCCACACACACGCAGCTGCGCTAATCACAGCTACGGCCACGTCCTTCCCACACGCGCCCACTAATCAGGGGCGAATACAGACAGATTCCCTGAGGGAACACCCCCCCCCAATAACTACTTCTCTTCTTGTTTTTTCTTTATCTTTAAAAAAACCATCATAGGCGATCAGGACACGTCCATCTACACTCACAATCACTTGCTACCTTAACATTATAAATGAGACACCACATTAGGCCGTGACGTCACAGCGTCACCGCACTTAACCATCCCAAGGAGCGGATAGAAACCCAATAGTGACCAAGTGAGGATGACAGGAGCAGAGATGGATAGCGCCATCAGAATGGCCAAAATACTAGCTACAGGATACTATCCTAGCACCCCTCTCCCTACATAACCTGTCACCAACAACACTATTCAACACAAACAAACAGACACATAAAAACAGCTAAACTACATGCCAAAATATACATCGGGGTTGATAGACTTCATGCGTCTACCCAAAGACCGGGTACACTACACCCTGGTTCTAAATGCCTACACCCGAGTATTAGGGGTGAGCCGGAAACAGAATTAAGCATAATGCACATCTCTATGTAAAGAGATGAGGCCGCATTTACACTAACAAATATTTTTCTTACTAAATAATCCCGCATGCGTGGGACATAGAATTATTATACTCGGCCCATACTTATCCTCGAATGAGAGCGGATACGCCTCATATCCATCCTCATACATGGAATATCCCACCCACATACCAGGGATATTATTATTACTACACCTGCATGGAATTTTTAAAATTTTTGCACACCTGGGAAGTACCTACCCCGTCCACTCACTGTAAAAACATCCTAGCAGCATCACCGGCTCCCGGCCACCATAAACATGGAGTCCAACGATGCGCAACCCTCTCCTACCACGCTTTAAGCCCATTCAACAGATAACACCCCGGGATCCTAATAACAAGGGACCCAACGCCATAAAAACCTACTAACACCTCCAGAAAATTACCAAGGCATTACCGCTGGAAATCCGACATGGCGACAGAAGGCCTAAAGTAGTCCATGCATTTAGAAGATTCTACAACCCCAGAACACTTAAAAATTTACATAATTACACAGTAAATTACTTACATATCACACTCATTTTTTTTAAAGGAATCTGATGTCACACTGAATGGTGATGAGACGTAAACAGAAAGGCAGGGACGGGGCAAGACGCCAACAGATCCTGACCCAGACCAAAAAGACGGAACTACGTAAGGTTGAAGCATTGATGGCCTGGCGCGTGCAAACGCCAAAACCGGGGGTGCGTCTAGCCTACCCCCTCGGCATAGGAAAGTTACACCCACTATGCGCCACGGTCGTCGAAGCCAAGACCTGCAGGGGAGACTTTTTGACGGACGGGGGGAGAACTAGCCAGCTCCACACCGGACTCAGGAGATAAACCTAGGGACGACCACATTAGGACTAGACTCCTAGTTTAGTATGTAAGTTAAGTAGAGCTTCTATGGCGGGAAGTTAGTCTTCTACTCGTAGAAGTGAAGAAGAATCTCAGGATTCAGCGGGACCAATCCTAGATTCGCCAAGTCCTCGTCCCGCGTGACGGGGTGAAGACGACCAAAGAAATGATAATCAACAAATAATGAATAATATACATGAAATATGAATAACATGGAATGAATGCGATCATTCGGTTCCGTGCCCACATAAATGGCTGACAGCGAGTCACCAGAGCTTAAATGGTCACGCACTGGGCGGCCAGAGATATTAAATAGGTATGCAGCGGGCTGCCAAGAGGGGTTCTCGTGGGCAAATCCAGCAATGATAAATATATCAGCAAATCACCAATGAAGAATGATGGCAACATATGCAAATACAACGGCGATGAACAGGACAGCGGGGCGAGGCGTTTGCTCTTCAGCAGCGCAGTCGCCCGGGACTTTATTAATTACTATTTATTAATTATTAATGTAATGTCGACAATTAGGATTAAGATGGAGGGGACTACGAGGCATTGTTGGGTTCCGGTCTCAACAATGTACTACAAGGGCCCCCGTTAGTGAAAACGACCGGACGAGCCTGCATCGAAATTCTAGTGTTTAAGTTACAGTGCCATTTTTAAGGTCACTTAGATGTAAGCAAATTCAATAAGCGCTGTTGCTAAATAATAGCACAGCACATTTCGGCATTAGATGAAGGTTCCCTCGGCATGTAAATACAGCATATTCTTACATTTAAGTACTAATTAACATAACTTAAGGCAATTTAAAAAAAAATTAAGGTAAAACCGATCGGCACCTGGTGACTAAAAATCCGTTACCAGGGTAAGCCCGACAACATATTAATATAAATAGGATTAAGATAAAGCCGTTCGGCACCTGGTGACCAAAATCCGTTACCAGGGTAAGCCCGACAACACTAGGCTAAGGTAGGTTAACATAGGCTAACCTAGAAGTAAGTTAGACTTCAGTGGCGCCACACTTAGTTTTATAAATTAAGCGCTGCCAAGAAAATGTCATATATAATGTATTGTAATGTATTGTCATGTATTGCTAACAACTAATCCACTTTCCCAAACACAGGAAAACCAGGGAGCAACGCATCCACAGATGTACAGATGTACAAAACAGAAAAAGAGTGCCATTAATAAATGTTTTGATTCACAGATAACAAGGAGCATGAGCATGCCTATTGTAAATATATTTCCCACACCAAATTACACATACCCTTATCTCTGTCACACAAACACACTGCTCCTCATCGTTCTTCAGTCGCGCCAATAAGGTGACGGCGCCGCGATCAGCGACGTAAGGTGACGTGGGGCACCGAGCGACGCTGACGCAAACACACGTATGGATACGCTTCAATAATAAGCAATATACGGTAACCAAGGGCGGTGCAGAGGTTGTGAGCACCTACCCTCGCTGCCAAGGTGAATTTTTCCACCCACGGGGAAAATTTGCGAAAGGTAAAGTTAACGGCATGACCACTAACCCACAGCCATAGGTGAGAGGCACCTACAGCTCAGCGAATAGCAAAGTGAAGGGAGTATGAGTGGACAGACGAGAGCGCTACAGAAGGCCTAGAGAATGAGACGAGGTACCAGGCTCATGAGCAAAGCGGTCTAGTAATAAGATTATTATTTTATATTATATCATGCTTGTAAAACAAAATGTAAACCCAAAGCGTACACAAATATATATTAATGCTCAAGTGTACGCCCACGCACATAAACTGCCAATATGCCACGCCATTCAACACTGACATAATGTCAACACTGAATACACTGTTTTGTTTTTCCCTTTCTACTCTACTAACGCCCAAATTTGTGAAGGTGTCCCGTTTCATCCCAAGAACAATAAACCATTATGATATATCCCTTTAACTTATACCCTGGGACACCTGTTTTTTCTATTCTCTTCCATCTTTTAAACTATACACTGCAGGGAGCAATTTTTTCTCCATACAGCGCCGGACGGCACAACCATCCGTCCAGCCATGGTTTTTTTCCTCCCTGGATAATAACAACATATATATATATATAACGTCAAGACCATGCATTTTTTGTACCTTTATTATTACTATGTCAACTTTCAAAAATGAACTATGCCAAATTTACTATGTATAACATGTATAACCCAAAACCTACCCCTCTGAGCACACGCTGAACTCACATCAACACAACATCGACACACCTACACCAACACGGAAGAAAAGAAGAAGAAGTACAAGGAGCAATCAAGAACAAACCATCACATCGACGCGCCCACTATACTTCCAGTTCGCGGGGACGCGAACTAATCGATGAGGGGGTCTTGTACAGGCCCGGGGGGCAGTACCACCTGGGAGCCACCCCCCATCTTTTACCAAAACCACCCCAACTGGCAACACCATAAGACCAGAACATTATCCATACACAGCAAGAGGCGGCCACCCAGCTCGGGAGGTTAGCCAACTACTGGCAACACATACATAAACATCTACATCAACAACTATCTGGGGCAGCTACAGTGACGTAATGCTGCCCACGCAGCACCTCAAAGTATAAGAAGTGGAGTCCTAACTGGAGCCATTATCTGTTATACAGTGTGCGTCGCCAGCGGCCCTAGCCGACGTCTGTTCCAGTTTCATCATCAGGTGAGAGTCAGTAGTGCTCAGAAACCTTTATTTTGTGAACACCTACCCCTAATTTGTACACACCAATTGTATACTTGTCCACATTCCCCAAGAGGGACTTACCAATTCACATCTACTGACCAAATAAACACATGGTCAGTAAACTACACTTGCATTTATTAATTACACTCCTCTTCACGTCCTAATACCCCGCCTGACCTTCGTCACGATTGTCCGTGACCGTAGTAGCCGGTGATTGCTTAGTCAGACTCCATTGTGCTCCCAGCACGCGACTCGACTGCCTAGCGTCGAGCCGCTGACATAGCACGTTCATTGTTCCGCCCAGCTGGCAGGCCAGTATAGTAGCCTGTATTTAGAGATCCATCCCCCAATAAACACTTACATCTTTGCAGGAACATCCCCTGGAGATTAAACACTAAACAACACACTACACTAGTAAGCTCTCCCAGCTACGGGAAGCTACTCTCATTTAGGAACAATCTTCCAAATTAGTACAGTAACACAAAGCGTGTTTTATCCCAAACTACCCCCCAACCAAGGGATTAAAACAGTATTGATGAATTTTACAGCTTAATTTGGTTCAGTGACAACCTTATAACCGTCTGGAATCTTTCACAGTAATGTATTAATTGGAATTGCATTGCGTCTTACAGAAATGGTTACGTCTCAAAACTCACGAGCTAAAAATAGTAACAAAATAGTATCAAAACTCACGGCAATAAACTAGCAGCTGAATGAACATTATAATAATAGTGTCAAAACTCACGACTCAGGAGAGCACACTGTCATTCGACCCATGTTTGTCCACCCGGTTTTAGAATGGCATTTAGTTTGTATTGTACAGACGTCACAGTGACGCAGGTTATCAGACAAATGCTATGCCCACTAAGTACATGACCACGATGTCGGCCTTAAAAATCAACAACAACATGTTGATGAGAGGTGCCAATTAGAAGAGGGCAAGCAGTTCTGGCTGGCTCGAACAGTGGACCTTTTCCCAATGAACTGGCTTGGCCATGGCTACCTATAACCTTATTCATTCATTCATTCGTTTATTTGCAATTGGGGGTGTGTCCCCCGGTGGCAAATTAGATATACATAACAAATAAATAATTGTACATAACAATTCACTAACAATTAAACTGGAGTATTTACACAAATAGTCAGTCTTTTCTTAAACACACCTATATGTTTGGGAAAAGGCTCTAAGACTGTGGCAGGTAGAGAGTTCCAATTATCAATGGCACGGTTTACGAAATAATATTTACCATAATTTGTTCGCTGTGGTCGGCCCTTAACTTTGAAAGGATGATCGCTCCTACCCATGTAAGTAGGCTTTTCCATACGTTTGCTAAGCTCACCCCATGCAGGTTGATTTGTATATGTATTGTACATTGCGCAGAGTCTAGATTTCATCCTCCTAGCCACAATTGATTCCCACCCAAGTTTCTTTGACATACGGCTCACACTGCTCCTGGGATTAAAGTCACTGAGCACAAATCTAGCGGCCTTTCTTTGTACCATTTCCAACTCATTTATGAGCCCTACTTGATATGGATCCCAAACCGCCGAGGCGTATTCCAGAATAGGTCTTACAAGTGACAAATATCCTAATTCTTTAGCAGAGGTACTACTTCCTTTTAATACCCTCATTACAAAGTGCAGGGATTTGTAAGCTTTACTTGCTGAGCTCAAGGTTGCAGGTTCGAAACCTGGCGCAGTCAGCTGGCATTTGAGGGTGCGCAAATGCGAGGGAGCCGTGTCAGTAGATTTACTGGCACGTTAAAGATCCCCTTCGGGGCAAAATTCCGGCACCCCGGCGTCTCTAAAAGCCAGTGTAGTTAAAAGGGATGTAAAACCAATAACATTATTATTATTATTATGTAAGCTTTAGAAACTACACATCCTATATGACTACTCCATTTCATATCATTTCTTAAGTGAACGCCCAAATATTTTCAAGAATCTTCTTCTACAAATATTTCCGAGCCAATGTTATATTGAAAATCTTGCCTTCGCACTTTCCCTATTTTTATTAGACTACATTTTCTTGTGTTTATTTTCATTTTATTTTCAATCGCCCACTTATAGACAAGGTTCAGGTCATCTTGAAGTACTGCATTGTCTTGTGAGTCATGTATCTTTCGATATATTACACAATCATCCGCAAACAATCGACAGTCACTGCGAATCCCATTTGGTAAGTCATTTATAAACACCAAAAATAACAAAGTTCGGATTACGCTGCCCTGAGGGATACCCGAAGTTACTGTAATTTCATCCGAGAATCGGCCTTCAACTTTCACTTTCTGGGAACGACCCGTCAAAAATTATTGGATCCATAAAATTACTCTTCTATCAATCTTCGTCGAAGCTAATTTATGGAGTAGGATGCCATGCGGCACGACATCAAATGCCTTCGCAAAATCTATAACTACGGCGTCGACTGAAACTCCATCGTCTAACGATTCGCTAATATCTTGAAAAAGTGATAGCATCTGACTCTCGCATGAGTAACCTTTCCGAAATCCATGTTGCCTATCATTAAACCATGATAATGTTTCCCACTGTTCCTTCAAGTAGTCGCAAATGAGATGCTCCATCTGTTTACAAACGATGGACGTAAGACCAACCGGCCTGTAGTTGCCCAATTCAAGTCTGCTCCCTCCCTTAAATATTGGGACTACCGTAGCTCTTTTCCAGTCATCCGGGATTTGCGCATTGTTTATGGACACATAAAACATCACCTCTAAGTATCGTGCCACGGCCCTACCTCCTAGTTTAAGTACTTCACTAACAATATTAGCAGGACCCTTCGATATATTGTAACGTAATTTCTGTATTAGCTTTACAATTGCTGACTGGTTTATTTGGAGAAGTGGAGCCCCTGATTCACCGTTAAGGTCCAACACACGGCTATTGGATTTATTGAACACACTACCATAAAAGACATTTAATTCATTAGCAATGGCCTGCTTCTCAGTAATTAATTTACCGTCACCGGACATTATCATCGACAAATTATTTGAATTTCCCTTTCTTCTCCTAACATAACTGCAAAAATTTTACCACCCATCGCCTCCCGAACCAAGTAAACCTTGCATATAATTGTCATGAGCAGCCCTCTTTTTTAAGACGAGCTCTCTTGATAAGGACTTAAATTTCAACATATACTTGTCACTATCATGTCTTTTATTGTATAATTTCCTAATTTTCCGTTTAAGACTCCTGATTTCCCGTGTGTAATACTCAGGATCTGGGTTTTGTTTCAGTAATTTAAATGGAAGAAATCTAACAATAGCGCTATTTAAAATTTTCAAAAAGTTAGTCCACAGGATATTAATGTGATTTCCTTCCGATGCCCATCCTACAAATAGCTCATTCAAATACCCCTGAAATTTTCCCTGATCCGCCCTGCGATACTGGAATATGATCGTATTTGCTACATCAGAGTCTAATTTTGTAATGTCACCGTATCTAATATTTAATTCAACCCCAGAATGGTCACTAATTCCTGGTACTTTCAGACAGTTAATATACAACTCTACAGGCCTTACGAGATAAACATCTAAGGTATTATTGCCTCTAGTTGGGAAGTCAACTACTTGGGAAAATCCCCCCTCCCTTAAGAATTTGTTTGCAGCGCTCTGAGCTTGACCACAGCTAGTTGACTCACCAGACCAGTCTACTTTGGGGAGGTTTAAATCTCCGGCAATTATTATGCTCTTTTTCATAGCATTACCCGTACAAGTTTTGTCATACAGTGTGTTGAGAAGCGAAAAGTTATCTTTCGGTGCTCTATACGCCCCTATCACCTGAAGAGGGAATTTATTCCCTTTATCCGAAATTTGTACACATAATATTTCATGATCCGTATCAGCCCACTTTAAGAAACTAGCTATATTTTTGCGCACACAAATAAATAGCCCACCACCTCGCTTCCCCCGATCCCTTCTGTACATCTCGTAGGTCCCTTGAATTATTTCGCTACTATTTATATCCTCATATAACCAAGATTCAGTAGCAATGACAATGTCCGGAGAATACGTCTCTACAAGATTCCAAAATTCAATTAATTTATTTCCTAAACTCTGACAATTAACCTGCAGTAATCTTAGAGTCACCTCCGCAGCAAATATCCCGAAGTAGCTCCTTCTGTTCCCGTCGACTGGCAACCTCTGGACCTGCTCCTCCTCACAATGGCCGGCACGAACCGATGACCCTGTCATGTAGGCTCCCTAGGTTGAATGCGCCCCGTCGATTTAAATGCAGCCCGTCTCGGGCGAAGTCACGGCCACCAATCCAGCAGTCAGCTTCTACGTACACTAATCCCAGTTGTGCACATACCCAGTCCATGCGGTCATTTACAGTCTTAACTCGCCTTAACTGAACATCTCCCCGCCGAACAATACCACTCATTATAATTTTAACATTTCTAAACTTGCTTTTAGCTTTTCTGCCTAGTTCGTAGAGCTCCCCCATGATGTAATCAGCTGTAGCCCTCTTCTTCAAATCGTTCGTCCCACATGGAGCAACAACCCTTTAACTTTGTCCCAGTCCTCTACATTTGCTTCTTCCATCTGTTGGGCAAGCTGGTCAATTTTAATCCCCGGATAACACCGCACTTTCGCACCTGATTTCCTCGAGATATTCGCACTCCATCGTATCATAGAATCACCCATTATGATAACGTCATCCTCAGTTTGCTCCTGCACGCCCTCTTCCACACTGATCCCAGTAGAAAGCCGTTCAGTCACATCCTTCACCGTTTCCTCTGATTCACGAAGCTTTGTTCTAAGTTCCTGTATTATTTGATCCCTTGCTTTGATTTGCACCCTCAAACAGTCCGGCGTATCACATACTTTACAAAACCAATTCCCGACATCACAATCCTCCTTCTTGACCTTAATACAGCCGAAGTGAAACCATTTCTCACATAGTCCACACTGAACACCGTTCTTCAATGTTTTACTGCACGTCGAATACTTTAAAGCTGCCACTGGATCATTTGCCTGATTCACATTTGGAGTAACAGGCCCTGGATTCACTTCCACTCCACCAATAACTAGCAACGCAGTTATCACTAGGGCTATAAACCACAAGTTACTAGGCCCCATACGCACACACAAACACCGGAAATCCCGACTACCCTTCGCATACCACAGTCCGATCCTCGCGCGATAACACTCCAGAGAACAACCCATTTCAGCACACCTGAGAGCTCGGGAAAAACACTACCTTTCACTTGGACTGCCAATTCCCATGGTGGCTATGGCTTGGTTCGTGAGTTTTGAGACTGGCCCAGGTACAGAAACCGGTTAGAACCTACTTTTACTAACCCTAATCTTGAAATTCGTAAGTTTTGAGACTCGTGAATTTTGAGACGACACGACAGAAATAGATGGACCTGTGAGATTCTGTTACCATGGTTACCGTGTTGCATTCTTTCATTATTTCATTGTAAATATACAAGTTTTAAGGTATTTATTTAATTGTGAGGCATTTAAAGAGTAAGTGAGCGCGTTTCGCTTACGCATTGAGTTATGCTGAACCTGTAGGTACCCCATATGTGTAGGTTGGTGTTAATGGGATCTTGTTTTCAGTACAAAACTGGAATGGGATCTTAGCAGAATTTACATTTTATTGTTACATATTTTACATATTAGCTTGCCACGGTGGGTGAGTGGATAGCGTGTCGGTCTACTAACCCCAAGATTGCAGGTTCGCCCCTGGCCGTGGTAAGTGATTTTTGAAAGGCGGAAAAAATACGATACGCATGTCATACGATGTTGCCATGTCAAAGAACCCATTTGAATTCAGTAGGCCGAGTTCATAATGGCAAAAATTAATCTCGGGAGTCTCCGCCAGCACAAAGTTCCTCATTTCTCTACTAGAAAGCGCTATAGTGTTCAAGGAGATTAGATATCTAACATCTAACCTCCTTGACTTTCATAGTCAAGGAACAACTAAATTCGACATGCAAGCTACCCTCTGGGTGTCAAATAACAAAGCTTGCACCCGGCACCGAGGCCATACGATATTATTATTATTATTATTATTATTATTATTATTATTATTATTATTTTACATATTTGATCAAAATTATATTTTTTCATAACTTGACTTGTTTTATTCAAAATTACTTAGGCCTATTCTGTCTCTTACTGTAAAAGAGAAATATTATTTTCGCAAGTGAAATATATTTGTTCACTAGAAACTCAGGTAGGCCTACATGAAACGGATTTTCCAAGCAATTCATAATCTGTTGAGAAAGGGCCAGGGAAGATATTAGTGGAGATAAGGGGATGGACACCCTGCCGGAGATTCAGTTATTTCAGTTGTCCAGTGAGTGCCTGAGACTCTTAAGAATTAACGCACAGAACAACAAATCAAGCGATTATTCACAGAACAAATAGCCCGTCGATAAACGAAAGAAAAATGGCTGCCCACAGGGATCATGCCCCGCTTGGTCTGTCTAAAGTACGAGGAAGAGGTTGGCTGATCGGTTATATACGTGAGCATTCGGATCAATCCGTTAGCCCCAATGGTCTGTCTCTAAGCGCTAGTCTACAAGCCGGACGTTTGTTTTAGACGATTGCCCTTGACCTTCAAGCCTGCGGGTGAGCCTGTACACAGTCACTCTCACCCTATCGCTTCACACTTGCCACCACCGATCTGATGTAATCGAATTCCAGACTTGAGCAGACAGTACAGTCCACGTCGAAGTACTGTGTGACGCGGAAGTACACGTTACGTTGTTACGAACAGAACGTCATTATATTTGCCAATGACTGTACTTCAGCAGTATTGTGAAACAGCTTTGTCAATCATCGGACCGCTTGGGGCAGCTGATAACTCGCCTCCAGGCTTCCATTAAGATTTTTCACTCGTCTAAAACAAACGTCCGGCCTTTACATGACGAACACTTGATGCCATGGTAACTACGCTAATCACAGATAGACCGCCACAGACATACCCATGATCCGCACAATATTCTTCTACAGTTGCTCAACCTGTTTCAACATTGAACAGCTTAATTATTATCAGCTATTTGCCAGACGTGTTGAGTGTCACACTCAATAATTATTATACCACGTCAAGGAATTTATTGCCCTCGCCATAAATCAACAGGTAACTTACCTTACAAGATTGTGTTTTCTGACACCAGCCGTGAAGAAATAGGCGACCTGAACCGTACTTAGCCTACATAGGCCTACTTACTCCTTGGCTTTATTACAGCCCTTGTAGGGGCTTGGCCTTCCGGATTATCTCCACCCATTCTTCCCTGTTGACTGCTTTGCTTCTCCATCTTTCTCGGATCCTCCTCCACGTTATCCAGCCATCTTGTCCTATACCCCGCCCTCCCTCACAGGATGTCCGTCTGGCTTCCCATAGAGGACCTGCCCTACCATCCTGTTCTCTGTCATTCTTTCTACATGCCCCAACCAATGCAGTCTACTACTCTTTATTTCTACTACTACAGTGCCTACCAAAAGTTTAAGACCACTAGCTTATTTTCAACAAAAGCTAGCTGGTCTTATATGTTTGATTCAAATTTTGCCAAATATTTTATGAAAATACTTTGATCTAATAGACATCCACCTGTGCCAAGAACATTGTAATATGGCTTTCAGTTTTTGAGTTACAAATTGTTAATACAAGTGGAGTATCGAAGAAAAACACAATTTTCAACCACAAATTAATTTGTGGACACTAAACCAATGGGTTTACCTTATTGATTATTTTTATAAGTATTGTAGAATGTATACAAACATTTTGGTAAATGAAAAAAAAAATCCCAAAAATGTTCTCGCCATTTGGTAGTGATGTTTGTACATTTTGTAAAAGGTAAGCCAAGACTGATGAGCGTTCACTGCTTAATAGCTTCTGTGAGGGTTGAGTTAGCGGACCCAAACTTTCACCAGGCACAGCTCAGCATGGTGCCAACAGATAAAGAGACAGTTCCAAGGTCAACATTCCGAGTACCTGGAATCAGTTTCCCTCGTCTATTCTGAGAAGCCAGGTATACAAAAATCATTGCCAAATGGCAAGAAAATTTTTTGGATTTTCTTTTCATTTACCAAAACGTTTGTATACATTCTACAATACTTATAAAAAATAATCAATAAGGTAAACCCATTGGTTTAGTGTCCACAAATTAATTTGTGGTTGAAAATTGTGTTTTTCTTCGTTACTCCACTTGTATTAAAAATTTGTAACTCAAAAACTGAAAGCCATAATACAATGTTCTTGGTACAGGTAGATGTCTTTTATATCAAAGTATTTCCATAAAATATTTGGCAAAATTTGAATCAAACATATAAGACCAGCTAGCTTTTGTTGAAAATAAGCTAGTGGTCTTAAACTTTTCGTAGGCACTGTATATCTGGCTTACTATACAACTCTCTTATCTCCATACTAGCTGAAGTACTCGTTCTTCGAACGGCTTTTAGTACTTGCTGGCCTAATCATTAATATATATAATCACACATTCGTAATGTAGTTATGTTATTTCCATGTTACCAACTACATGTGTAGACTACATGCATTTTCACTCACCCAATTATTAATCAGAGGTAGGTAGGAAAGTGAAAATCCTCAGCCTGCTTTCAGTCGACCGACCGGGTCAGGGAATGGAATGATTGAAACCCCCATCTAGCAGCGAGGATATGAACTGTGTCGGCTGCCGAGGCCTGTCGTATTCCCCTGGGGCAATGATTAAATGAATGGCCGATGAAATGATAGTGGAGATTGTTGCTGGAATGAAATTGTGACAGGGAAAACCGGAGTACCCGGAGAAAAGCCTGTCTGCCTCCGCTTTGTAGGTGAGAAAGTGCGTTTATATATTGGAAATAACATCAGCTTCTATGTAGTAAAAGTTAAATAACCTGTCTTAAATATTGAACACCTATCGCTTAACGTCTTCATACTATATTTAAACATATAAACATTATGCTAAAAATACATCAAACTTGATAGCAATCATCATATCCGCAATAAGTAATATTGCGGAAACTACGTACCATGTCATGATAAAGAGGAACAGTAACGGAACAAACTTCAATCATCCCAAGTAATAACAACAAAAACAAATTAATCAGAGAAACATTTTCTAAGTTTATGTCGTGTCTTGTGCGAGATTACGCATAGTAACTCCGAGATGGTTCATCAGTGGGCTCTTGTGGTCTATGTGCGGACCACCAAAGGAGTAGCAAACTGCGCGATACCTCAGTTCTTATTTAGAACACCTCCGCTACTTTAGTGCGAGAGCTAAACGCTAAAACAGTCTTTCATCTCCCAATAAAGGCTTCCAAAATGATTGTATATTAAATTTCAGAGCCAAGCAATTAAAACTCAGAAACTTTTCTAGGTTTACGCCGTGTTTTGTGCGTTTTTTTTTAAATTGGCCGTGAAAGGCAAAATACCAACTTTATTGAAATAAATTTGCCCAGTTCTGCAGTAAGATTAATATGAACACTAAATAAACTAATGTGACAGTCGGTAGTCTTCGACACATTCGTCTGTGAATTTGGGTTTCTGATCATGGCAAAAAACATGACAAAAAGCAGATAAATATTGGCCAACAGAAATATTCATTTAACAAAAAACAAATCGATAAAAAGGATGAAAGCATACCGTGCAAAGTAGAAAGCACTATAACATTGTGAAACAGCGTAAAGATCCAAATCCTCACATACAATAACCAACACAAAGAGTATAAAATTACACTCAAAATCACGTTTCGTTTCGGACCCCACAAACTACCTCCATAAATAAAACAGTTCATGTTGAAACGAACATAGACTAACATCGCTCGGCGTTGACCGTGTTTTATAGCTCATAGCCTATTTAGGTTTTACTCGCTAACTGTTGGAGATACACGCACGAAAAGTGGTTAGCACCTTTCGGATAGAAAATTACATTTTAAAGCTCGTATATACCATCAAAAGTTTGCTATTTCTTAGCGTTCACTTTTTATTTGAATTGGAAATATGAAATTTTGAAACCAAAGCGTGTAGTGACGTCACACATGTAGGTTTTAATCGCTAACCGTTGGAGATACACGAAAAGTGATAAGGACCTTTCGGATAGAAAATTACATTTTAAAGCTCGTATGGTCCATCAAAAGTTTGCTATTTCTTAGCGTTCTCTTTTTAGTTGAAATGGAAATATGAAATTTTGAAACAAACGGGTGTAGTGATGTCACTAAAATGGTCGCCATTTTTAAATAGTGCAAAATATCGAAATCAAAATTAGCCTATGTGTAAACCTGGTAAATCAGCTACATCCATGCAAAATTTCATTTCAATCGGACCAGTGGTTCTTGCGTTATTGAGTAACAGGACGACAGACAGACAGACAAACACCATCTCATTTTTATATATTAGTATGATTATTGCTGACTCGCCAGAATTCACCCTCTTTTACCGGTCCGGGTTCGATTCCCGGTCATTGCATGTGAGATTTTCAAAATGAAATGCCATGTCCTGTAGTTCGGATTCAACGTAAAAAGAAGGTCCCATGGCTCATGATCACGAGATTGGTTGGTGGTTGAATCCTCAGTTTAGGGTCTGCGACAACGCGGTCATGTAGCCCCGTGTACTTTGGGTGTGTATAGAATCTGTCTGATAACCGGTGTTAATTCTGATGACTGTATTAGTGTGTGTTATCTGTCTTAATTCAAGTAAGGACTGCGGACGATAATTTCAAGTAGTTCCTACTTTTGCTACCAAATGCTACCGTCCACGACACCTAGCTGTGAACTTGGCTACTACTAGATGCCATCGCTACCAGCGCCTGGTGACGAACGTTGGAACTTAAGAGCATTAATCTAACCTAACTTACACATTTTCCTTCACACAAGTTTACTTATTGGAAGGTTCTTTTACATTATTATATACTATATCTTCATTTCCCCTTTTCCAGTTGACACTGGGTGGGGGCAAATATGGCTCCTCTCCACTTTGTTCTGTCGTTCCACCATTCCTCTTCCGACACAGTGTTCCAATCCAGGTTTTGCACCGAGTCCATCCAACGCATTCTTGGTCTTCCTCGTCCTCTCTTCCCTGTCATCCGTCGTTCCAGTGCTCGTCTTGGTAGCCTTACTTCATTCATCCGTTTGACATGTCCAAACCATTTCAATCTGTTTTGCTCCAGTTTGTCATTTAGTTTCTGTACTCCCAGTTCTTTCCGTATATCTTCATTTCTGACTCTGTCCCTCCTCGTTTTCTGGACCATACTTCTCAGGAATCTCATCTCAGCTGCTTGTACTCTGCTCTCATCCCTCTTAGTCATTGTCCAAGTTTCTGCTGCATATGTCATTATAGGAACATAATATGCTTTGTACTGAACCCTTCAGAAAAGCAGTGTTTAATGTAAGAAATCTTAATCAAGGGGTCGCGCTCAGTTCCTATGTGATGTTTACGTTCGCCAAACAACGTGCTCTACTGAGGTAAGGGTCATAGGATATAAACCATAAATCGAGAAAGAAAGGTGACAAGATGTAAAATAATAACATGATTTAATGACTAATAGTGCATAAAAAGAAATAAACAACAATCAAATATAAAACAATCCTCCCTGAATTTCCCATGATAGGAATATCTATAAATTTGAGGAGTCAGACAGATCTCCCCTTTATTTAAAATGTGGATCCTGGTTCCACTACCTTGCAATTTGGGTTTTATGTGCGCGTAATGACTAACTACGAGGAATGAGTACTTTGGATGACTGTTCGTTTACAACGGGTTAACAGCCACGATGCTTACGAACAATCATCTCGTAAATCAACGTTTATGGATATGGAACATGACATTAAATAAAACCCTTAAAAAGTAATGCTGACACACGCACTACAAATCTACTATTTACAGGAATCTCTCTGAGACCCTCATTAGCGCGAAGACGCACTTGACTATGAGCTGCCAACACTGGCCAACTTGCTCAACACAAACAAGGAAATACAGCATCGCATATGACTCACGGGTCACTGAATGAAATATAAACATGGAATAAACCAACAACAACAAAAGCCTGACTGGCTGACATTACTTTATATGAACAAAACTGCATGTTAAGCTAACGCTTCGGAGATTATCGTGATTCGTAGGCAACTCCCATTTATTTAAACAATTTTTACCATTGATCAGTTCTTAATCTGTATTTAAAGTTATTACAGAGCCACACAGGCACTCTCCACTAATGACCTGGCTGGCACCCTTCAGTTCATCTTGTGCAACATCTCCCCTCTTCCTCAATCACCTGCCATTGTCCCACTCCAGTGTGTATAAATACCTGACCAGCTGTGCCGTTATCTCAAGGAATCAACAGCAACAAACTCAACCACTTCAAAATATGGTCAGACATAATCAAAATATCCAGAATTGCCCTCGCGAGGTCACAATCTGGATTTGTCATCAAGCTGCCAGAAATCAGTCTAAGCTGAAAATCCCGTTTGTAATGACACAAAAACACACACTCACACACACACATATTTGGGAATGACAATACGTTTTTTTTACACAGATCGGCTGAATGAATGCTCGCCAACAATTTAAAAAATAGTAAACCTACGATAGAGCTGACTGCTCTTCGTCACAAATCACATTGCTCCAAAGGCAATAATCTCATTGAATCTGATCAATAATAAAACAAAAGAAATTAATTACCCTCCAATCTACTGTATAACTATTTTACTTCAGTCCTACTTCTGAAACACAACATATCTCCGAGAGACGTTTTTAACCGCATCGCGTAACATATGCAAACACGGCCGTTCACATAGCTACGTTAGTTAAAACAACAAACAAGAAAAGAACCTTCTACTAAATATATATGCGAGCTGTTTCCATGCAAAAGGTGTGTCAGACCAAAACTAAATAGACTACGTTAATCACACAAGCAAATTATTTACAAAACAAGATATGTCCCATACACCATAAGTTAATTTATCAGATAATAATAAATATTATTCGGTACTCATCCTCAGCCAGCCATCCGTCAAAGAACATCTGCAGCCATTTCCCAACTGGATTCTTCTTATCTCATCTCAACCATCTTGACGGAGTCTTGATATTTCCAGGCTTCCTCCATGGTCAATGATGTCATCTCTCGTGCTGATTCAAAAATTAAATTATTATACACTTGATGTCTGACTACTAAATTCGCCGTTCGGGTACTTCTTTCCCCAAAGCAGTCTATTGGCGAATTATCGAAGATACTGCCCCTATAAATATAGTACTGTGACTATCTAACACTGAATTTAACACTTTTAATAATAATTTCTGTGTCCTTCATGACACGCAAAGTATAACTGTCAACGTCCTTAGACGCGCAAAGTATAAAAGCCTGTGTCCACTGACACACAAAATAACAGCCTCCGTCCTCAGACGAACCAAAGTAATAAGCCTGTGCCCTCGACACAAACAATAATAATAAGCAAAGTCTTGGCTCTTCACACCACTTATAAATGAACTGGCCCTAGGTCTAGATGGGGGGGGGGGGATTTTATACAAAAATTTCTCGAAATAATGATGGTACAGGAATGAAATAAATATTACTGAACTCGAAAAATAGCGCAGGTCAAGAATATGCCCATTAATCCTAGAATCGATCGTAGAGATTTTGTCTAGGCGATCTCCCGCGTGAATGCTAGCCGAGCGTGCCCACGCTAGACCTGCCGCGCTAAATAGGCATTCTTCTCTCATTGGTTCCCACATTTTCTGTAATTTGGCGGTTTTTAGCATATCTTGGCGTCGTAGGAGTGTCTATTTTCTTCATCAGCCATTCACGTTACTGCATCATATTACTTCTAGGCGCGAATATCACAATGAACATACCTGCAGCATGTCTCACTGCGCGTCGCTTCTATTTTGAGGTGGCCAACACCTGTCCTTCTGACACATCGCTAGGCTATTTCCTTTCACAGCTAAAGTATTTAGCCTTTTGTCAATCAGCTTCAGGTATGTACCCGCTGTCTCCAACAAATGCTTGAAATTTCTTCATCTCCGTCTGGCTACTTTCATGATGCTGGTGGAAATATTTATTAATTGAAGAAATAAAACATAGAATCATTTATCCAACAGAGGATAAAGGGTTCACAACTCTCCCACTCACAAAATTTCGAACTTAGGAATAAGTCGACAATTTTAAAAGACTTCCGTAGGCCAAATTGTTTTATTTCAGAATCACCCCTTTTCTATTACTTGGTCTAGTCACTCCTGTCTTGAATGGCATTTACTCGTTTCACATCCTGCTCATAATGACTCTCTCAACTGCTTGCGTGACGCTGATGCCTGGGGCAACACTCTGCTCGCCTCGTTAATGTTTGTCAACACCAACTCTACTTCCTCCTTCACGTGCCGTACTCAACTGCTCCCCGTTCACTTTGTTGATAGTAGGACGTCCATATATTCAAACTGCATCATTATTTCGGCGCTCCCATGGTTCACTTCTACGATACATTTTTAGGTTGGCAGCGTTGTAAACTGACATTGTTCCTGTACTCAATTCTTTCACTCTGTAAGCATTATTTCCAAGGTTTCTTACGATAGAATAGGGTCCTATGAACTTTTCGCAGAATTTACTGAAGATCTTCTTCTCTGGGTCCGATGTAGCAGGTCGTTTCGCCAAAACAAGCTGGTTGATTTCAAGATCACTGTGAAACCTCTTATTTCTTACTCGCCGTAATCTGCGGTCTGCCTGTTTTCTCATGTAGGCTCTCGTCCTCTCAATTCGCAAGTCAGGTGCTATCATTGGATCTTGTGGACAGTTAATGATGCTTTTCCACGATCTTACTGGATACTCGTTTTTGTGTAGGACCATAGGGATCTGTCCTGTTGACTCGTGCCTGGTAGAATTCATGCATGTCTCTACATCCTTGATTTTATCGACCCATCTGTGATGTTCATTTGGAATGAAGATTCTCAAATATGAAGTTACACACTTAATTGCTCTCTCACTTGGATTTGCTTGAGCATGTCGGATACTACTTAAAATGTGTTTTATACCCATGTCCTCCATACCTTTCTTGAATTCGGCGCTTGTGAAATAGCTGCCATGATCTGAAAATATAAATTCTGGTTTTCCAAGGATTGGAATAACTCTATTCCGTATACGACTGAGTACCTGTTTTGAAGTAGTTTTCTGAATGGGGCATAATACGACAAACTTAGAAAACACATCAATGCATACTAGTAAGTGTCGGCAACCTCGCCTTCCCTTCGGGATTGGACCGAAACAGTCGAGTGCCAGTAGCTCGCATGGTTTCTGAGGTAGCAATGGTCTAGGATACTGCCTCATTAAATAATTATTGGGCTTTGTCCTCTGACACGGATCACAAGTTGTAATGACGTCACATATAGTTGTTCTCACACGTGGCCATGTAAATGTCTCTCCTATAGTCGCTTCGCACTTGTCTACGCCCACGTGACCGTAACTTTCGTGCGTATGCCATGTCAATCCTCGTTGTAAAGAAGCAGGTACTAATATGCGTAACTTGGTATGGTCATTATCTACCCATTTGTGCAGCAAATTGTTGACATAAACATATCTTCCTTCTTTGGCTTTCGCTTCTCGAAATGCAGGTGTTCCTGTAGGTAGTTGCTTTCTGAAGTATTGAATTAAAAGCATCATCCATGGTTCCGCTTCTTGTTCTCGCTGTATCTCACGTAACTCCTCCAAGAATTCCCGGTCCTTCGGTGTTAACTCCAAGTGTTGTACCATCGCTGTTTCCTCATTATCAGGTTCTGGGTTCCTGCTGAGTGCATCCGGAATCACGTTCATCTTCCCTGGGCAATGTTCAATCTCAATGCTAAACTGCTGAATATATATAGACCAACGTGTAACACGTTCGCTTGCCATCGACGTCTTAAACAAGAATGTTAATGCCTTGTGATCAGTCCTGACAACAATAGGGTAGCCGTAAATTATTCGTTTCCATTGTTGTAGCGCATGAAGTATGGCCAACAGCTCTAGTTCCGTTACCGTATAATTGCGTTCGTGCTTACGCAATTTTCGGCTGACAAATGCCAAATATGTTTTATGCTGCAGGTTAGCTGGATCCTCTTGGTAGAGCATAGCACCTATACCCACCAGTGAAGCATCCGCTTGGATTATAAATTTGTGCTTGAAATCTGGATATCCTAATTTAATGCAGTTTTCCAATAGCTGTTTTGTTGCTTGGAATGCCTTCTCACACTCCGCATTCCATAACCATTTATTATTTTTCTTTAGCATTTCCTGCATCGGGGCGACAGTCTCCGTATAACCTGGACAGTTTTCCTTAAAGAATCCCGTTACGCCTAAGAAAGCCCGAATTTGCTTGACTCTCGTTGGTGTAGGGAAATTCTTTATCGCTTCGATCTTAGCGGGATTTGGCTTCACTCCCTCCTTGTCAATGATGTGACCCAAATATAAGATCTCGCTCTTGAAGAAATGCGATTTCTTCAGATTTACTTTGAAATTCGATGCATTCAGGTTGCCTAATACTTTATCTAAATTTTCCATGTGAGTTTCAATGTTGTCAGATGCCAGCAAAATGTCATCAATGTAGCGTACCGTCATCTCCTTAACTTCCTCGGTTAGATTCCGGTCCAGGGCTCGGATTAAGGCACAGCCCGCTTTTTTGACTCCAAAGGGCATTCGGACGAAGCAAAACGTTTGGTTATCGAATAAGAAGCCAGTTAGAAGCTGTGACTTCTCATCCAATTCAATATGGTGGAACGAGCTCGTCAGATCAACTGATGAATAAATGCTTTTGTTTTTAAAGCCTTTTAGTACGTCTCTGATAATTGGCGCTCTGTCATACTCAGGAAAAATGAGTCTCGTGTTGAGATTTCTGGCATCTAAACAAAGTCTAATAGATCCATTTGGTTTTGTGACTGCCAAAATCGCATTTAGATAAGGTGTCGGTGTCTTCCTTATCACTCGAGCTTGTAACATCTCATCTATAATGACCTTGACTTGACAACGATATTTTTCAGGAATTGGATACAACCTACTTTTGAAAGGTGACCAGTCCTCGACTTGCATAGAATATTTGAAATTTAATATTTTCCCAGGTACTGTATCAAATACTGTTTTGTGCTTCCTTAAAATCTCTTCCAACTGCTTTCTGTGTTCACCCCCAAGTTGAATGTTATTGAGCCGCTCCTGTAGTAACTCTTCAAATTGTGCCTCACTGTCGTCTCCTTCCGTTAATAAAGACCATATCTCCTGGGATTCACTCTCCTCATCTAGTTCCACAACAGCCCCTTCTATGATGTTATCTTCTGCCTTTCGTACCTCCTCTTCCGTCTCTTCCGATATTGCTTCCAATGCCCAAGAATTTACATCTCTTCCGTTGGTGATTTCATCCATATGCAATCCCACGTTCTTCAGCTGATCATACTCTCGAAAACTGACAGTATTCTTGTGCAAATCTATCACTGCTTGATAGTCACAAATAAAATTTGCACCAAGAATTATATTGAAATTCATCTTTGCCATGATAATGAATGTTTGCCCAAACGTGTGTTCCAATATGTTCAGCTCTAAGTATGCCTGACGTTTACAAGTGACGGTGCGTTCAGGAATAACACCCCTCACTTTGAGCTGTGGTACGGGAATTACAGGAATATTTTGACTCAGTCCCAACTCTCGAACCAAGGCCTCCGATACCAGACTGATCTGTGACCCCGTATCCAATAAACATCTTATATTAATTCCACCAATCCTTGCGTAAATAATGGGTAACTGCCTAATTTCATCGTTCCGTGGTTTCACCGTCTCCTCCAGGCAGTCTTCTGGCAAAGCAATCCATTCTTGTATGTTCGCTACTATCCATCCCTCTTCAACTTCCGACTGTTGCGTTTGTAGGCTGTCTTCTTTATCCAAATTTAACATTTTTTTAAAGCTCCGGTGCGACTCCCATCATCCGTTTGTCGCCGATGTCCTTGATATTCCTCTTGTCTCAGTAGACTTCCAGCTTCCTCAGTATGTGTATCAGGATTCTTCATGTTCCCAATAGCTTTTTCCCATCTTCCTAGCTCTCCACCTTGACTAGCGTGTAATTCCTCTAGGTAATTTTGTGATTGAGCGTGCCTATCATCCCAGTCATTTCGATAATTTCGTGGCTCTCCTTGATTTTGGTCTCTTCTTCCTTTCCATCTTTGATTAGCATTGTAATCACCGTATCTTCCATAAGGCCTGTCATTTCTTTGATTTTCACGCCAATGTTGATATCCTCTCTGTTGATACCTATTGTTGCCTTGATATGATCTATTATTGTAGTTATTTTCGTTACGCTGGTATGGTCTGTTTTCTCCTTCTTCCTGGTTTCGCCTAGGTGTGGAAGTGCTTGTATTAGTGCCCTGCGTTTTAGTGTTTGCCTGCTTAGGTTTTATGACCTCTGTCGCATTGACTAACTCCAGCTGTCTTCCTCCTCTATAATGACTATGCGACGTAGTCTCATCTATCTGGCGTAATATCTGCTCTGCATGTATGGCCGTACTAACGTTCGTTGCGACTAGTACTTGTTGCACGTTGACTGGCAATTGCCTCGCTATCGTCATCACCAGATCCGCTTCATTTAAAGGGTAACCCAGGTCGCGAAATTTTAACATTTGCATGTTAAAGAAATCTGAGTATTTTGTTTGCTGGGTGGTTTGGTACTTTCTAGAGTAAAGCTCCATCCTTAGACTCTGTTGTGTTGCGGGCGACCAATATTTGCGCAGAAACGCCAATTTAAAATCTGACATGGTTCCAAATGTAAATTTGAAGCTTAAAAACCATGTAAGGACATTTCCTGATAAAAATCTCTCCATCATCCTCAATCTACGTGCTTTAGGTACCCCAGTGTCATTGAAATGGTCTTCAATCTCTTTGATAAAAGCTTTAGGTGTTACCCCTGAATTCTCCGTGTATTTCTGTGGTTTATAATCACTTGAGCGAATTACTTGGATAAGTTGTGTAGGCTGATGACCGTCTTGTGGTGTTGAGCTCCTATCGATATTCTTGCGAAACCCTTCCGTGTTTGTTGTTAATGGGCTCTCCCCCTGAGTCTGACTTCCTGCTGTGCTTGTCTCCGGGCTATTTGAGTCATCCTCCTTGTCTTTCAATGCTCCCGTTCTAAATATCGACGATTGCTCTAATGACCTGAGTTCGTCTTTAATGATCCTGTCCGTCTGTTCTTTAAGCTTGCTCTTCATTTTGTGCTCTAACGCTTGAATACGAGTGTGATTTTCGCCTACTGTTTTAAGAATGGTGGATCTTTCCTCTTTAGAATCGATATTCATTTTTTTCCAATCTTTTCTTATCTGCTCTTTAGTCGTGCTTACTTTCTCTTCAATCTGGCTTTTAGTGTCGTTTAAGGTACTCTTTAACTGCTCCTGATCCGCTTCTAGGCTTTTCCACTGCTCTGCTGATTTTATTTCGAGACGATCCATATCTTTAATTATGCCGGATATATTCTCATCTACCGCTGATAATTGTTGTTGAATGACTGCCGCTCTTTTCCATCTCCATAAATCGTCCTTCTAACTTCTCCTGAGCTATCTTGACCTCGCTTGTATTCATAGTGCACGCTATTTCAATTTGCTCTAATTTAGCTAACACCGTTTCATCCAGAATGCTAAGTTTTTGATCAAAAATATTTTCCATTTTCTTAATCTGGTCTAATTGCTTTTCATTATTTTTACTCACATCTAGGGCCAGCAATACCATCTGTTGATTAGTGTGATCTTTCATCTCTGCGGTTAGCGTCTCTAACTGTGAATTGATAGTGTCATTAATTTCACTTTTTAATAACCTAGCTTGTTCCGCCTGATATTCATTCTGTTCAATTCTACTGTTATTTATTTGTGTCCGCAATGATTCTTTTTGTTCTGATAATTTGTTTATCGACTCACTTTGTTCTAACATAGTATTGTTTATTGCTTCACTTTGTTCTGATAGTCTATCGTTTATTTGTTCAGATAACTTCGCTTTTAATGCTTCACTTTGTTCTAACATACTAGTATTTATTTGCTCAGACAATTTCGCGTTTAATGCTTCACTTTGTTCTAACATACTAGTGTTTAATGATTGACTCTGTTCTGATAATTTAGCGTTTAATGATTGACTCTGTTCCGCCAATTTAGTGTCCAACAATGCCTGTGTTCTCCTAGCTGCACTCTCAATGATTTCTTGAATCTGTTCAACCGTTGCCATATTACACACTTTATATGAGACATTAGGGAAATGGCATAAAGCAATGCCCTTTGACACACACATAAAATCCAATGCACATTTAATTTCTTTACCCTACTCAGTTCATTTATTTTTACATTTAATCCCACTAGTCGATTGCATCTCTGAGTAGTTCTAATTTTACTCAATTTAATTTAAACCCAAACACATATTCAGTCATTAAATTGTTATCCTGATCTGATATTAACACTGACTAATTAATAAAGTATTAATTGTCATTTTAGGCTACAGCCTCCTAACATTTTCACGAGTTTGACTTTCTAAACAAATCTAATTTTAACTTTAATCATTGGACGCCCGGTATCACATATATTACCCTTTACTTTAATTCAATAGACAAAAACGTGAACCGTATTTTACATTGCAAACTCCTGATTTTACTTTATATTTCACACATTTGGCGGTATCCACTTCGCCTCACTTACTTTTAATAAAATATCACTTCCCGGTGATTAAAATACTGCCATATCTGCCTGTACTTGCGGCATGCCAGTTTTACTCAAATACGCCACTTAAATGTGTTCCAGCAGCGAACCAGCAATAAAATTACACCTTCATTGTTGCGTCAGTTTGAAAACCCAACTACGCTTACATTGACATGTGCAAAATCTTTGCCGTTACACCACAGTGAACCGCCCCACGCTTGGCCGCGCCAGTTTACTCCTATGAACCCTTCAGAAAAGCAGTGTTTAATGTAAGAAATCTTAATCAAGGGGTCGCGCTCAGTTCCTATGTGATGTTTACGTTCGCCAAACAACGTGCTCTACTGAGGTAAGGGTCATAGGATATAAACCATAAATCGAGAAAGAAAGGTGACAAGATGTAAAATAATAACATGATTTAATGACTAATAGTGCATAAAAAGAAATAAACAACAATCAAATATAAAACAATCCTCCCTGAATTTCCCATGATAGGAATATCGATAAATTTGAGGAGTCAGACGGATCTCCCCTTTATTTAAAATGTGGATCCTGGTTCCACTACCTTGCAATTTGGGTTTTATGTGCGCGTAATGACTAACTACAAGGAATGAGTACTTTGGATGACTGTTCGTTTACAACGGGTTAACAGCCACGATGCTTACGAACAATCATCTCGTAAATCAACGTTTATGGATATGGAACATGACATTAAATAAAACCCTTAAAAAGTAATGCTGACACACGCACTACAAATCTACTATTTACAGGAATCTCTCTGAGACCCTCATTAGCGCGAAGACGCACTTGACTATGAGCTGCCA
The DNA here is from genome assembly GCA_946902985.2 of Meconema thalassinum. Lineage (NCBI taxonomy): Eukaryota > Metazoa > Arthropoda > Insecta > Orthoptera > Tettigoniidae > Meconema > Meconema thalassinum. The sequence goes on from OX336397.1 coordinate 231,831,461, forward strand.
ACACTGGCCAACTTGCTCAACACAAACAAGGAAATACAGCATCGCATATGACTCACGGGTCACTGAATGAAATATAAACATGGAATAAACCAACAACAACAAAAGCCTGACTGGCTGACATTACTTTATATGAACAAAACTGCATGTTAAGCTAACGCTTCGGAGATTATCGTGATTCGTAGGCAACTCCCATTTATTTAAACAATTTTTACCATTGATCAGTTCTTAATCTGTATTTAAAGTTACTACAGAGCCACACAGGCACTCTCCACTAATGACCTGGCTGGCACCCTTCAGTTCATCTTGTGCAACATCTCCCCTCTTCCTCAATCACCTGCCATTGTCCCACTCCAGTGTGTATAAATACCTGACCAGCTGTGCCGTTATCTCAAGGAATCAACAGCAACAAACTCAACCACTTCAAAATATGGTCAGACATAATCAAAATATCCAGAATTGCCCTCGCGAGGTCACAATCTGGATTTGTCATCAAGCTGCCAGAAATCAGTCTAAGCTGAAAATCCCGTTTGTAATGACACAAAAACACACACTCACACACACACATATTTGGGAATGACAATACGTTTTTTTTACACAGATCGGCTGAATGAATGCTCGCCAACAATTTAAAAAATAGTAAACCTACGATAGAGCTGACTGCTCTTCGTCACAAATCACATTGCTCCAAAGGCAATAATCTCATTGAATCTGATCAATAATAAAACAAAAGAAATTAATTACCCTCCAATCTACTGTATAACTATTTTACTTCAGTCCTACTTCTGAAACACAACATATCTCCGAGAGACGTTTTTAACCGCATCGCGTAACATATGCAAACACGGCCGTTCACATAGCTACGTTAGTTAAAACAACAAACAAGAAAAGAACCTTCTACTAAATATATATGCGAGCTGTTTCCATGCAAAAGGTGTGTCAGACCAAAACTAAATAGACTACGTTAATCACACAAGCAAATTATTTACAAAACAAGATATGTCCCATACACCATAAGTTAATTTATCAGATAATAATAAATATTATTCGGTACTCATCCTCAGCCAGCCATCCGTCAAAGAACATCTGCAGCCATTTCCCAACTGGATTCTTCTTATCTCATCTCAACCATCTTGACGGAGTCTTGATATTTCCAGGCTTCCTCCATGGTCAATGATGTCATCTCTCGTGCTGATTCAAAAATTAAATGATTATACACTTGATGTCTGACTACTAAATTCGCCGTTCGGGTACTTCTTTCCCCAAAGCAGTCTATTGGCGAATTATCGAAGATACTGCCCCTATAAATATAGTACTGTGACTATCTAACACTGAATTTAACACTTTTAATAATAATTTCTGTGTCCTTCATGACACGCAAAGTATAACTGTCAACGTCCTTAGACGCGCAAAGTATAAAAGCCTGTGTCCACTGACACATAAAATAACAGCCTCCGTCCTCAGACGAACCAAAGTAATAAGCCTGTGCCCTCGACACACACAATAATAATAAGCAAAGTCTTGGCTCTTCACACCACTTATAAATGAACTGGCCCTAGGTCTAGATGGGGGGGGGATTTTATACAAAAATTTCTCGAAATAATGATGGTACAGGAATGAAATAAATATCACTGAACTCGAAAAATAGTGCAGGTCAAGAATATGGCCATTAATCCTAGAATCGATCGTAGAGATTTTGTCTAGGCGATCTCCCGCGTGAATGCTAGCCGAGCGTGCCCACGCTAGACCTGCCGCGCTAAATAGGCATTCTTATCTCACTGGTTCCCACATTTTCTGTAATTTGGCGGTTTTTAGCATATCTTGGCGTCGTAGGAGTGTCTATTTTCTTCATCAGCCATTCACTTTACTGCATCATATTACTTCTAGGCGCGAATATCACAATGAACATACCAGCAGCATGTCTCACTGCGCGTCGCTTCTATTTTGAGGTGGCCAACACCTGTCCTTCTGACACATCGCTAGGCTATTTCCTTTCACAGCTAAAGTATTTAGCCTTTTGTCAATCAGCTTCAGGTATGTACCCGCTGTCTCCAACAAATGCTTGAAATTTCCTCATCTCCGTCTGGCTACTTTCATGATGCTGGTGGAAATATTTATTAATTGAAGAAATAAAACATAGAATCATTTATCCAACAGAGGATAAAGGGTTCAGTACATAACTTCTTTAGCCTTAATTGGTAGCCTATATCCTTGTTCCATACTAGTCCCCGTACCTGTTGGTAGAAAGCACTCCCGAGTTGTATTCTTCATTTAATTTCCAAATCTAGTCTTCCATCTTCAGTCAGTTCACTTCCCAAGTATTTGAAGTGTTTCACCACTTCCAATTCCTTATCTCCTACTTTGATTACTTCTTTTCCTTCTTTCTTATCTCTACTCATCACCACTGTTTTACTCTTCTCCACATTTATCTTTAACCCCCATTGCTCAATCTTTTCATTTATTACATCTAACTGTTCTTGTACCCATTATTGTTAATAACAATAAAAATGACGACAAAACTCTCAAAAAGTCAATAATTTTGACTTAAATTAACTTACATAACATTACATAAATCAAAACACCGGCATAGAGTATAAGATTACAACCAATTAATTGTTGATAGTGGCTTAATAATATATTCAGACTAACCGAATAGGCTACTGTGCAATAGTCGCCAATTTGGATTTACATGACATAGATCTATGACGAACATAAAACCAGTTCAGTGGAAAATCTTTCCAGGTAACATCGCACTTCCTGTGCAAATTAATACCGTGCATGATCTTACATTGTATTGTCCGCGCTTCGATATGCTAGCAACGTGATCACGTTAGCTTGGAGTCGCGAGGCTTCGTGCGAACCGAGCCCGGTGTTCGGAGTCGATGGAGTCTACACTCTCGATTCCAGGTTTCAGTCGTGCCCAGCCCTAGCCATTTGTCTGTTAGAAGTGCTCGATGTGAGGTCAGTGAGTCGTGTGTGCATCCGACGTCATTATGGAGGCCGGGAAAGAGGAACAGCGAGGTGTAGTGCGGATTTTGACTGCGGAAGAAGTGTTAGTAAGTGAAATCCATGCCCGAATGTCTGCTGTTCCCTGAAGAAAGACATTCGTGGCCGTCGATTTGCTTTGGATGCAGAGGTGCACGCCTGGGTACAATCATGGTTCAGGAAGCAACCACAAACTCTCCTCCAAGAAGGCATCGACCATCTTGTCCCACACTGGTGAGCCGAGCGTTCTCTCTCTGCGCAATCCGGCTAGATCGTCTGGTCTCGCGTACATGTTGTGGGGTGAGGTGCGTGCTCCGGCTTCGGCGACCGAACGCTCGGCTCACCATGCTAAATTGATCCGTAAATTCATCGCCAAGATCCACCCAACCAACAGTCATATTCAAGCAACTACAAACCGTTACCCATTATTTCAAGCCTCTTCCTCATTCCACTGCTGACCAAGGAAAGGAGCGGAACCCTTGATAATGCCAGACGCAGTTTCCGGTGAAACGTCGGGAGATATCCTGTCTGGACCACGGCCTACAAGCCCGAAAAACTTGCACTTAATTATTAACGCCGGCCGTGAAAGCCTAAGCTGTTTATTTTACATGTTGTTATTTCCATAATTACCCCCAGGGGATCTCACAACTTGTGGGACGTGGGTTGGCGAAATAACAATACAAATTGCAATGCTCTGACATTTAATTGTTTACATAATCTCAATATGGTGGCTGTGCGAAATTTTAAAATTAAGTTCTTATTTCTTATGTTCTAATAATGTGATCGACATCAACATTTCATTAATGAACGTACACAATACTCCTCATCTATCGCCTACATCAAAATCCCACATGGCAACCATCCGAAATATTTAGACGGTTCTCAATATCTATTAATATATGACATCAAACAAACTGAAATTTTGTATGTGTATAGAGGCCATAAACATAAGTTCACCAATGGGACGTTCACTAAACTGGTGAGCACAAATCCAACATGGCGGTGACGCGAAATTTAAGTATTCAAATGGACGTTACTTGCGATTTAACCATCCGAGCGCAGTGAAACTTGGTACAGTATATGCTTGTATACATTTTAATCCACTGACATCTAATTCATTTAAATTATTTTCATAACCACAAGATGGTGGCTGAGCGAATTTTTAAAATACAGTTTTTATTATTTCTTGTGTCCTAATCATGCGATTGAAGTATGCATAAAACACCTACAGAATAATCTTCATTTAATAGTACATAACTCTAAGGCCTATATGTAAAAATGCAACATGGTGACCATCCGACATATTTAGACGGTTCCCGATATCTACGAATCTATTTCAACAATCAAACTGAAAATTTGTATCTTGATAGAGGCTATTACCATAAGTTAGGCTATATAGTTCTTCACGGAACTACTAGTTTTTACTATTATTATTATTTTGATAATATTTCATGTGGGGCATTGCGACATAAATGCTTCTGTTTTAAGTAGGGCACGTTCCGCGATGGCCGGTGCTTATGCAGTTGGTGTGGAATTACATAGTTTGTTGCATCAGCTGGGTTCTACCGTGTGTGGAATCCACTTTCACGTCCTCAGCGTGATACAATGGCGAGGACGCGTTGCATGGTTCGCTGAGATCTAAGGCCTAGGTCAGAGAAAGGTTCCGCGAGAAAGCGCCACTGTCGCACAAGTGTCTGCAGGCGATATCCCAGTTTATTTTAATATAATAATTTGATTTATAATTGGAATTAACAATTTAGCACAAGTTAAATTTGAATGTCAAATGATTTTTAAGATATCGTTTAATTTTAATGTCAGTGAAGTTGATGGAAATTAGATCTAATGGTCACAATTTTAACATAGATTTTCAAATATCAAGGACATCATAACCGAAGAAAACTCGATTAGGTATCAAAACCTGTACTGTTTTTTTTTCTTATAAATGAATTATATTGCTGGCGTAGTTGGTAGCATGCTGAGCTTCTATGCCCAAGGTTACGGGTTCAAACCCGGCCGAAGTCGTTGGATTTTTAAGAGCGTTAAAAATCCCTCAGTATACCTTCGTTCGGAGGGGAAGTAAAGCCGGCGGGCACATGTCATAGATTTATGGCATGTTAAATAACCTTCCACTAATTACACTTGTGGAAGAGTGATCAAGGGAACTACTCGCGTGTGGCGGAGATCACGGAGGGAGTCCGTCATTTTGTGTAGGCTAAGGATAGGTCATACAAGATCCACCCATTCGTAACTAATGAGAAGGGAAGACTTTGTACCTGTGGAGCCGTTTTCACCGTGGCCCACATTTTAACCGAGTGTGTGGACGTTGCTGACTTACGAAGAAACCTTGGTTTGCAGATGACTTTTACAGGCCGGACGTTTGTTTTAGACGAGTGAGGCGAGTTACTACAGTACCTGTGTTGTTGTCAGCTGCCGCATGCGATCAGATGAGGGTCAACGCTATCTCACACTACTGATGAAGTACAGTCATTGGCAAATATAATGGCGTTCTGTTCGTAACTTAGTAAAGGCTTAGTTTCTCAGAACCGACGCATGCGAAGTGCGAGGCCGACGTGCGTACTTTCGTCGCAATGACGCTGCGAAGCGGATCAGTTGCCAAGGACATGTCTTGTCCAATGGATCTCGCAACATGTGTGCTAGTCTTGAAAGGGGAAGCGGATGATGAAGAGGAAATTAACCTACGTTGTTTTGGCGGAGAAGGCAGCGATGTCTTCAAACTTCCAACTTAAGTGCGATCGTTCTTCCATCTCTTTCATAACGTTTTTTTTTTGTAGCTCTTGTGTTGTAAATTATACAACACTGGGTGCATTCGCACTTCTTCCATTTCGTCCGTAAAGTTCATTGTGTTGCTTATAACAGTGGAAATATAAGAACAAATCTGGCTAAGTGCGTGGTGACGCTGCGAGGTCTCACTACGAAGTTTCGCAGACTCCGCAACACGCGGCGTGAGAAACCAGTGCCATAAGCTCGTGTAGTCCGGATATTTGCGAGGCCCCGTACCTCGCATGCGTCGGTTCTGAGAAATCAAACCTTAACTTGTACTTCCGCGTCAATCAATACTTCGACGTGGACTGTACTATCTGCACGGTGGTGTCGTCACGTCTGGAATTCCATTACATCAGATCGGTAGTGACAAATGTGAAGCGATAGGGCTAGAGAGTGACTGTGTACAGGCCAAGGGCAATCGTCTAAAACAAACGTCCGGCTTGTATTAGCTGATGACGCGGTGGCTGCTGATCGCGTCATCCGCTTTATAAGTGAGAGTGGTTTAGGGCCAGCAATCTAAATTTTCCAGTGTACATTCACTCAACGACTTGTTCGTTTTTTAAATGATGAATTTTTGTTTATTCCGTAATTTTTGTTTATTTTTATAATTATTAGTTTTATTTAATTTGTTTGCTTTATTAATTTTCGGTCTTCTAAATTTTAAATTCCATTCCAAATTTGTATACTTAAATCCGTGTTAAGAGGGGCAGATGACCTCGTAGTTCCGCTCCTTAAAACAACAATAACTAACACCTGTGAAAGCGAAAATTTGTAGGTTACTTTGATAAAGCTATATTAGTTCCAACGTTCGGCGCCAGATGCTGGCTGTGCTGGCATCTAGTAGCCAAGTCCGCAGCTAGGTGTCGTAGATAGTAGCATTTGGTAGAATAAGTAGAAACTGCTTAAAAAATTGATCGTCTGCAGTCATTCTACCTGAATTACAGATAACACACACTAATACAGCCTTCACCATGCTCAAGATAGCGGGTTCAAACCCGGCCGAAGCTGTCGGATTTTTTAAGAGCGTTACAAATCCCTCAATATGCCTTCCTTCGGAGGGGAAGTAAAGCCGGAGGTCCCATGTCATAGATTTATGGCATGTTAAGGAACTTTCCACTAATTACACCTGTGTGAAACTAAATTGTATAGGTTAAGAATGTAAACAACGCTCTTAGGTTGCTACGTTCGTTGCCAAGAGCCGACTGCGGTGGCGTCTAGTAGCTAAGTTCTGAACTAGGCCTAGTAGTCGTTGACGGTGGCGTTTGGCGGCAAAAGTAGGAACTATTTGAAAATTCAAAGTTGCAGTCCCTACTTGAATTAAAAAAAACAGATACACACACTAATACAGCCTTCACAATTAACACCGGTTTATCAGACAGATTCTACACACACCCAAAGTACACGGGGCTACATGACCGCGTTGTCGCAGCCCCTAAACTAAGGAACCAACCAACCAACCAACAATGAACACCGGTTATCAGACAGATTCTACACACACTCAAAGTACACGGGGCTACATCACCGCGTTGTCGCAGCCTCTAAACTAAGGAACCAACAAACCAAAAAACCTTTCGATTCAAGTGTTATTACAGTCATCTAGGCCTCTCATATTGTTACCATGGCAACACGTGTTGGCTCAAATCGTGCGAGTTCGGAAATATTCGTTGATCCTGTTGACCACCTGATAATAAACGATAGCCGAGTTGATTGTATACATCTATATTTTTAAGCGTTCTTCTGTTATTATTTAACCAAATACTGATATCCTTTCCGTTCCTGCCACATCATGAAAACATTCCTTAAGCCGAGAAGATATTCGGCACTAAACTAATTAACGTGACCTCTATAATGAAGGAATTCAATTCCGTACCTTAAAAAAGGTGCCTGTACACTGGAGAGTGATTTTCATAGAGCAAGTCTAGCTAGACCGCTCTTGCTCAACTGAGTACGTGTACACTGTAGAGTAATTTTCCCTAGTTAGAGCATTCGTAGAGCGGAGATAGACAAATCTACCTAGAGCACTCTCTGAACCTCTGTACACTGTCAAACGTAAATGCACTAGCTAGAGCAGCGCCAAAACATTCTGAGAGCAGTGTGAGTCTAGTTTTATTTGCGCTATGTTGTGAAGTTAAAATGTCTTCAAGAGAGCGATTAGCATCTGTGGTGGTTGTGTGTGCCTTGTTAAAAAAGAAATCTGTGAAGAGGAAAAGAAGGTTGTGGGTGAGGAATCTGAGATCAAAAAGAGAATACGAGGGAATGCACGCTAAATTATTGCAATAGTTATGATCGAAAGATTCTGAAGCGTACAAGAACTTTTTAAGAATGAACAAGAATGACGATGATTATATTTTGGCCAAAATTACCCCCAGGATCAGCAAAAGGGGTCACCCGAAACGACTGTGCCTTCAAATTTCTGTTTCTGTATTCTTTCCGAGTGCAATTCCAAGTTTCAATTAATGTTATTGTTTTTTCGCGACTCCACACAAATTCAGCCATATTCAAACACTATAATTAACAACAAACAAATAACCCCAATAATCCACCATTGACTCTACATAGAGCACTTTCCAATATTCAACCGAACGAATAGAGCTAGACTGGTCTAGCTAGGGCACCCAAATACTGTTTACACCGTAGAGTCAGCCGGCCCTAGCTAGAGCTTAGAGCGGTCTCCGCTAGGGTTCTCTACCACCTGTGTACACTAGAGAGGAGCTTAGAGTGCCCTAGCTAGAGCTACTCTACGGTCTAGCTAGGGCAAAAGCTCTCCAGTGTACAGGCACCTTTAAATTATGTGTAAGGAAAGTGTATCTCTACAAGCGCGTAAGAGAAAAGCAGGAGATTTCTTATTGAGGAATAATGTATAATATTGATTTGAATTTGCAGCTTCCGCCAATACAGTCTCTTGTATAAATTACTATTGCATTAACGTCTGTCACAAATTTCTATTTTACTATTAGGAAGTAAAACATGACTTGACTTAGTTCCTCTTGTTCCGTCCGGTACATTGGGCATCCGTGAAACGTCTCCATGGTTGTCTCCGGCTTGCCAGTGCTTGAACTTCTTTCCAACTTTTCCCCGCTTCTAGTGCCTCTTTTTCGGTAGTCCTCTTCCAGGTCTTTCTAGGACGACCCCTTTTCCGTGCCACTTGTGGGTTCCATTCTAGTACGGATCCTGCTGGCTTCCTCCAGGTATGTCCGATCCACCTCCATTTTCTTTTCTTAATTTGAACCTCTACTTGGAGTTGAATTATTGTTTCCCAAAGCTCTTATTCTTCTTATTTTACGGCCTCATTGAACCACTTCAGTCAATCATTTCTTGGTCCCCTTCGTCCGTAAGTTTTCTGTTCGAGTTGTCTAGTAGCTTTTCATTCGCTCTTATCTTCTCAGGCGTAGATACCCTTTCTACTGTATGACGTTTGTCTATTTTTGGTTGAAATCTTCTTTTTATGTTTTTCAGTTTTTTTTGCAAGTCATACCATCAATTCTCGAAAAAAGATGGAAATCATTCAGTTATTCGCGGAACTTAACCACATCTATATATCCAGAAAGAGGGAGCGATTCCCGCGCTGTCTTGGTTACAACAATAATAGCAGTGCGTGGCTAGAAATAATTATAATAATAATAATAAAAAAATATTTTAAAGCAACGGGGCCCGAGGCATTTTTAGCAAAAGCTACCTCCACTGATATCTTCATCATAGCAAACACTCGTATCGAGTAGGTTGGCCTTCCAATCCGGAATGACTCTTCTTTTGAATTTTATTTAATGTTTTGAATTTATTATTTATATAATTTTAATTTTTAATCAATTTCAATTCTTTGATTTTGACAAAAGGCCTAACTAACCATTTTGAAAATATTGATTTTTTGACTTTTTAATTTTATTAATGTTTTAATTTATCTTTATATATATAATTCTTCGACACGTGTGTATGTGACTGAACTCCTCCTAAACAACTGGACCGATTTTGATGGAATTTGGTATGTATATTAGGGTGGGTCCATGTATGGTTTAGATTCACATTCTGACCCGGTAGGTGGAATGAACACAATTTTAGAACCACAATTTACACACAATTTTAGAACCTCAATATACAGTCAAAAACAGTCGTCATGGAATCCACTAGCCTTGGCCTTCGTGAAAGCTGATGTCTTTGGACGGTTTGTCTCTGCACGTTGAGCCACCTGGTCGCAACCTGTGCAACTACCGCCATTACATACACTCCGCCCGTGGCGAAAAGTTGTGTCTTATACCAAAGGTGGCAGTGATGTCGAATTCTACTGTTTGTCTCTGCACGTTAGAGCGTTTCAAAGTCCCGTATGCGTTCATATACCATTCATCCGATTGCCATGAAACTTAGGTGATATGTTGAGTGAGCTCCAGGGAAGGTGTTTGGCTTAGTAATTCCATTTTACAATAGATAGCGCACGAATAGATTCAACAAATGAGCGACGACGCGCGAAGTGTTTCAAAAAGGTCCCGTATGCGTTCAAATACCATTTGTCCGATAGCGATGAAACTTGGGTGAGATGTTGTGTACACTCCAGGGAAGGCTTCTGGCTTAGTAAATCAATTTCACATTAGGTAGCGCACGACTAGATTCAACAAATGAGTGACGACACGCGAGGCGTTTCAACAAAATCCCTTATAAGTTTATATTCCATTCATAGATTGAGATGAAACTTTGATGAGTTGTTGTGTACACTTAAGTGAAGGCTTCTAACTTAGTAACCGATTTCACAGCAGGTTGCGCACGAGTAGATTCAACAAATGAGCGGCGACGTGCGAAGCGTTTCAACAAAGTCCCGTATGCGTTCAAATACCATTCGTCCGATAGCGATGAAACTTGGGTGAGATGTTGTGTACACTTACGTGAGGGTTTCTAACTTAGTAAATCCATTTTACAATAGGTAGCTCACGAGTAGATTCAACAAATGAGCAATGACGCGCGAACTTTAAATCAAAGTCCCGTATGCGTTCATATACCATTCATCCGATTGCAATGAAACTTGGGTGAGATGTTGTGTACACATACGTGAGGGTTTTGTAACTTAGTAAATCCATTTCACAGGAGGTTTCGCACGAGTAGATTCAACAAATGAGCGACGGCGCACGAAGCGTATCAATAAGGTCCCTTATGTGTTCAAATACCATTCGTCCGATTACGATGAAACTTGGGTGAGATATTGTGTACACCCTACGGAAGTTTTCTGGCTTAATACATCCACTTTACAATAGGTAGCGCACGAGTAGATTCAACAAATGTGTGACGGCACGCGAATCATTTCAACAAAGTACCGTATGCGTCCATATACCATTTATCCGATTGCGATTAAACTTTGGTGAATTGTTGTGTACACTTCAGGAAATGTTTCTGTCTTAGTAAAACCAGTTTTTAATCAGTAGCTCACGAGTAGATTCAACAAATGAGCGACGGCGCGCGAATCGTTTCCACAATGTCCCGTATGCGGTCATATATCATTCATCTGATTGCGATCAAACCTTGGTGAATCATTGAGTACTCGCCAGAGAAGGTTTCAGGCTTAGTAAATCTATTTTACAATAGGTAGCGCATGAGTAGATTCAACAAATGAGTGACGGCACGCGAATCGTTTAAAGAAAAACGTTTATGCGTTCATATGTCATTCATCCGATTCCGATGAAACTTTGATGAGTTGTTGTGTACACGCCAGGGAAGGTGTTCAACTTGGTAAATCCATTTTACAATATTGGTAGCGCACGAGTAGATGTAACAAATGAGTGACGACGCGCGAAGCGTTCCAACAAAATCCTGTATGCGTTCATATACTGTTCATCGATTGCGATGAAACTTTGATGAGTTGTTGTGTACACTTACGTGAAGCTTTCTAACTTAGTAAATCCATTTCACAGATGGTAGAGCACACGTAGATTCAACAAATGAGTGACAGCGCACGAATCATTTAAACCAAATCCCGTATGCGTTAAATGCCATTTATCCGTTTGCGATGAAACTTTGGAGAGTTGTTGTGCACGCTCCAACGAATGTTTCTAAATTAGTTAATTCAATTCACGATAGTTTAGAGGCAGTTAACAGAAATTGAAAAAATATTGTGTATCCAAAAGCACTTCAAGAAACAAAGTTACTACACTTTCTTTGATTGGCAGGACAACGTCTGCCGGGTCAGCTTGTTATGTATATAATTTTTATTTTTTATCAATTTAAATTTTTTGATTTTGAAATAGGGCCTAACTAAACATTTTGAAAATTTTGATTTTTTGACTTTTAAATTTTGTTTAATGTTTTAATTTATTATTGATATTATTTGTCTATAAGACAAGTAAAGAATTGATGTATTCTAAAAGGCAGCTACTCCCTTTCAGAATAAAGTAATAGATCAATTCTACTAACAAAAAGTGACAGTCAGTCAGAAACACTAGACTTTGTATCATTTTAAATGCTACAAATGCTGAAAAAATGCTAGAGAGGCTGGAGTATCTGCATAATACTTATCTTGCTTATCTTGTTTCAAATTACTCGCGAACGGCAAGTGCAAACCAAGGGCAAAGCAAGGGCAAGCGCGCGGGGACGTGCCCCTTCCATCCAGTCTAAATACACTTATAGTGGGCGATGTATTGAAGATAGAGATATGCTCTCGCGGACTTTTTGTAGAACTTTTCATGCTGACCAATTTTTACGCTCATAGTATATTGATATTTTTAACGGTTTGCCCAGCGTAAGCTTAAGAAGCGCACGGACGCCAAGTTTGTTTTTAACTTTTTCACTGAAATCGTTACTGCTTGGCTTCTTTTGATCATACATAAATTATTTTCTACAGAATCTTTCCTCGAGATATCTTTTACAGAATGGTGAAAACCGCATCAAAATCCATCCGGGGATTCTCGAGATTACCCGTGACATCCAAGAATCGGGGATTTTTGTCTTATACAAACTAAGTAGAGATTGTCGGGGTACACATGCACCAAGCGGTACTGTGACGTCACACACCTCAGTGCATCTGGGTACATTCCGTCCCGTCATCGTAACGTAACGCCAGACCCCAGCGTAACGACGAAGTCGACAAGATCATTCAAAATGATAAAATACTAACCATCTACTAACAACTAAATACTAAAATTCTACTAATGAAAAATACGAAAGTTCTACCCATCGGTGAGTTTGGAGGTGACTGACTATACAACCCAATGCGGGAGGCACACAATTTCCCGCAGTGATGACAGGTGGCTCCAGGTGGGGCATCCACGTTCCTTTCATTTCGTCTAATGTGCTCTCTGTTCTTTCTGCGCGGCCTCTTTATCTGCTACCGTTCGTCGGAGGTTTCCTTCAAAAAGTATCCACCACGATGAACAAGTGATCTCCAGGAAGAGCGATCAAGGGTTAAGGTCTCCCAGTTATTAATATCAATGTGAAACATTTCTATATTAGCCTTTAGTACGTCTTTAAATCACTTCCGCTGACCTACCACACAGCGTTTACCCTCTGTTAATTCAGAGCAAAACGCCTGTTTGGGAATGCGATTATTGGGCATGCGGATTACAGCACGTGTCCTGTCCATCTCAGCTGACGTTTTATAAGCATGGCTTTGTTACTAGAAGTCTGTAGATCTGTTTTGCTATGTCACATGAATTCTCCCCAAGCATCGCTGATATATCGGTCCCTGGCACTAGAACGGAGCCCCCCTCCCCCTCAAAGTTTAATCAAAAGGTGATGGTTCCACTCAACATTTTAATACCAAAGATTAAGGGAGAATGAAGAATTTTTTATTTTATAAATGACAAAGAAAACAAACAAAAAACAACAGCGACAACAACAACAACAACAACAACAATGCAATCCACAGATGGTCGCCTGTTTGACTGTACATTTCTGTACAGAAAAATGAACATCCACAGCCTGCTTCCAGTCTCCGACAGGATCAGGAATGGAATGAATGAAGCCCCCATCTAGCGGCGAGGATATGAACTGTGCCGGCTGCCGAGGCCTCACGCACTCCTCTGGGGCAATGATGAAATGAATGACAGATGAAATGAAATGATAGTGGAGAGTGTTGCTGGAATGAAATGTTGACAGAGAAAACCGGCGTATCCGGAGAAAACCCTGTCTGCCTCCGTTTTGTCCAGCACAGATCTTGCAGTGACCGGGATTTGACCACGAACCCAGCGGTGGGAGGCCGGAGTGCTGCCGCCTAAGCCACGGAGGCTTATTTCTGTACAGGAATGATGTTTTTTTGTAGCCAACCCTTTTGCTTCATCCATAACTAATGTTGCAGCCTCCGTGGCTTAAGCGGCAGCGCGCCGGCCTCTCACCGCTGGTCCGTGGTTCAAATCCCGATCACTCCATGTGAGATTTGTGCTGGACAAAGCGGAGGCAGACTGGTTTTTCCACGGATACTCCGGTTTTCCCTGTCACAAATTTCATCCCAGCAACGGTGTCGTGCCGGATGAAATGAAAATCCACAGCCTGCTTCCAGTCTCCGACCGGGTCAGGAATGGAATGAATGAAGCCCCCATCTAGCGGCGAGGATATGAACTGTGCCGGCTGCCGAGGCCTGACGCACTCCTCTGGGGCAATGATTAAATGAATGACAGATGTAATGAAATGATAGTGGAGAGTGTTGCTGGAATGAAATTTTTGACAGGGAAAACCGGCGTACCCGGAGAAAACCCTGTCTGCCTCCGTTCTGTCCAGCACAGATCTCACATGGAGTGACCGGGATTTGAACCACGGACCCAGCCGTGAGAGGCCGGCATGCTGCCGCCTAAGCCACGGAGGCTTGATGTCGTGCCGGATGCGACCCACAATTTGCCATCGTGCCACTAGCGACCCAAGCAGTGATGTATCGGTGGAATCTGGGAATTTCTAACACATCTTTCTGAGGGACGAGGGTTTACCCCGTCATGTAGACTGATTGGAAGACACTATGAGCCCTTATTTATCTTGTGACTTGCAACCAGTCAACATCTGTGTTAAGTTTGCTTTACAAGTGATTTGTGCAATGGAAGAATCCTATGTTACTACAACTAAAAAAGGAAAGCCATCTTTAGTGTTTGGATTGTATTCATACTTTCCCCGTATCGGCAAGCTTGTGAAGATGTCGTTTTATCTCGTACAAATACAAACCGATATAAAATAAGTACATTCATTTACGTATTTCACAGTCCTACAGCATAGCCTTTTGATATATAATGATTACAACGCGACCAAGAACGCAATTTTTCATCCACCCTGAGCCGAGAAGAAGTTACCTTAAAAAAGTGATAACTTTGTTCCTTGGTCACACATCATTTTGAAATGATTAAACCAGTTATAAAACATTCCAATGTACATTGTGTTAAAACTTGGATTCGATCTGATGACGGGTGTTTGTGAAACTAATTCTTAAAGGTGACGCATGGTTGAAACACGCTTAAAGACGAATACGCTTTATGTTCCAGCTGCAATAAAAAATATTAAAATATAAATGAAAAACTCCAAACTTATACGACTTAAGATAATACACAACGACAAAAATTGTGATGTTATTGGATATTATGTAGGCCAATTGGTTACTTCAGAAACAATTTTCAAACTCGAGTGTACATAATATTTCTGTCGACAGTAGGAGTAAATTAAGCTAAAACGGTGCATCGTAAAAATTCTTCTCTGGAACAATGGGTCGTATGGGGCACTGTAAGGTTCTAGCCTTCGCCACTACAAGTGTATTATCCTGAGTTGGAATCTGACAGTTCGGCGCCAGTGGGCAAAAACAGTTGACGACTAGATCACACTCAAGGCTTGTTGCCATGGAAACCATACAGTGCTGCCAATTTGAAAGACGCTATTTGTCCACGTGCTTGTCGCTTGTTTGGGTGCCTCCCGAGTGCACACTGACCTTGCTGCGTTATGATTGTTTTGAATTAATTAATTAATTAATTACTTTTTTGTGTAGAATTTATAGTTATATTTATAGTTCATTAGTGTCCGTTATTTATTTATATAGTGAAATTAGTCTAAGTTTAAGCTTAGGTTCGTGTGAATTAGATTAAGCTTAGCTTTCTTTTTGTTTGCGAGTGGTGACGTTTTTAAGGATGACTTTTCGTAGAGGAAGACCGAGGATACATCCAGTTCAGGAATCGACAAGAACTGATATGGATGGGATAGAGCCTCTTCCCAGTGATTAGCTTCTGTCTTCTAAAGGGTGAGTTAATAGCCTAGAGTATAATAACGATTAATAGTCTAACAATGAACGTATATTTTGTAATACATTTATATGTTTCTTGTGCCTTGAAACGTATTCTACAGGAGATATAAATAGCTAAATATCAGGGAAACAATCACGTGTTGTCGTTTCGCTTTGAACATGTTTGCTCTATGATAGTAGGCTATTCGTAATATTGCTATTGCTATTCATTACAATATTTTAGGCCTCTCCTCAATTTGACGGGCTATTATTTTATTTTACAGTGTGCACCGAACAGTTTTAAGCATTGCTTTGTTTAAGATTTTTGAAAACCATCTGAGTAAATGTGTAATAACTGTGCTAATGATATTATGAGCATGATGGAGAGAACGGGAGGGTGGAAGTAAGCACGTGGTGGCTAGTAGATTACGTGGCAACGCTGCCTTTAGTTCACCGGTTCTCCGCCGAACTGTCAGATTCCAACTCTGGATAATATACTTGTAGTGGCGAAGGCTGTCGTACTCCCCTGGGGAAATGATTAAATGAATGACAGATGAAATGATAGTGGAGTTTCGGCAGCCGGCACAGTTCATATCCTCGCCGCTAGATTGGGGCTTCATTCATTCCATTCCCTGACCCGGTCGGTCGACTGGAAGCAGGCTGTGGTTATTCATTTTTATAACTAATGTTACAGTTTATACTGTGTACACGTAATTGGTCCAGGGATAAAGGATACTAAATGCCCAGGGTCGTGTCGCCACTGTTATTTGCATGCGTTAATGAGGTGAGCTGTCATGTCCCATTGCGAGCGAGTATTTACGACACACAAGTCTTTTGGCGGGCTGGTTGTGTCTTTCACGTGCCGGTTCACCTTGGTCCTCGAGTATTTGGGCCAGCAGAACTGGGGCAGCTTCAGGACTGGAACAGGGAATCGAACCGTGACCACATTTGGCCAAATCTTTGTTATATCTAACAGCTTACAGGACTGACTGGTTTTGTTGATTGCTCAAATAACATAATATATTTTGGTTGCTTCGTGCCTTGTGTTGGGAATTAATGGAACCTGTATGACTGCATCGGGGAACTGCGGAGATCGGACGTTGACGACGGTCATGCTAGCTGTTTTTCAGGGCTGGGGGTGTCTCTGTGATTGGTTGGTTGGTTCCTTAGAGTAGGGGCTGCGACAACGCGGTCATTTAGCCCCGTGTACTTTGGGTGTGTGTAGAGTCTGTCTGATAACCGGTGTTAATTGTGATGACTGCATTAGTGTGTGTTATCTGTTTTAAATTCAAGTAAGGACTGAGACGATGATTTCAAGCAGTCCCTACTTTCGCTACTAAAATGCTACCGTCCACGACACCTAGCTGTGAACTTCGCTACTACTAGATGCTATCGCAACCGGCGCCCGGTGACTAACGTTGAAACTTAAGAGCATTAATCAAACCTAACCTACAAATTATGGCTTCAAACAAGTGTAGTTAGTGGGAAGTTCTTTATCATGCCATAAATCTATGACATGGGACCGCCGGCTTTACTTCCCCACCGAAGGAAGGCATACTGAGGGATTTTTAGCGCTCTTAAGAAATCCAACGACTTCGGCCGGGTTTGAACCCGCGACCTTGGGCATAGAGCTCAGCAAACTACCAACTACGCCACCGAAGCCGCCTGTCTCTGTGATTAGCGTGGACACAGTGGTTATCATGGCAACAAGTGTTCGTCATCTTAGCCTCCTGTTTGGTTACAATGACAACAAGTGTTCGTCATCTAGGCCTCCTGTTTGGTTACCATGGCAACAAGTGTTCGTCATCTAAGCCTCCTGTTTGGTTACCATAGCAACAAGTGTTCGTCATCTAAGCCTCCTGTTTGGTTACCATGACAACAAGTGTTCGTCATCTAGGCCTCCTGTTTGGTTACCATGACAACAAGTGTTCGTCATCTAGGCCTCCTGTTTGGTTACCATGACGGCAAGTGTTCGTCATCTAGGCCTCCTGTTTGGTTACCATGCCAACAAGTGTTCGTCATCTAGGCCTCCTGTTTGGTTACCATGACAACAAGTGTTCGTCATCTAGGCCTCCTGTTTGGTTGCCATGACAACAAGTGTTCGTCATCTAGGCCTCCTGTTTGGTTACCATGACAACAAGTGTTCGTCATCTGGGCCTCCTGTTTGGTTACCATGACGGCAAGTGTTCGTCATCTGGGCCTCCTGTTTGGTTACCATGACAACAAGTGTTCGTCATCTAGGCCTCCTGTTTGGTTACCATGACGGCAAGTGTTCGTCATCTAGGCCTCCTGTTTGGTTGCCATGACAACAAGTGTTCGTCATCTAGGCATCTTGTTTGGTTACCATGGCAACAAGTGTTCGTCATCTAAGCCTCTTGTTTGGTTACCATGGCAACAAGTGTTCGTCATCTAAGCCTCTTGTTTGGTTACAATGACAAGTGTTCGTCATCTAGGCCTCTTGTTTGGTTACCATGGCAACAAGTGTTCGTCATCTAAGCCTCTTGTTTGGTTACCATGCCAACAAGTGTTCGTCATCTAGGCCTCCTGTTTGGTTACCATGGCAACAAGTGTACGTCATCTAAGCCTCCTGTTTGGTTACAATAACAACAGGTGTTCGTCATCTGGGCCTCCTGTTTGGTTACCATGGCAACAAGTGTACGTCATCTAAGCATCCTGTTTGGTTACAATGACAACAACTGTTCGTCATATAAGCCTCTTGTTTGGTTACCATGGCAACAAGTGTTCGTCATCTAAGCCTCTTGTTTGGTTACAATGACAACAAGTGTTCGTCATCTAGGCCTCCTGTTTGGTTACCATGGCAACAAGTGTTCGTCATCTAAGCCTCTTGTTTGGTTACCATGCCAACAAGTGTTCGTCATCTAGGCCTCCTGTTTGGTTACCATGCCAACAAGTGTACGTCATCTAAGCCTCCTGTTTGGTTACAATGACAACAAGTGTTCGTCATCTAGGCCTCCTGTTTGGTTACCATGACAACAAGTGTTCGTCATCTAAGCCTCCTGTTTGGTTACCATGGCAACAAGTGTACGTCATCTAAGCCTCCTGTTTGGTTACAATGACAACAAGTGTTCGTCATCTAGGCCTCCTGTTTGGTTACCATGGCAACAAGTGTTCGTCATCTAGGCCTCCTGTTTGGTTACCATGACAACAAGTGTTCGTCATCTGGGCCTCCTGTTTGGTTACAATGGCAACAAGTGTACGTCATCTAAGCCTCCTGTTTGGTTACAATGACAACAAGTGTTCGTCATCTAGGCCTCCTGTTTGGTTACCATGACAACAAGTGTTCGTCATCTAGGCCTCCTGTTTGGTTACCATGACAACAAGTGTTCGTCATCTAAGCCTCCTGTTTGGTTACCATGACGACAAGTGTTCGACATCTAAGCCTCCTGTTTGGTTACCATGGCAACAGGCGTTCGTCATCTAGGCCTCCTGTTTGGTTACAATGGCAACGAGTGTTCGTCATCTAGGCCTCCTGTTTGGTTACCATGACAACAAGTGTTCGTCATCTAGGCTCCTGTTTGGTTACAATCGCAACAAGTGTTCGTCATCTAGGCCTCCTGTATGGTTACCATGACAACAAGTGTTCGTCATCTAGGTATCCTGTTTGGTTACAATTGCAACAAGTGTTCGTCATCTAGGCCTCCTGTTTGGTTACCATGACAACAAGTGTTCGTCATCTAGGCCTCCTCTTTGGTTACCATGACAACAAGTGTTCGTCAACTAGGCCTCCTGTTTGGTTACCACGACAACAAGTGTTCGTCATCTAGGCCTCCTGTTTGGTTACAATCGCAACAAGTGTTCGTCATCTTGGCCTCCTCTTTGGTTACCATGACAACAAGTGTTCGTCATCTAGGCCTCCTGTTTGGTTACCACGACAACAAGTGTTCGTCATCTAGGCCTCCTCTTTGGTTACCATGACAACAAGTGTTCGTCATCTAGGCCTCCTGTTTGGTTACAATTGCAACAAGTGTTCGTCATCTAGGCTTCCTGTATGGTTACCATGACAACAAGTGTTCGTCAACTAGGCCTCCTGTTTGGTTACAATTGCAACAAGTGTTCGTCATCTAGGCCTCCTGTTTGGTTACAATTGCAACAAGTGTTCGTCATCTAGGCTTCCTGTATGGTTACCATGACAACAAGTGTTCGTCAACTAGGCCTCCTGTTTGGTTACCATGACAACAGTTGTTCGTCATCTCGGCCTCCTGTTTGGTTGCCATGGCAACAATTGTTCGCTATCTGGGCGTAAAAGCATTTATACGTGATTCGATTTTTCTCTGTGTAGCAATGTTCACCTCGTGGTGTAGTGGCTAGCATTCTTGAGTGCTATCGCCCACGATGTCCGGGTTCGATTCCCAACTCTGCCAAGAAATTTTAATTCTGGTCTGAGGACTGGAATGGGGTACACTCTGCCTCGTGAGGCAAGACTGAGAAGAGGTGGGTTCGATTCCCATGTCAGTCATCTTGGAAGTGGTTTTCCGTGGTTTCCCACTTCTACACCAAGCAAATTCCGGGCTTATTAATATTATTCATTCATTTTCAGCCTACTTTTCACATTTTGCAAAAATGAGGAAAAAGTAGACTTATGAGATCGGGCAAATATGTGTCTGTCTGTCTGTCTGTCTGTCTGTCTGGCTGGCTGGCTGTGTGTGTGTGTGTGTGTGTGTGTGTGTGTGTGTGTGTCCTATCAACTCCTAAACGGCTGCAGCAATCGAAACAAAATTTGGTAGGAGTAAAGATCTATACCTGAATATCTCACGGCCATATTTGAAAATGATGTCAGTGCTACCAACTGCTGAAAAATCGCAATTGAAATTTGAGCTCCTTGTTGGATATCTAGGAAGTATGAATGGGAGCTATTTCAAAATTGGCACACGTATAGATAATAATATTGCAGTATAATTTCCAGGAGGCCATATATGACATTGTTGACAAAATGATTATAATCCTGCTGATAGGTCCAAATTTTAAATGCATATAACTTCTACACTATCAATTGGATTTCAACCAAATTTCTATGTGCTACGTGTACATAAACAGACATGACTGAGCTTATTCTTAAGAGCCAACAGGGCTGCCAACTGTTAATAAATGCTCTCAATTGTTTTAATCCAAATACCCATATATCAGAAAGTATGCAAGCCGACAGCTTTAAACTATGCACACGTATAGTACCTGACATTCTATATTAATTTGGAGTAACTTATATACGTCAGTGCTACCAACATGATTCTAAGCCTGTTGAGAGGTCCAACTTTAAATACCTGTAACTTCTATACTATCATTTGGATTTCAGCCAAATTTCGTGTGTGCTATGTGTACCATAACAGATATGACTATGCCGATTCTTTAGAGTAACCAGGGCTGCCAACTGTTAATAAATACTGTCTCTATTTTTGTTACCCTAATATCAATATATCAGAAAGTATTCAAGCCAATAGCTCTAAACTTTGCAAACGTATAGGACCTGGCATTCTAGATTAATTTGGAGTAACTAATAACGGGCTACGCCAGTGCTGCCAACATGATTCTAAGCCTGCTGATAGGTCCAATTTAAAAATGAATGTAACTTCTATACTTACTAATGGATTTCATTCAAAATTGACACAACAATAGATCATATTATTTCAGATTATTTCTGACCAATACATGTATGTCATTGTTGCCAACATGATTTTACGCGCGCTGTTAAATCCAATGTTTAACTGCATGTAACGTCCATGCTATCCATTGAACTTCAACCAAATTTTGTATTCTGTACCTTAAGAGATGGAACTAAGAATATATTCAGTCACCAGGGCTGCCAATTGTAGTTCTGTAATAGGCTACATTATGCCAGGTATACAGTATTTCGAACTAATTAGAAATTTCGATATTACCAACTTAATTTCGTCATTAGATCCATATAGAATTATTATTGGCATGAATCTTAAATTTTAAGAAAAGTAGGCTCTTTATTTCGTCACGGAACTTCTTGTTTCATTTGTGACTAGTCTAGTCTGCAAGCCTCTGTTTGCGAACAAGTCCCCTCCATGGTCCCCTATTGGCAGTTAGCACTGCGGCCTCCTCTGCTTCTAGACCTCTCACTTGGAAATCGTTTTACACTGAATCGAACCATCTCCTCCTAGATCAACAGCCGAACTTGTAATCTCTTGTCCCCCATTCTCTTATGAAACCATTATTATTATAATTATTATTATTATTATTATTATTATTAATTCGTTTCGGTCGTCCAGGAACCACGAGCCAATTTCAATGCTTTGTCCTTTGTTGTTCCTTCTTCTTCCTCCAGTATTCCTTCATCATTCCATTACGTTTCATCTTCCTTTCCTCGGACCATTCCGAGCCGGTTTTCTTTCCCTTCCACCCTTGGAATCCTTCCCCTTTTAGCACTTTTTGTCTAAATATATATATCTCTGTGGTGTATCTTATTCTCCGATATTGTTTCTTTCCAAATCCTCGTTGACTTGTTGTTCCACAGGAATATGAAGATCTGCTTGGTTAACCTACTGTCATCCATCCTGTAGCAATCTCCTCTTCCGAATTGTTTCTGATATGTTTTCTATTTTTCGATATATTTCATCATTACTTCTTAATTTCCAGAATTCTCCAGTTTTTTATGGACCGAGTATTTTGCGTATAATTCTTCTGTCTACTGCTTGTAATTTATCCAATTTGTAGTTCAGTACGAGACATACAGGCATTCCGGTTTGTAGTGCTGTATTTTAAGATCTTTAGACAAACACTTTTTGTTGTAGGTATTCCTAGTTATGCCATACGCTCTTTTCATATTTCGTGTTCTGTTTTCTACAGCAGATTTTTCAAAACCATTTTCTTGAATAATTTCCCCAAATATTTGAACTTCCTTACCCTCTTTATTGACCAATTTCTGTTAGTAGGATTTGTGGAGCTTTTTTATGTTTGTCATAAATTTCTCTACTGAAATTTTAACCCTGTTTTTCTTTGGCTATCTCTTATAAGAGATAATAATAATAAAAAAGACTTCTATTGTCAACTGAATGTTTAGGTTAAGTATTGTTTTTCATTCTTCGTTTATTTTATTGTATTCAACCGCCCTCTGAATGAAGAGAGCTGCATAAAGAGGCTTTGTACCCTCAGTGGCCCGCATAAGAGAAATAACACATTCAAATAATTAAATAAGTACACGGGCCTACATGACCACCATGTTGGAAAGACAACAACAACTCAGTGTAGCGGACCCTACTGTAACCATAGCAACCAATTGTTCGTCATCTATGTTTGCTAGTTTCTGCGCATCCTAGGTCAATAGCGTTATCCACTGCCGGGTGGATCGCAACACTCCTGGTGAGTGTTGCGATCCAGCCGGCAGTGGCGTTATCTAAACGTTGCTACAAGAACACACAGCCCCGTGTAATTGTGTTTGCATTTGTAGGGGAGGAGGCGGCAGTGATCATAAATTAAGTGCCATAACTGCGTTTGTCTGGAGCAAACATTTCCAGGCGACCACTTCTAGGAGAGCTAATGTTGGAAACGTCCCCACCTCTTCTCAGTTTTGCCAAATAGCTTATAAAAATAATAGCGGAAACTCCTCGCCAAAACAGGAGACAGCGCTCCCCAGCACCGCCTAGCGGTCCGAGTTGGCAACGTAAGACCAGCTGATTTACAACCGTGAGATCCAACCAAACAATTATAAGAAATTATTGACCTGTGGATGATCTAATTATCCAATTGTAATGATTGGTTCGGGGAGTATTTGTGCCATAATGGCTGTAATAATTATAAACAACAAAGTGACCCAAAATCTTTCTTCAGGTTCCCAAGAAATTATTGTAAACAAGTAGCCTACCATTACACTGATAGTTCGGTTTTCTTTTAATGCAGAATGCTTTTACAACATAATTTAGCCTATTTTAGCCTGTTCTTTATTTATTTATAGATGCACGCTGTGGGTTATTCGAAGCCGAAGAGCTGACTTAGATGACGTATTGAAAAGGAATTGCCCAGAACATTTAAACAGAACTCATGTTGTATACTCGACCACTTTGTGGAGAAAGATTTCAGGAACAAAAACTTGTTAAGTCAGGGGTAAGATCTATGTAGGTTGTTGATAGTAGGCCTAGTGTTGATATTATTTATTATTTATTTAGCGTATGATGCTTCATTTGACAATCGTTGAAATGTATTACATATAATTGCTATTACAAAATAAAAATTAATATATACATATTTATATACATGGATGTAAAGTATTACAGACATAATAACTGGGATGCACGCATACACACACACACACACACACACACACACACACACACACACACACACACTGCTGCAGATTCTGATATTTCATCACAAGCTGATGTCTAGTCCTTCCAACCAAGTGAGTGCCGTAGGGGTTACTTGATGTAGCTCCTCCACAGGCCCAGTGAATGCCCGCAGAGGACATTCTTTCACGACGTGGCTGATGGTTTGCATTTCAGCACCACAGTTGCAGGAAGGAGACTCCAACCACCCCCATTGGTGTAGTGCAGAAGCAGTTCTTCCAACGCCGCAGCGTATCCTGTTTAGTCTGGTCCAGATGGTGCGCGGGAGGTTGAACCCAGGAGGTTTTGCTGTTGGGTCATCGATGTTGATTAGACCATGTGGGTGTAATCTGGCCCATTCTTGCTTCCATGCTTCGTCAGGTCTAAATGGTATGTCAGCTAGATTCCTGGCCGTCTTCCAGGCAGGTTTCCGGGATTTCAGTCTTGCTACGTCGTTTTCATCTGCATCCTGGTGGATGGGAAGAGAGCTGTTCATCATCACCTTAGTCCATAATCTGACAAGGGCATTTTGTCGTCTGATGTGAGGAGGTTGAATGTGGCTCAGTACGGGTAACCACTGTACAGGAGTAGGGTGCAGGGTGCCAGATATGATTCTCATTGTGTGGTGTAGCTGGACGTCGACCAGACGAGTATGGGAACTATTCAGCCATACAGCAGAACAGTATTCAGCTGAAGAATATACTAGTGCTAAAGCAGTTGTTCGCAGTGAATTTGCATCTGCACCCGATGATGTTCCAGCTAGTCTTCCCAGAAGGTTGTTACGACTTTTCAGTTTAGCTGCCAGTTTCTGAAGGTGATTGCGATAGGTTAGAGATCTATCTAAAGTTACGCCAAGGCTTTTGGGGGTAGCATTACATCGCAGTGTGTGATTTCTGAACCTGACTGTCGGTTGGTAGTTTGCATTCCTGTTACTGAGGTGAAACGTAGCTACTTCTGTTTTCAGAGGGCTAGGTGTCAATCGCCACTTTGTGAAATAATCGTCCATCTTCTCAAGATCCTGGGATAGGATTTCTTCAGCTTCACTGAAGTCTGCTCTTTGTAAGGTGAGGTTGATGTCATCTGCATAGATGAACTTGCGAGATGTGGTTTCTGGAAGGTCGTGTATGTATAAATTGAAGAGAATGGGAGACAGCACTGAACCCTGTGGCAAACCGTTGTTGAGTTTGTGAAAACGACTGCGGACATGTTCTGTATGAACCTGGAAAAATCTGTTTCCCAACATATTTTTTATCAGAGTGAAGATCTTGAGACATGGTATTGCTCTACTGAGTTTCAGGAGGAGACCTTCTTTCCAGACTGTGTCATAGGCAGCGGTAAGATCGAGGAACACAGAGACACTTTTCTTCTTCCTCTCAAATCCACTTTCTATATAGGAAGTCAAAGCGAGCAACTGATCGCTACAGTCACGACCATGACGAAAACCAGCTTGCTCAATCGGAATGAGGCAATCAATCGTAGGAGCTATCCTGTTAAGAATCAGTCTTTCCAGAAGCTTGTAAGTTACGCTTAGTAGGGCTATTGGTCTGTAGCTTTGGGGTAAATTGGGATCCTTGCCTGGTTTCAAGATAGCAATAATTTTAGTTTTCTTAAACAAGGGAGGCAGTCGGCCTGACTGCAGAACATTACTAAAGAAAGAAGCAAGCCAGCGCTTGGTTGCTGGACCACAATTCTTTAAAAGTTCTGGAAATATGCCATCAAATCCGGCAGCTTTACTACCACGAAGGGAGTCGAGACCATTTTGTATTTCTTCTGAGGAAAATGGACTTGAATATTGGTCATTTGGTTGGATTACTTGTTTTCTCTGTCTTAGTTCCGACTTAACTTGCTTTGTGAATTTCTTATTCCCCGGAGCCCGAGATACAGAGACCAGGTGGTTTGCTATAGTTTCCACATTAATGGAGGTCTGCATCCTCGGTGGTGTGGAAGTTGGATCTAGTTTACGGATGAGTGACCATGCTTTTCTGCTCGAGTGTGTGAAGTTGATATCTTGTACTGCTGTTATCCACTTCTCTCTTCTAGCGTTATCTAGAGATTTCAGAAGTTCAGTTGCTTTCTCCTGACTGTTTTCTTCTAAGTATTCAGCAGATAAGCGACTTGTTTCCTCATTCCAACCAGGTATGTAATCCCTCCGATAGCCACGAGGGATGGTTCTTTTTGCAGCTGATTTTATTAGCCCAACAAACCTCCAGTAATTTTCTGGCGTTGGAGCTATCCACCTAATGTTGGCATCTGTGTACAAAGCATATGTCTTCCAGTCAGCTTTCTGGAAGTTCCATCTAGGTATGGGTACAGACCTAATAACAGGGATCTGAAGACCAACTCTATAGATTATGGGTCTGTGTTGGCTCCGAGGGAAATTGTTCAGTACTTGTCTGTGTATTGAGGTAGTTGACATGACGTTATGGGAGGCAAAACAAAGATCTGGCGAATAGTCTTTCTTCCAACGACCAGAGTGGAAAGTTCCTTTGTCCTTGGCATCGTACACTAGCTTAAGATCTCTTGCATCCATCCATTCAAATAGTCTGTCTCCATTTTCATCGCACTCATCGTATCCCCATAGCGTGTGGTGGCTGTTGAAGTCTCCAAGAATGATGCTGTTTTCTGATGGTACGAACATTCTGTGATCCGGCCAGTTGACGCTAGGTGGTTTATATACGTTAGTAATCACGACATTATCTACCTTTATAGATGAGGAGAAGAATGCTTCGTTTGTAACGTGTTCCATTACTTCACAGTTTGCTATATCGTTCTTGACAAAGGTGGCTATGCCATACTTAGGATCATTCACTGCTGCAGCTAGTTGGTATCCTGGAATTTTACCCCTATGTTTCAGTTGCTGGTCATCTTCTGTGTGAGTTTCCTGGAGTACTACCACATCCACGGATAGTTCATGAAGGATCTTGGATAAATATTCACTTTTTGCCTTACTGATACCTTCTATGTTAAGTTGGCAGATGGTTAATACAGAGCCGAATGTTCGGGTGTGTGAATGTGAATGTGAGTCCTCAGAAGGACTATTATTTAAATTCTTTGCACGATTGTCATAGCCGTGAGGCCTTCAATGTTAATATTGAAATAACAGCATAATTATAAAACGTGGTGACTCTACGGTACAGTAGGCCTAACATTTAACAACATGCTTCAATATTTCCGATTGAAAGTGTACGTAGTTATTTATTGTTGTTATAAGGGGCGGAACAGCGACGTCATCTGCCTCTAAAGTGTACGTATTAAAGCTAAAGGAGGTTGGTGTAATCTAACAAGTTCAGAAACACAAATTTTAATTTCACTGACTTTATTAGGAAATATACAAGAAGGTAACTTTTTTTTTTAATGTAATTAAGCGTGTTCAACTCGTTTTCAAATACCAGTATTTAGATGCAATTTTGATCAATTTTTGATTGAAAGCACGCATGGGGTCAAAATCAAAATGGTTAATTTACTTACGAGTGAATGTGCCACACCGGAGGGAGTATGCAAGAACTGTATTCTGTTGTTGGCTAGCACATATTTTGCAGTCTTCATAAAGGCTTTTGTGAATAAGACAAATGATTCTTCTGAATCGTATGTAAACATAGGAAGTGTTAAATTACGAAAAGTAACACATCAATAAGTGTAAATGCTTACGGGTATGTATGGGCATATTCCAGACTTCATGAATTATCTGCAGTATTTTTATGAATTCTATATAAATTGTACAGAACCAAGTATCTTTTGTTTCTTTTAACACTAATCTTTAAATTAGTTGCTGCCTAAATATCAAGCCGAGACATATGTTAACTTCACAATGCAAATTTCAGTCGGTGCGCACTCAAAAATGCTAGCTGTGGGTGACAAGGCGAGTAATGCTGTCAACTCGCACCAAGAGATGGCACTGTGATAGCTGTCTCCAGACGAGCGCATGCTTTTACGGCCGAGTTTCCGCTATTATCTCTATAAGATATTTGGTTTTGCGTCACCAGAGTACTTCTCGGACAAGAAGTACATTTCAGGAGTTGGGAGGAGAAAGGGCGAACAATGTATGTAATCTTATTGCTGATTCGCCCTGTCTCCTCCCAGTTGAAAGGACGAATACTGTATGCAATCTTATTGCTGATTCTCCCTGTTTCCCACCTGAAGGGGCGAATATTGCATGTAATCTTATTGCTGATTCACCCTGTCTCCTCCCAGCTGAAGGGGCGAATACTGTATGCAATCTTATTGCTGATTCTCCCTGTTTCCCACCTGAAAGGACGAATGTTGTATGTAATCTTATTGCTGATTCGCCCTGTCTCCTCCCAGCTGAAAGGACGAATACTGTATGCAATCTTATTGCTGATTCTCCCTGTTTCCCAGCTGAAAGGGCGAATGTTGTATGTAATCTTATTGCTGATTAGCCCTGTCTCCTCCCAGCTGAAAGGGCGACTATTGTATGTAATCTTATTGCAGATTCGCCCTGTCTCCTCTCAGCTGGAAGGGCGAATAGTGTATGTAATCTTATTGCTGATTCTCCCTGTTTCCCACCTGAAAGGACGAATGTTGTATGTAATCTTATTGCTGATTCGCCCTGTCTCCTCCCAGCTGAAAGGACGAATACTGTATGCAATCTTATTGCTGATTCTCCCTGTTTCCCAGCTGAAAGGGCGAATGTTGTATGTAATCTTATTGCTGATTAGCCCTGTCTCCTCCCAGCTGAAAGGGCGACTATTGTATGTAATCTTATTGCAGATTCGCCCTGTCTCCTCTCAGCTGGAAGGGCGAATAGTGTATGTAATCTTATTGCATATTCACCCTGTCTCCTCCCTGCTGGATGGGCGAATAATGTATGTAATCTTATTGCTGATTCGCCCTGTCTCCTCCCTGCTGAAAGGGCGAATATTGTATGTAATCTTATTGCTGATTCGCCCTGTCTCCTCCCTGCTGGAAGGGCGAATATTGTATGTAATCTTATTGCATATTCACCCTGTCTCCTCCCAGCTGAAAGGGCGAATAGTGTATGTAATCTTATTGCATATTCACCCTGTCTCCTCCCAGATGAAAGAGTGAATAGTCTATCGTTGATACGGTATAGGATGCCGAACATTCATTTTGAGCAACTGCATAATTAGAATTGTTATAAACAATTTATTTGAAAATATTGTACATTATTATAATGCAAATAAATAGAAGATAAGTTAAGGTGGTATCATTGTCCTCTAGGGGCAGTGGATTGGCTTAACCAATGATGGCCTTTCCGTATCCAAGAGCAGGAGCGGCAGCGTATCCGATGGGTGCGTGGGCGATGGCAGGGGCGGCATAAGCCAGAGGGGCGGCGACCTTAGCGACAGCAGCGACGGCGGGAGCTCTGTGTACTACGGCGTTGAATCCGTTGATGGGATCAGCGGTGTACTCGACGGTACGGGTGGTGCCATCAGGCTCGACCAGACTGTAGCTACCCTGGACAACATCTCCTTGACGGCTCTCCTGCTGTCCCTTGGAGTCTCCGGTCAGAGCGTCCTTGACATCGTAAGCGTAGCTGTAGCTTGGGTTGGGGTCATAGTCGGTGTCGATGGCGGCTGCGGCGTAAGCAGGGGCGGCTACAGCTCTGGCGATGGGAGCGGCGTAGGCGGCGCGAGCCAGACCGAGGGGAGCGGCGGCGATGGCAGGGGCGGCGTATGCGCGCGCAGCAAGAGGTGCGCCTGGGGCAAGCACGGCGGGAGCTCCAAGATAGCCGGCGTTAGCGGCAGCCACCACAGCGGCGAGGATGTAAAGCTATAACAGAAAGAATTCAATAGTAATAAATAATAATAATAATAATAATAATAATAATGGGAGTGTACTAGGCGATCTTCGTGTTGCCGTCACAAGAGTGCAGCAGGGACCGAAGAGGTCCATGCAAGGAGTACTAAGAAGAAGCCCTTAAGCGATCTTCGTGTTGTTGCCACAAGAGTGCAGCAGGGACCGAAGAGGTTCAGGCAAGGAGTACTAAGAAGAAGCCCTTAAGCGATCTTCGTGTTGCTGCCACAAGAGTGCAGCAGGGACCGAAGAGGTCCAGGCAAGGAGTAATAAGGAGAAGTCCCTAAGCGAACTTCGTGTTGCCGCCACAAGAGTGCAGCAGTGACCGAAGAGGTCCAGGCAAGTCCCATCGTCTAGGAAGTCCAATAAGCTACGTAATGTCGCTAATGGCGAATGCTAAGTAACGTAAAAGAATACAAAATGAGCTTCATAACGGAGTTCCATGCAGCCAGTAACACAATTCGTATGCGCCTGGACCCCTTCGGTCCCTGCTGCAATTTGGTGACAAGTTTTGACAATTGCTCGCCCCTTCTCTGCGTAAGAAAATCCAGGCCAGAAAACTACTTGAAGGTACAGAAGCTGGCGGATACAATGCACAGTTGCTGCTATAGAATGAAGACTTCGGATAGATGGATGAAACTAGCTCTGTAACAATTTTGAGCCAAAGCCAAAAGAAGTAACATTCTTGGCAGGCGCGGATCTAGAGTTTGGGTTTGGGGGTGGGGGTCAGAGAATCGAAATTGTTAAGAAAAATGGTATCACTAAAAACGAAATCACAAAATAACCAAACGTACAAAACCAGACCAATTTTTTTGCAAGCTACAGGGATAGAAATTTGATGCGTTTAGCGCACCAAAAATATTCGTACAAATTGCAAAGGCGTGTTTTGCGACTTTTACATCGAGCTTCGAGAAAAGTATCAAAGTACGTTACAGTTTCGGCAAGTCGAGTTGGTACCGACAAAGGGAGAAAGTCACAGCTTAAATCGCCAACCAAGCTTGCAGTTTGGACGTCGGCAAAAATTTTTGGTCCGATAAAAGCCCCAAATTCCTATCCGTGCATTGCTGCACATTCATGGTGACATCACTATAGGCCTAGACATCGATTCGGTAATAGACGAGTTGATTTTGTTATATAAATAATCGTTTTTATATAACAGGTATGAAGTTGTAAATATGTACACTTGTAACAGAACATAATAATTCCAATAAAGATATTTTCAGTAATGAATAAGATGTAAAAAAACCCACTGTTTTTCAGTTAAAATTCGTTAAGTTTTATTTGTCTGGTTATTGTGTTTTCGTTTTTTGAGTTTGCACCAAAAAAAAATGGTCTTCCTTGAATCCGCGCCTGATTCTTTGTACGCTAATGACTAGAAAGATTTCGAATAAAATGGGGCCCTATGAAGAGAATATCATGTTATCTATGGAGGCGATACGTCATTGTTTACTACTCCCTTCACTTTCTCTGTAACCTTGACAACGAGACTTCTGTTGTCCCTAACGCCTCGGTTGGACATAATGGCCTCAAAGCTACGTCATGGATTATTATTGTTGTTCATGTTATTATTTTGGATTCGTTATGCTCAACAGAGAAGCGAGTTAGAGCTTATTTAGCACTATGTTTCCTCTTTTGTTCCCAATATCTTTTCATCCCTTCTCTGTGCTCTCTTCTGTCCATTCTGTATTCTTCCGTGTGGGTTTCTGTGTCTGGGTGGTTGGTTTCTTAGCTTAGGGGCTGCGACAACGCGGTGTACTTAAGGTGTGTGTAGAATCTGTCTGTTAATTGTGATGGCTGTTTTAGTGTGTGTTATCTGTTTTAATTCAATTAAGGACTGCAGACGATAATTTCAAGTAGTTCCTACTTTTTCTACCATATGCTACCGTCCACAACACCTAGCTTTCGTGCTTGGCTACTAGATGCCATTGCAGTCAGCTCCTGACAGAGAACGTTACTACTAATATAGCGTTACCAATTCTAACCTACAATTTTTGGCTTCACACTCGTGAGGAAAAACTGAGAAGTGGTTGGATTCTCACCTGAGTATTCCCAAAAGTGGGGTTTCCTTTGTCTCCCACTTGTACTCCAAGCGAATGCTCGAATGGAATCTAAATTAATTCTCAAGTGTTCTTTTTAGAATTTCTGATTTTTGTTTTTTGTTTTTGTTTTATCATTTGTAGGCTTCTATTCATTTGGCGTCCACATCTAAATTTGTATAATATTGTAAGAGGGGCAGATGACCTTGCTGTTCTGCTCCTTAAAACAATAATAATAATAATAACTGACTATAAACTTTCTTCGGCTTTTCCCAATTAATTGAGGTCGCCGGAGCCAACCATGCTCATCCTGACCCCACGTGATTTTTCAGGTGAAAATTCCACCCTGCTGTCACCAGGATTCGAACCCTAGCCGTCCGGGTGAAAGACGAGCGGCGAAGCCACTGCGCCATCACGCTCCTAATAATAACTATAGTAACTATAATTAGCGCCGAATCCTAACCAAATTCACACACACTATTGTATGTCTACCCCTTATTATTCCCGTTTTTCCAACGGGGTCGGGGAGGAGATGCGATGGAAGTCTTAGTTGCGATGGTTTTTACGGCCGGATGCCCTTCCTGACGCCAACCTCATGAGAGGAGTTAATGAGAGATGAAATGAATGATGGTGAATGAAACTGGGCAAGGATGTGGAAGGAAGCGGCCGTGGCCTGTCAGAAGGTACCGTCCCAGCATTTGCCTGGTGTTGAAAATGGGAAACCACGGAAAACCATTTCAAGGACAGCCGACGGTGGGGCTCGAACCCACGCGTCTACCGAGTCAGCAGAGAGCTTGGCCCCTTGACCTAACGCAGCGCTTTAGCCCGCGTAGCCACTACTGTCGGTAAATTCACACACACTAGCACAGGTTATGAAACACGATCTCCCAAGTTCAATGTCCGTGCCAGTATAACTCACCTTGAAGGCCATTGCGTTGAGCGTATGCTGAATGCACTGGAAGTGTTGCTGTCCTAGGTTCGAACCCTCTCTTATATACACATACATCCACCCGCAAGAAGAGGTGATGCAATGTGTGCTGGTCAGTTGGGGGAATGCACCCGACCGACCACGCCTAGCTCAAGGAATTCTGGCACCTTATTCTGCTTGCCAAGAATGGCTCAAACTTGTTTTCTCTAGCATGACACACATTGGTTGTGCTAACTGCTTGGTCTTGATGTCACTTGATCCGGTCCTGGCCGTGGGTGTGTTGTCATAGTCCCACTGCTGTATTGTTGCATATTTGTGGCTAGTTTTACAATAATCGTTCTTAAGTTCACGAGCTGCGACAACGCGGTCATGTAGCCCCGTGTACTTAGGGTGTGTGTAGAATCTGTCTGATGACCGGTGTTAGTGTGTGTTATCTGTTTTTTTTTTTTTAATTCAAGTAGGGACTGCAGACTTTTGAATTTTTCAAATAGTTCCTACTTTTGCCGCCAAACGCCACCGTCAACGAATACAAGTTCAGAACTTAGCTACCAGATGCCACCGCAGTCGGCTCTTGGCAACGAACGTAGGAACCTAAGAGCGTTGTTTACATTCTTAGCTTATACAATTTAGCTTCACACAGGTGTAACTAGTGGAAGGTTCTTTAACATGCCATAAATCTATGACATGGGACCGCTGGCTTTACATCTCCTTTCGAAGGAAGGCATACTGAGGGATTTTTAACGCTGTATCACTGTGAAATACGTAAATTAATTCACTTATTTTATATCGGTTTGTATTTGTACGGGGAATTAAGACATAGTTCACCAGCTAGCCGCTCCGGGAAATTCTGTACAGCGTTGCTGAAATGGAGCCCATCACTTCCGAACGAGGCGCGGCATTACGCGTGATGGAGCCCACCTTGGCAACATTGTACAGCTTTCACCGGAGCGGCTAACTGGTGAACCATGTCTTAATTCCCCGTACAAATACAAACCGATATAAAATAAGTGAATAAATTTACGTATTTTACAATCATACAGCATTCCTTTTTGATGTATAAGGATTGCAACGCGACCAAAAACTACATTTTCCAACGACGCCAAGCCGAGAAAACGTTACCTTACTAAAATGATAACAACTTTCGTTCTTGAACACACAAAATTTTGAAATTAATAAACCAGTTATACAACATTCCAATGTATATTGTGGTAAAATTTGGATTCGATCTGATGACGGGTTTGTGAGATAATAATTCTTAAATGTGACGCATGGTTGAAACACGCTTAAGAACGGGCACTTTTTGTGTTCCAACTGCGATAAAAAATATTTAAATATAAATTAAAAATTCCACCCTACTTGAACTAACGTAAAATAGAACGACGAAAATGATGATGTTATTGGATTTTATGTAGGTCTATTGGTTACTTCACAAACAACCTTCAAACTCAAGTACACATAATATTTTGGTCGACAGTAGATTCATACTTTTTGGTATTAATACAATAGCAATGAAAGATGTAAGGTTGGCATGATTGATTGGTATTGGTAATTAGTATTTACAATAAGTGACATCTAAAACGAACAGCAGCTAAATTTAATATCTTTGTTATAGTGAATCACTTGACAGCCAAAACTGAATGTAATTTTCTTCTATAATTTAGCAAGTAAGGAGAGAGTCTTCAAGAATATGCTTGAAAAAATTCGATAAGTTTCTGTAAGTTTCTGAGGAAAATGTAAATGAAAAGTTGGAAATTAGCGTGGACATTCTGGAGTGACGCGGACAGCGCCCACGTGTAGTGTAGCAGTGAAGATGTGCTAACAACTTTCATTGCCGTAGAAGGGAATGCTTGGCGTGTCTCCAGCGCTGTTACGTCTGCAGCCCGACCTTGCTCAATGATGACTTCCGGAGGATTGCGAGCATTCCAGCCAGCTGCCTTGCTCCAACTGATAGGGGAGTACGCTCAGTTGTCGGTATTCCAACTTCCTTGTTGCCTTTTTTTGAAGTCCAGATGTTATGATTTTCCTTCCACCCTAGTGCCCAAAAGTTAGGCATACGGTACTCAAAATTCGAGGACAGGATGTTGGAATGGTTACAGAACAAAGTGAAAGTCAGCCATTAGACAACAATATCCAAAAACATCAAACTTTTGCTCATAGCAAAAAATTATATTATTATTTTCGTTAAGGAGAGCGTTAAATCACAATGTTCATTTTTTTCCTGTCAATTTCTTCTTTCTGCGCATTAACCTCTCGTATGAAAATGAAAATCCACAGACTGCTTTCAGTCGACCTACCGGGTCAGGGAATGGAACGAAGGAAGCCCCCATCTAGCGGCGCGGATATGAACTGTGCCAGCTGCCGAATCCTATCGCACTCCCCTGGGGCAATGATTAAATGAATGACAGATGAAATGAAATGATAGTGAAGAGTGTTGCTGGATTGAAATTCGTGACAGGAAAACCGGAATACTCGGAGAAAAACCTGTCTGCCTCCGCTTTGTCCAGCACAAATCTCATATGGAGTGACCGGGATTTGAACCACGGACCCCGCGCACAGTGGGTCAAAATCGAAATGTAGGAGGACAAAATTATTTAGTTTCATAATTAAAATTTCAAAATGTATTACTTCTACAGCATTCTCATATAATTGTCGCTCACTTTTCTGGGATATAGACGCATCTTAGTGTAAATCTGTCAGCACTGTTCGAGCAGTCTGAATTGGAGGGTGAATGTAAGTGGCTGTGGTTTGGTTGTCTTTGTGGTTAGTGTGATGCTTTAAGATGGAACATGCAGCTGAAGGTATGATCTTTGTAACGTATTTCAGTTATTAATGGGCGTAATTGTTACGTCATTTTAGCTATATTTGCATTATATAATATTTAACTATTATTTTTAAAATTATATTTTCACTTAGATTTTTAGTATGTCGCGTCACTCTGCGTCACTTTCTACTTAATGTTAAAATGTAGATAACGTCTTGTAGTTTACGCCTGTTATAAGATTTTCTGCATCTTTTTGCATCTTACTTGGTTATTTTACGTTTTAGAAGATGCCGCGCAACCAGTTCTCACACGTTTACAACTGTTTGAAGCACTGGGTTCGACGATTATGTTAAAAGTGGAACTTTGTGACTTTCTTAAAAGTACCGTAAATTAGGGGTAGAATATTGTTCTGAAGAGATAACTGAATGCTCTATCCAACTCCTAGTCATCGACAAATTCTTGCATGTGTAGACGTAGCTTAAAAAAGGTCTAACTGGATGTTTATTATGAAGTAAACAAATTATATACGTTGCTTTCACTCTAAATTCATGATAAAAACGTAAAAATAATTTTGTCCCCCTAGATTTCGATTTCGACCCACTGTGCAGCGGTGAGGCTGGCGTGCTGCCTAAGCCACGGAGACTCCTCTCATTTACTGTATTCATTCTGCCCACATCTTTCCTGTTTTTCCTTCTCTTTAGGCGTATGCTGAAATTTATGTTCTCTGAGTTTTTCTCAGTACCTATATTTTCCTGTCTTCTGTAGACAAGTTTAGTTTCTTGAGGTCTCCCACGGTCTCTTTTATCCAATTGGTTTTCAGTGTACTATATTAAAAATCATCTTGGTCAGTCTGTCTTAATTCATCCCATGTGTCCATAAAAGTTTGTCCTTCTTTTCCTTATGTTGTTTGTAATCGTCTCTGTCCGTTTGTACAGTTCTATTGTCGGTCTACTTATCCATATTCCCTCTTTCTGAACTGGCCCGTAGATCGTTCTCAGTATTTTTCTTTCTTGATTTTCTAGTTCCTTGATTTTTGTTTTTCCCTTCGTCGTTTCTGAAGCGCATAAGGCTTCTTGGTTTGTTACGGCCTACTAAGGACCACGTCATGTCAACTGTTTCTTCTGCATTTTAATGTTGGCCCAGTACTCCTTCATTCGCAATCGATGTTGCACCTTTCTCTCTGTCGTCCACGCCTTCCCGGTTTTTAGTTTCGGCTTAAGTTGAAAACTCCGATGTTCTTGAAGTTTTTTCTTAAGTGGGCCACGCTCCTGGATATCTTCACGTGTTATCCCAATCTCCAACAGATCTTTCTCTACTTCAGTGAACCAGGCCCCCTTTGTCTTTTTCTAACGGAGAAAAGCAAAAATTCGGTTCTTTGACTGGACCCAGGATTTTCCTCAAAACCTTCCTTTTCTTGGTCTCCATTTTCTCCATTATTTTCTGAAGCGTATTATTATTATTATTATTATTATTATTATTATTATTATTATTATAGAAAGCTTTCCAGTTGTTCAACACATTAATTTAGGCGGGAAAACACGTATTTAAACACCCTAACCTGAAATAAATATTACATGCGCTGTTTATCACAAAACAGAACGCTTTATATACCGGTACGTAGAGACAGGAAAATAGGATTGTCTAGAAAATGACCCTTACTTGGCAAAGTTTGAGAGAAAACGAAAGTATACCTTCAGCCAATAAAATTATTGTTAATGTTCTAAAGAACTAGTTTCGATCACACTCATCAATGTATAATTACTGTAATATTTATAAATAGAAACAAAGGCATAAAAATGAGCATGTCAACCCAAAACAATAAGTTCCGTGACGAACTAAAGAGCCTACTTTTCGTAAAATTAAGATTTATGCCAATGATTATTCTACAGTATATGAACCTATCTGGAATAATGACGAAATTAATTTGGTAATATCGAAATGTCTAATTAGTCCGAAATATACCTGGTATAATGTAGCCTAAAAGAGCACTACAGTTGGCAGCCCTGGTGACTGAATATATTCTTAGTTCCATCTCTTAAGGTACTGAATACAAAATTTGGTTGAAGTCCAATGGACGTTACATGCAGTTAGACATTGGATCTATCAGCACGCGTAAAAGCATGTTGGCAACAATGTCATGCGTGTGCTGGTTAGACATAATCTGAAATATTATGATCTCTTGTTGTGCCAATTTTGGATGAAATCCATTTGTTAGTATAGAAGTAACATGCATTTTAAAATAGGTCCTATCAACAGGCTTAGAATCATGTTGGTAGAACTGACGTATATAAGTTACTCCAAATTAATCTAAAATGTCAGGTACTATACGTGTGGATAGTTTAAAGCTGTCGGCTTGCATACTTTCTGATATATTGGTATTTAAATAAAAAAATAGAGAGAGAGCAATTATTAACAGTTGGCAACCCTGGTGGCTCTTAAGAATACGCTCAGTCATATCTGTTTATGTATACATATTACATACACAATTTGATTGAAATCCAATTGATAGTGTAGAAGTTATATGCATTTAAAAATTGGACCTAACAGAAGGCTTAAAATTATTTTGGCAACACTGTCATGTATGGCCTCCTGGAAATTAAACTGATATAGTATTATCTACATGTGTGCCAATTTTGGAACAGCTCCCATACATACCTTCCAAGATATCCAACATGGAACTCAAATCTCTAGTGCATTTTTTCTCAGCGGTTGGTAGCACTGACATCATTTTCAAATATGGGCGTGAGATATTCCGTTATACATCTTTACTCATACTAAATTTGGTTTCGATTGCTGCAGCCGTTTAGGAGTTGCTAAGGGGGGGGGGGGGTTCCCGGATCGATCTCATAAGTCTACTTTTTCCTCATTTTTTCAAAATGTTGAAAGGAGGCTAAAAAAAATCTCATGTTATCCCACCGCAGAGTACGCATGTTCTGTTTGGTGTAACTCAGCTCATGTCAAACAGGTGGATGTGGCTCTCAATGATACGTGCAGAATAATAACTGGGTGTCTCAAATCCACTCCAATTGAATGGCTTTACCAACTCGCTGGGATAGCACCACCTTCCGTTCGAAGAGAAACAGCGAACAAGGAGAGGAAGAAGGTGGAGCATGAAAGAACTCATCCGTTATATGGGTACGAATTACACACACCAAGACTGAAATCTAGGAAGAGTTTCCTAAAAACATCAAAGGAACTCACAACCACCGAGAAAATGCTAGACTACTATCTTGGAAAGCTAAAGGTCTTCTTCCTGGTGACTGTACGACACCATCTGAAACTTTACCACCGGGTCATAACGAGGCATAGATGACATGGAAATCCCTAAATAGGTTGAGATCAAGAGTCGGCAAATCAAGGGCTAATATGGTAAGATGGAACTACGCTAAAGACGGAAATATCAAATGTGATTGCGGAGAAGATCAGACTGTCAACCACATGATTCAATGTCGTATGTGTCCAACCACCTGCACAACGGAGGATCTACACCTAGCCTCATAGAATGCACTACAAGTCGCCAAGTTATGGTCTAATTGAATGTAATGAAATGTTTTGTATTTGTGTAACATGTTTCTGATACGAGAATAATATTGACAAAGCCTAATAAATTAGGAAATTAGTTTTCTTAAGTGCAGTTAACATTGTGACCTTCAAAAAAATAGTAGTTCATACAAATGAAATGAAATGA
Organism: Meconema thalassinum; assembly: GCA_946902985.2. Lineage (NCBI taxonomy): Eukaryota > Metazoa > Arthropoda > Insecta > Orthoptera > Tettigoniidae > Meconema > Meconema thalassinum. The sequence continues at coordinate 231,870,874 of OX336397.1, forward strand.
AAAATTTATAAAAGAAAAAACTGGTTTCATAAATATTTCTAGAGATAAGTTATTAACTACCGGTATCTAAAATGTTAATACGAATATACATGGAATTAGGAAAATTACTCATACACGGGGTTTTGAGGCAGAACAGAGAAGACCTACCAGACACGTTTGGTCGCAGCAACGAAGACTCGCTCAATCGTTGCGCATGAAGAGTTATTGGGCAAACATCAAGGCCAAGAAGTGTTGATTCCGCGTGGTCGTAGGAGACCCATTCGCGCAGAAGAAGAAGGAATCCTTACATTAACTTATGTAACTACTCAATTTTCATGGATTAACTATTTTCACAGCAGCGTAACCATATTTTTATTTTCACGTAAACATATGATCACAACATAATTCATCCCAATCTGAAATTTTCAATGCACCAATACATCATGTCCGTATCATTGATATTTTCCACTTCGAGCTGATTTTTTCAAGAGATATATCATTCAACAGATATGTTTTTTTTTTAGTCATTTCGTGTATTTTTAACATTTTATATAGTTAGTATTTTTATAAATATTTATGAAACACGTTTTGTTAAATAAAATTTGTGTGTAAGACTTGCAACATCATTTATATTAAGTGCTATTCTTGCTGATCCTTTCTTGCCTTCCAGTAGTTCTTCATTACTTCACTTTGTCTCCTTCTTCACTGTTCCGTCCAGTTGTTAACCCGCTTCTTCTTTTCCTTCCCCCTGGAAACCCTTGAAATTTTCGATCATATTTCTGAAAGTGGTCTGTCCTGAATAATATCTATTGTTACTTCCATCTCTTCCATATCCCTTTTTATACTTTGTACCCATTGATTACCATTCTCGCTTTTGTATACATGACTGAAAATTTGTTTTGTGAGTCTGGTGTTATTCATCCTCATTGCGTGTTCAAAGAAATTAATCCTCCTTTTCCTGATCTTATCGTGGATTTTTTTTCAATTTCTATATTTTTGTAGAGGTCGTCATTTTTTCTGTATCCGAACTCCCTATTTTCTCTTTTTAATGGTCCCAATATTTTTCTATGTATCCTTCTTTCCTTTTTCTCTAGCTCTTCTATTTCTATTTTCCGGCTTAATTAGCATATTGTAATGTCGGGTTCTAGTGGCAATGAAAAGATTTTTCTTATGGTAGGTATCCTTCGTCAGTTGAAAAGCTTAAGAATACTAATTTATTGACTTACGGTATTCATTTCCTAATTTATTATTATTATTATTATTATTATGTGTGAATGGACCCAGATGGATCACGCAGTACTTTTATGATTTGCCTTTCTGATCTTCCATATAGCTCTCATTCTCTCTCAGTGGGGAATCTTCCTTTCCTCAGTCCACTTGGTTCCTGGTCTCTTCGGAGCATCATTCTCTGGTGTTACTATCCATCCATTTACCCTACATCGGAATAGATTCCTGTCAAAGACTTCCACTGTTCATACTTGGGCCTGTTTGACTTGCTGAATCCACGGTATATCCTTCAGTCTTTCTGCGTAGGTGTGTAAGTCTAGTCGGTGGAAGTCTTTGAACATGTCCAAAAAACTTCAATCTTCGTTTTCTGGTGTCGAATTTATTAATATATAATTGGTGCAAAAGTTTTGAATTAAACTTCTATAGCCCGGCCAAAGCCCTCGGATTTTTTAAGAGCGTTAAAAATCCCTCAGTATGCCTTCCTTCGGAGGGGAAATAAAGCCGGCGGTCCCATGTCATAGATTTATGGCATGTTAAAGAACCTTCCACTAATTACACCTGTGTGAAGCTAAATTGGAGAGGTTAAGAATGTAAACAACGCTCTTAGGTTTCTACGTTCGTTGCCAAGAGCCGACTGCGGTGGCGTCTAGTAGCTAAGTTCTGAACTAGTCGTTGACGATGGCGCTTGGCGACAAAAGTAGGAACTATTTGAAAAATTCAAAGTTTCAGTCTGTACTTAAATTAAAAAACTGATAATACTCACTAATACAGTCATCACAATTAACACCGGTTATCAGACAGATTCTACACACACCCAAAGTACACGGGGCTACATGACCGCGTTGTCGCAGCCCCTAAACTTAAGAGCCAACCAACCAAACTTCTATCGCCAATAATTGCAAATACTGTTGCACAGCAGTGTTTATACAAATCCTCTGAACATAAATGAAGCCTAATTGTGCAGGATCTGTTGATGTTCGCTTGACGATTCAAACTAATTCAATTTAGTCCCCAATTATTGTGTAAGAAGTGTTTTATTAAGTGTATAGTATTAATTTATTTTATGTTTTTATTTCACAATTTTTTTAAATTTTGAACTTTTTTATATTTTTTAGTTTAATTTTTTAATTTTTATTTTATCGTTTATTTTTAAACCTTTTATTTTATTCATTTTTAGTTCTATTTTTTAATTATACGCCAATTAATAATCAATAATTTAAACTTATAATTCATCCATCAGTACGGATATTTAAAACATTTGTGCTATCAATGGAAAAATGTATTTGCATTCTAATTTTACTGTATATTTTCTATATTTATAATTTTTCTAATTTTTCATTTTATATTTCAAATTCAGATTTTTGAGATTTTTTAATTTTATTTTTCTATTTTAGCCCATTTTCATTAATTTTCCAATTTATTAAATAGAAACGAGTATGAAGTTGCAAGTTCGTATATAATAATATTAATATCGTATGGCCTCGGGTGCTGGGTGCAAGCTTTGTAATTTGACACCCAGAGTGTAGCTTGCATGTCGAATTTCGTTGTTCTTTGAATCACTATGAAAGTCAAGGAGGTTAGATATCTAAGAACACTATATCGATTTCTAGTATAGAAATGAGGAACTTTGTGATGGGCGGAAACTCCCGAGATTAATTTTGCCATTATGAACACGGCCTACTGAATTCAAATGGGTTTTTTGACATGCCAACATCGTATGACATGCGTGTCGTATTTTTTCCGCCTTTAAAAAATCACTTACCACGGTCAGGAGAGAACCTGCAATCTTGGGGTTAGTAGACCGACACGCTATCCACTCACCCACCGTGAAATTATGTGATAGACGTAAGACAATAATTTTCTAAGTGTTGTCGAGAGAAATAGGTTAGTTCAACAGATAAAATTAAATTTATAAAAAAATCCTCTCGGCGCGTCGGAAGGCGGAGGTAGATTTCACCGGGCAAACTAGGGGATAGGCTATAATAGGCAAAATATGCAGGTTTTCGTAGGAGGATCAGACCTCATTTATTGCGAGAAAGTATTTTACAATTGGAGGTTAATTAACTTTTTTTTCGTCTTTCTATTCATATTTGTAACATTTTATTGTCTTATGGGGATGGTTACCTTCTTGTCATTTGGGGTTCATTTTTATACTTGTGATCACACTGTCCTTATGCAAGGTTTGGAACTGATGTTTAACTATCTAACAGTCTGTTACTTCTTCACGCAAAATTTTATCTCCCGCAGAGATGTTGGTTGGTTCCTCAGTTTAGAGGCTGCGACAACGTGGTAATGTAACCCCGTGTACATTGGGTGTGTGCAGAATCTGTCTGATAAACGGTGTTAATTGTGATGGCTGTATTAGTTTGTAATTCAGGTAAGGCATGCAGAAGGTCAAGTTTAAGTAGTAGTACCTAATTTTGTACCAAATACTACCGTCAACGACACCTATCTGTGAACTTGGCTGCTAGATGCGGCCGCAACCAGCAACTTGCAACGAATGTTGGAACTTCTCCTCCAAAGGAAAGCATGCTGAGGGATTTTTAGCGCTCTTAGAAAATCCGACGACTTTGGCCGGTTTTGAACCATAGACCTTGGGCAGAAGTTCAGCATGTTACCAGTTAGCCGCTTCCCACATAGTCAGATGGAACAAGAAGTTCCGTGACGAACTAAAGAGCCTACTTTTCTTAAAATTAAGATTCATGCCAATGATTAATCTACAGTATATGAACCTATCTGGAATAATGACGAAATTAAGTTGGTAATATCGGAATGTCTTAATTAGTCCGAAATACTGTATACTAGGCATAATGTTGCCTAAAAGAGCAATACGGTTGGCAGCCCTGGTGACTGAATATATTCTTAATTCCATCTCTTAAGGTACAGAATACAAAATGTGGTTGATGTCCAAAGGACGCTTCATGGAGTTAGACATTGGATCTATCAGCGCACGTAAAAGCACGTTGGCAACAATGTCATATGTGTGCTGGTCAGAAATAATCGGAAATATTATGATATCTATTTGTGCTAATAGTATAGAAGTTTCATGTATTTTAAAATTGGAGCTATCATCAGGCATAGAATCAAGTTGGCATCACTGACTTATATTAATTACTCCAAATTAATGTAGAATGTCATATGCTATACGTATGCAAAGTATAGACCTGCTGGCTTGCATACTTTCTGATATATTGATATTAGAGTAAAAAATATAGACACCATTTATTAACTGTTGGCAGCCCTAATTGCTCTTAAGAATACTTATAGTCATATCTGTTATGTTACACATAGCACATACGAAATTTGGTTGAAATCCAACTGACAGTTTCGAAGTTACATGTATTTAAAAATTGGTCTTATCAGCAGGCTTAGAATCATGTTGGTAGAACTGACATATATAAGTTACTCAAAATTAATGTAAAATGTCAGGTACTATACGTGTGCATAGTTTAAAGCTGTCGGCTTGCATACTTTATGATATATTGGTATTTGGATTTTAAAAAATAGAGAGAGAGCAATTATTAACAGTTGGCAGCCCTAGTGGCTCTTAAGAATACGCTCAGTCATACCTGCTTATGTGCACATATAACATACAAAATTTGGTTGAAATCCAATTGATAGTGTAGAAGTTATATGCATTTAAAAATTGGACCTATCAGAAGGCTTAAAATTATTTTGGCAACACTGTCATGTATGGCCTCCTGGAAATTAAACTAAAATAGTATTATCTCCATGTGTGCCAATTTTGGAATAGCTCCCATGTATACCTTCCATGATATCCAACATGGAGCTCAAATTTCTAGCGCGTTTTTTTAGCAGTTGGTAGCACTGACATCTTTTTCAAATATGGGCTTGAGATATTGCGGTATACATCTCTACTCATACTAAATTTGTTTTCGATTGCTGCAGCCGTCTAGGAGTTGATAGGGGGGACACACAGCCAGCCAGACAGAAGGACAGACAGACAGACACATTTTCCCGGATCGATCTCATAAGTCTACTTTTTCCTCATTTTTGCAAAGTGTGAAAAGTAGGCTAAAAATGAATGTGATCTCGTCAATGGCGTTGTCTTGGCAACCTCTGATAGCTCATCCCTCATCAATTTAGAAGCGTTGTCATGGTAACCTCTGATGGCACTTGGCATTTTCTATAATTCTGAAATCATCTTTCTCATCCTTGGCGTACTGGTGGATCATATCAAAAATTCTTTCAGACAAAAGTTTTAGGTAATTGGATACCTATCAGTAGAAAGGTGCTAAGTGCCATTTTTATGAACATTGAGTATTATAGTAAAAAGTGTTTAGTCAGCTTATTTGTGAGTATTTATTCTTCTTATTTGAGTAACATAAGCCTCCGTGGCTTAGGCGGCAGCACGCCGGCCTCTCACCGCTGGTTCCGTGGTTCAAATCCCGGTCACTCCATGTGAGATCTGTGCTGGACAAAACGGAGGCAGACAGGTTTTTCTCCGGGTACTCCGGTTTTCCCTGTCAAAATTTCATTCCAGCAACACTCTCCACTATCATTTCATTTCATCTGTCATTCATTTAATCATTGCCCCAGAGGAGTGCGACAGGCCTCGGCAGCCGGCACAGTTCATATCCTCGCCGCTAGATGGGGGCTTCATTCATTCCATACCTGACCCGGTCGGAGACTGGAAGCAGGCTGTGGATTTTCATTCATTTGAGTAACATACAGATATAGTATTCCTTGCTATCCAGTGGCAGATATAGGTTGATAATATGAAAACTGTGGAATTATGTTTGAGTGAAATGTTAGAAGTTGTGAAAGGTGCAAAGTCCACTAGTCATTACGAATGTTTTACGTGCTAATTAAACAAAGATGACGGCTTTCCGGCACGCGAACACGTGACATATAGTTGTCCATGCATGAAACACGGAAACTCCAAGTTCATTCCACAAACTTCCAACGACTGGCCTTGTGATTTGTTGATGGTCATTGCAAAGGCCAGAAGCATGGGGAATTTCAACCGTTTAAAATCGGATGGCACGTCCGGTGGAATCATTGGGATGCGCGGAATCAAACAACCTCTCCTTTTAGGTACTTTCCCTTGATAATCGTCTCATCGATGACGTTGTTCATTTGTTTTCCCACAGCCAGTCGTGTTCCATTGCATAGTCGAGGTTGATTGATGTTGTGGAACATGATGGTGACTGAGCCTACTTTCAATTGCAAATTGTGAGGTGGTAATCCAGGCAATTCTAGCGAATTCAAAAATTCTGTGAGATAGCTGACTACCTCATCCTGGTTGCTAACTGTGTCAACCGATTTGAAGGAAAACAACTGTCACGGAATGAAATTTTGAATAGACTCTTTGAGATCTTTATTATTCGCTGCCAATATGGCTCGTTCGGTCAGCCAATTATGGTTTTTGAAGTTCTGCGCTACGTTCGGAAATACACGCCGAATGACCTGCTTCTTTGATTCGGTCAACGGACGTTCCAGGTTCATAGGAGCATCGCGTCGGCGCAATCGGTCATGTTCATTGTGTCGTGCTCGCTGGCGTTGTGTTTGATATTCACAAACTCATTGCATTCTGAATCTATTCGCTTTTCGTTCATTTTCAGTCGCTCTCGAAAGTAAGTCAGACATGCCAATAAGACTATTTTCATTATCATTCGTTCGTTGGTCATCAGTGTGGTTTGCACGTGAAGTAGCTCGCCGTGCATTTAACTGGCTTCGACGACCTCTGTCAGCTCTTCCTCTCCATGGCATTGTAACGGACACTGTAAAACGAAATGGAATTTCGGTATTGTAATGAACACTGTAAAACGACACGGAATGGTTTTCATAGTAACTCAAATCTATCGAACTTCCCTTGAAAACTTAACAATATTGACATCCTTTCTGTTAGTAGTAGGCTACGTTCTCACATTAATGATGTTGGTATAAACACATTAACGTGAAATGTAATATTATTATAACATACTTTAATACGCTGTAATTGGATTATAGAGTATATAGAGATATGAATGATTATGTTATGTTAACTATTATTTTGTTGCACGTATTGATCAGAGGGTATGGTATGGGATGTTATCTTTGCTCATAGAAGATTTTTTAGTTGATGCACTGTGTCACCATCTGTCCGTCAAGTTATTAGATTCAATATTGGCGTGACATTGTAATGTAAATTAATTTTAAAATGTCGCCAATTCGATTTCGTTCAAACCACTTTCTAAACACTGTCTATCATAATGAGAACAAATTATAAAATTTTCATTGAAATCGGAGCAGTAGTTTTAGAGTTTTTGCGAGACTAATGCGCGGCAAAGTCACGTGTCAAACAGGAAACAAACTACGCTATCTGTACACAGGTTTCCAGCAGTACGAACTGCTAGGATTGAGTATTCTAAGTTCCTTGAACATTTCTGTCAACGATGCACATATCGGAGGGAAATGAGAACAAATGATTGGCACATTGCACCTTTCTTCTGAAAGAGCTGCAGGACTTACCACTAGTGCCATCTTGTGATGCTCTTGGAAGGGCCTTTGAAACCACTGAGGAGTTAGCCCTTTTGATATGTAATGCTACATCGCACATAGCACCATTTTATAGAAAGAAAAATGCTTTTTTCAAAAAATGGCACTTAGCACCTTTCTACTGATAGGTATCCAATTATTAGGGGAATATTTTCCATTTTGTACGGTTTGGATATTTTGCCTATTAAGAGAGATATGATTAATGTTTCCCGAGAAACCCACTTTTTTCTACCCCTTTGGTCAATGGTTGGTGCTATCAAAAAACTTATTTGAGAGTTATAGCGAAATTTCACTTTTTCGAAAAAAAAAGCCCCCCATTTTCACCCCCTTCGACCGATTTTGCCCATTAACGAACTCGACCGAGATTTTAATGGGATACGTATTATGTAAAAAATACGAAGTGATTGGGGCAAAATTACGGCAGTTATCGTGTCCACAAGAAACTGATATATATATATACATAAATTATATATAAACTTTTGAACTTACGGTGGTTTTGGGGTCTGGGGGATGTGAAACGCGAAGATATGTCGAAATTTTCCGGAAGTCGAAACATGGTACTGTACCCATGTGAGTAATCTCGATGGAAAATATGCTTCTGCCTCCAGCTAGCATCAGGTCTCAGGCGTGTACCGTCTCCCCAATTGAGCAGTGCATATTTTGGATTTGAAGCTAAAAGGTATCAACTCTACAATGATAAGGCACAACTCTATTCTAAAACTTTAATTCAGTAAATAAAATCATGGCTTCAAACACAAAACAATCCCCAAAACCATAAAACAAAGCAAACAAAAATTTACTTCCACAATCCACTAATATGAACAAAATCTAATCATAATAAAAATCATATCATACCACAAAGCTTTACCCTTATGTGAGCTTCACAAAGATACTCTAGTGCTGTGATGCACATAAAACTTCACAAACAACTTTACATTGATCTACTACTGTCATACAATGTGACTTCTTTAATTTCACAAATTAATTATTCCTTAAACCTCTTTAGTTTTTACAATTATGTGTACCGTGTGTGTTTTGATCTTTCTCTTCCCACCAAATGCTTCATGCATTAGCCTAATCGGGCGTTGCACAGCAAACTACGTGCAACTCCATAATTATGTAAGCTACCCCTCCACTTCCTCTATTTATATAGTCCCACTGCATGCTGTGTTGTGTGATTTCATCTTAAAGACGTTAATTTATAGCTGTGTCGGGTGGTACAATAAAACTACCTTGCGCGCGTAGCCTGTGGCATCTGGTAATCAACTTCATTAACTTGGCGTCAATGACAGTGCAAATACATCGTCTAACCATTCGTCTGATAGCTAAAATAATGAACCATCAGGATGATCTATAATTATCCATGTGTTCTTAAACTACATGGCTACATTACTCAACATAACAATATTTCATTACATGTCATTTACAGGGTCTAAAATCTGTTCCTTTCAACTTGTATTTACGGTTCGTCTCTCCCAGACCCTCTACCCGAGCGGTCGGCACACAATAGACTGTGGAATGGGGTTCCAACAATTATCTCGCCCCTCGCTTCAAGTTTGAATGCTTTCCTCACTAAGCAGTAAAGATTTACAAGACAAATACTGTTGTCCGAACGACACACATATCCCAAAGGATCTTAATTGAATAGTATGCAAACAGGTAGTGAATGAGCTTTATAATTATTCCTGCCCCGAGGATAAAATAATTACTGGCACCGACACAGGTCCATTCAACATGAAGGTACGTGGTTCGCAACACATTAGTCTCATAGGCAACCGTGGTCTCAAATAATATGCGGTCAGCCCAAATGCTGCCGGTATTGAGGTTCGCTTCAATAAGCCGAATCACTCACAATAAGTTCTCGGGGAACCAATTAGAGTATTGAGGTGTCCTCGTTTGCCTCATACCTAATCAAGGGATTCCAACCCGGAACATTAACATCCATCCTCAGAGTTAGGGTCCCACACTAAACACTCTGGCACAAAGTATATCTCCGCTTACGCCCCCGGCGTAGGAGATTTCATACGTAGAATAGACCACCTGGCTCCTTTAACTAATGTACGACCTCCGTCCTATAATATTAAGAGAAATCTATTAATTTACTCTATAAGCTTCTCATATAAGCTGCAAATTTAATTCACTAAAAGCCCTTTCATTCCTGGCATAATTATTAAATATTAATACAATATTCTGATATAAAACTTCTTTCCTTAATTACCGTAATGTAATCTTACTGTATCATCTTACTGCATAGATCGATAAGTCTTGCAATTAGCGTAATTATTTGTCGCTTACAACATTTATTATTTCCTGATGCGTTCATTCATACTTTTAATATTCATTATTATTATTATCATTAATCTCACTGACATAAATGACCAAAATCATTCCTTATTATTATTTTTACATAGGTTACCAAAAATCCTTCCTTATTATTATTTTCACATAAATTACCAAAAATCCTTCCTTATTATTATTTTCACATGAATTACCAAGAATCCTTCCTTATTATTATTATTTTCACATGAATTACCAAGAATCCTTCCTTATTATTATTATTTTCACATGAATTACCGAGAATCCTTCCTTATTATTATTTTCACATGAATTACCAAGAATCCTTCCTTATTATTATTTTCACATGAATTACCAAGAATCCTTCCTTATTATTATTTTCACATGAATTACCAAGAATCCGACACAACTAAACGTCTTAAACTCGAACAATCGTGTTCGTTACATTTACATAACTGATTGCCATTCTTAATTGATATTGGTAACGATTACTCCACTTAATGATGCAAATTAACATCTCAACTCTATGAAAATCAACACAATAATGATTAAACCTGGAGGGTCTACCTCCTAATCTGATTCTTACTGGCATCCTTACTGAAATCACCAACATGCAGTATCCTATGATCATTAATTAAACATAATTTGTGGGGTACTCACATCTCTATGCAGGCTCCTTATGGTGGCTCCAACCAATCATATTCTTCCAGTTTGCCTGCCATTTGCAGGTTTAACGTGACATATCTATCTTGAATACACACATTTTATGACACTTATTTTCTGTTAACAACACGGCACGTTGCATTTCTCTAAGGAAGCTATCGCTCACAAACATGTGATACTTTATAACACTTATTCAATCACTACTTTAAAAGATATTTTACATATGCCTTACACATAACACACGACACTTTATACACTTTTCATTGTTGATATTCCCTAGCAAAGATCAAAATTGCAGGTGTCGATGGCATCTCCCGTGCTCCTATCAACTCCTGATTGAAAGTCTGGTTTACCTGCTCTCGGAATTCACCAACAGTTCTTATCCCTACTCCTACGGTAAGCTCCCTGCGTTGCATAAATATGCTAACTTCCGTCCTGAGCGTGGTTATTTGGTATACTTATGACATTACCAACTGCTTCGTAACGTTTCTTTTAGCGCGTTCCATCGTAATTACATATATACGATCAGTCAATATTTTATACATTGCGCTAACACTGTGCATAACTTTACATAGGTTATTATTTACAATAGTTCTGCAACTTATCTCACACGTTGCTTCCTAAGTGAACACACATTGTTCATACTGTTTACAAAACTGTGTAGCGATGACTGTTTTCAACTCTCGGTGACAAACTATGTCCAACTGTGTAAACTGCGTTAAGACTGGCTGCAATACTGGCGTGCGCCTGGCATGATGACTGCGTAAGACTGAGTAAGACTGACTTCCAACTGGGCTCAAGTGACTGCTCTCTCAAGGGTCGACTCCCTTATATTGGATTCCCACGAAAAGTAGGGCGAAATTTTCCCGCGTCATCCCGGCTCCTCTCACAGCGTGATTCTGGTCTCGAAACCATGATCATCGGGTTCCTTTTTCATCACAGATCCCAGAACTATCTGCGTGCAGAAGAATCGCTCGTCCAAATAATTAGTATTAATTCCTTTCTCCATGGCTTGGGGACGCTATCTTACTGGGAATCCCAGGCGACCTTCTCAAAACTCGCCGCGAACAACGGGAGTTTTCCATCCTTCCGCGCTCCATTAAATATGCACCAATTTCGCAGATTAAAGGCTCTAAAATTAGCCTTTTGGCAAAAGATTCACCTGTGGACAACTCTCAAGTCAATCCGTTACTCCAATCACGAGTAATCAATGATTTTCCTGGGTATCTCTCCCCACCAAACTCAAATCTATTCTCCATCGGGGAAGAACTGGGTCATTATTCAGGCCCGCACCCCCTCCCAGACGACATAACGAGGTCAGAGAGATGGACGTGGCTCCACTGAACACCTCCCACAATTCTGGGCTAATTTGTAAAACGTCAACTCTGCACTTGCAGTGTTCCAAGCCTCGTATAGCCTACACCAAGTAGTCTAATAATGCAGTGTTCTGCTCCTTTTCCCTGCATTATTTTAGTAAAATAATGTCATTGCAACTGAAATCACACCAGTGATTAAATATACACTTCTCTCTAGGGGTTTTTACAATAAAACTCCCTCCACAGACCTCGGGTTCGTTCCCTGGTGGAACCTTTACACTGAGATCACAGTCTCTGAGAACCACGTTCGATTCCAGTCAGCATAACCGCCTCGGGTTCAGTACCCATTGCAATAGTTAGCTTTCTAATGAAATCTACCTAAAAGAGGTGAGATTCAATCATATTTGTAACATGTTTTCTGTCTAAATTATTTAAAAATACTACATTCAGATGTGTTACAGATTTTGATTAATATGAAAAATATTTCTCCCAAAGCAGCTCGATGTAGGAATACCATTGTTGTATATGTACTGTGTTTGTTTATTATTTGAAGGTTGGAAGAACGTGTATTTTATTGTATACTAGTTTCTTGAACGGTTTACCCAGCGTAAGCTTAAAAGACGCACGGACGGCAGGTCCCAGACGCAATTCAGAAAAGCCGAGGTGAACAGCGAAACTCTAAACACATACACTCTTCTCTGAAGTCTTTAACTCGATAGTTTGATGCTGGCCGAAGCTGGGGTGATAGGTTCGCTCCGAAGCTATTAATTTAAATTTCCACTGAATGGAGATTGTTGGAAGAAATAAGAACGCAAAAACACTTATAGTGGGCGATGTATTAAATGTAGAGATATGCTGTCGAAAATAACCTGCTCAAATTGTAGTGATGAGAAATCATTCTGGAATTCTGATACATGCTCTAAGAATGAACTATTTGAGGTTAATGTAAGACTATTTTATGGGATGCGCTACTTTGGGAAGCTAAGGTCCTCTGTGGAATGTTGAACCTGCCAAACCCACCCACAAATTACTGCAAATATACAAGTGTTGTAGGGGACAGTGTGCGTTCTGTAGCGGAAACCTCCATGAAAGGTGCTGTAGAAGAAACTGTAGACGTTAATGAAGGGAATAATGATATAGCCATAGCTATTAATGGACCCCCCTCCCCCAGGGGCTCACATCTATTGGGACGTGGGTTGGCGACCACGGGACCCCAGCTGAGTCCGGCATTGCTTCCACTTACTTGTGCCGGGGTCCTCTCCGTCTTCTTTCCTGTCGACCTTACTCGGTCAACTCTTGTTCTCTTTCGACCCTGACGGTATTAGGGTATCCGAGGCCTAGGGAGTCTTTCACTTTCCCGCCTTAATTGGCCCTTGTCTCATCTTTCCTGATATCCTCCTTCTGCGAGGGGTCAGCCTTCTTTTTCTATTCATGTAATATCCTGCCTTCTGCTCAAGGCCCTCAAGGAGGCAGGGTGTATGTAGCCCCACCACTTCTGGTGCACCCTGGATATTGCTACACCCTCAAGGGCTCACGGCTGGTGAGTTCGGGAGTAGGCGACCCCGAGGGATTCCTGAGCTGGGTGCGGTTTTCCCCCTTTTATCCATTACCTCTGGGGCGGACCCTCTCCTCTTTCACTTTCCTATCTGCCTTTCATGGCTCTCCTTCCTTCCAAGTCCCTCAATCCGCATTCTTCGAGGGTTGAGGGCTTTTCTTTTTCTCCTGTCGTTTATTTGCCTTATTCTCCTTTTGTTTTCCATTTCTTCTTCTAGTAGATAAGTTAGTAGTTAGTTTTCGTTATAGTTTACAATTTATTATCATCTTCACGTTCACCCCAACCATTAGGAGCCGATAACCTACATGTTAGGCCCCTTAAATCAACAATTATCATCATCATCTTTTAATGGATCATGGCAGAAGAGAGGGCATGTCTCAAAGATTTCGTGTACAACAGCAACCAGTGTTGACACTGGCAAGGTAATTGATGTCGAGGTACTGACGAAATACTGCCAAGGATGTACCTTATTAGGTGAAAATGATGACAATAAGGCTGTCCATCAATCAGTGTGTAATCAAAACTATGAAGGTACAAGTCACAGCTGCAGGGAAAGCTATTTTCAATCGCTCTGAACAAGATCGAGGGGCTCGCTATGTCCAATACTCAAACTCATTCAAGGCTATAATGGAGACTTATCCCTATGGTGATACTGTTATTACTAAGTTGGAATGTGTAGGCCACGTCCAAAAGAGAATGGGAACACGTCTTCGCAAACTGAAAGCACAATATGGGGACAAAATGTTGTCAGATAAAACCATAAAACATTCTGGAAAGCTCACTGACAAGGTTATAGATGAACATCAAAACTACTACGGCGAATCAAACAGAGACAATAGCAATGATTTACAGGCTATGAGAAGAGTCAGTTTGAGCTACTTATTTTCACAGGGGTGGTTCTGATGAGAAACCAGTTCACCATCTATGTCCTTCTCCTCCAGAAACTTGGTGCAAATATAGGAAAGCAGAGGCAGCTGGAACTATTGACACTTACCACCACCAGAATGCATTGCCAGAAGCTGTTATGGAAGCAATAAAGCCAATATACCGTGATCTGGCAGCGCCAGAACTCTTAAGAGAGTGCTTACATGGGAAGACTCAAAATCCCAACGAGTCATTTAACAATGTCGTGTGTTCCTTATTCCTAAAAATGTTTGTGTTGGGAAGAAAACATTACAGTTGGGTGTATGGGATGCAGTAGTAACATGTAATTATGGCAAAGTTGGAAGAATGAGGGTCCTACAGGAACTTGGGGTCAGAATAGGTAAAAAATGCTGTCAGATGTTTCGAAGACCTGGATCGATTACGGATACAAAAGGCAGAAATTGCAGCTCAGAACATGACCAAAAGAGATAGGAGATAAACAAGAAACAATAAACTTGGTGTGGAAGATAAGAAACAGGATACGGACTATGGAGCAGGGTGCTTCTAGAAATTGTATGAATATTTATTACAATTATCATATGTGTAAGTTTTAGATCTTAATTTCTGAAAACCATTTTTTTCTTGTACAAATGACCCATTATCTCAGAAACTATACCAGATAGACACATGAAATCTTCAGATATAGCTAAGTAACGTCTGTTAGTACAATGGAACTACACTCATGTAAATTGTTTTTAGCCTATTTTCAATTTTGAAAAAATAGGCTTTTGAGATCACCTTTTGTCCGTGAGTGTGTGCGCGTGTGTGTGTGTATCCCCCCTCCTGATAACTTCTAAACGGATGGAGCGATTTCTATGAAAATCTGTAATTTCATAGCACTATTCTGGACGACCCCGACCGTGCCCTTCAATTTTTTTTACGTCTTACTAATCCAACATGGCGGTTGTGCGAAATATTTCACCAGCATTCAATAACTCCGAAACTATTACCGATATAACCCTGGATTGTTTTACGGTGATAAAGGGAACTACTGAAAGTTCATCTATAAGACTTTCAAAAACCGGTTAACTACAAAACGAACATGGCGGTCAAGCGAATTTGAAAATTTTAAATAGACCTTTCTCGCGATTTAATGTTCCAAACGCATTGAAACTTGGTACAGGAAATGATTGTACACATTGTGATGCACTGGTATCTAATTTAGTTCAATTGTTTACATAACCTCAAGATGGCGGCTGTGCGAATTTTAAAATTAAGTTTTTATTTCTTGTGTCGTAATCATGCGATCGAAGTGAAAGTTTGAATAATGAACCTACGCAATAATTTTCCTTTAATGGTACATGACTCTATGGCCTAAACATTTAGCAATCCAACATGGCGACCATCCGAAATATTTAGACGGCTCTGAATATCTACGAATCTATTATAGCAATCAAACTAATTTTTTATGTTCATAGGAGCTATGAACATAAGTTCACCTATAGGACTTTCAATAACCTGGTGATCATAAATCCAACATGGACTCGACGTGAAGTATAAATATTCACATGGACGTTTCTCGCAATTTAACCATCCGAGTGAAGTGAAACTTGGTACAGTAAATCCTTATACAAATGTTAATCCACTGGCATCTAATTTATTTGAATTGTTTCCATAACCACAAGATGGCAGCTGTGCGAAATTTTAAAATCTCGTCTTTACTTCTTGTGTCTTAATCATGCGATTAAAGTTTGAATGCTATACGTACACAATAATCTTCATGTAGCAGTACATAACTTTAGGACGTACATGTATAAAAATCCAACATGGTAACCATCCGAAATATTTAGTCGGTTTTCAATATCTACGAATCTATTACAGCAATCAAACTGACATTTTGTATGTTGATAGTGGCAATTAACATAAGTAGGATATATGAAAATAGGCTGTATAGTTCTTCACGGAACTACTTGTTATATCTTTGGAGTTATGTTAATAAACGTTCCAAAATTTTGAAGAAAAGAAAACAAGTTAATTTGTAAAAAAGAATTGAAACACATTTCCCAAGTATTGAGTGTAGATCAGTGTACACTAGAAGTACTCAATAACCTTCAGTAAAAATTTCAAGTCTGTACCTGCAACAGTGCATTAGAAAATGGGTCATCAATATGGTAAATTTAACATTATGAGCATAGGGCTTTTAAGGTTGGACACCCCTGCCCTGAGGTAACTCCTTGGGCATGTCTGAACAGCTCAAACACGATATGATAATTAAATGTAATTTAATTACTGATCAACTCCGCCCACGAGCGGCCTTGTCTGCGACCTCATACCTTATCATATCGCGATCAACGGTACCGTCTCGCGATATGTGAGAAACAGGGTCATGCCACCTACACTACTTGTGGACTAGACCTGTCTCCCGTGAAGGATACATTATTGAGGTCGTGCTTTATTGGCCACTTGGCTCACGCTCGCCACTTCTCACATTCCACCTTGCTTGGTCAACTCGCATTCTCTTCCGACGATCCCAAAGATAATGCGGTATCGGAGACCTGGGGTGCTTCCGGTGGTGAATCAACGGTACAAGTACTGTGTCCAACTAATAACCCCATTCCCTAATTCCTGGTCGAGGATAAGACAAGAGGACATGGAACTTTGAAACTTGATAACCATGTGTTTGAAGATGTAGACGAGTTCAAATACGTGGGGACACTAACAAGCAATAGAAACGAAGAAGAACAGGAGATAGAAGCGAGGATCAAAGCTGCATCCAGAGCATCATATTAAGAGGATAGCGTGTCGGTCTACTAACCCCAAGATTGCAGGTTCGCTCCTGGCCGTGGTAAGTGATTTTTTTGAAAGGTGACAAAAATACGACACGCATGTCATACGATGTTGGCATGTCAAAGAACCCATTTGAATTCAGTAAGCCGTGTTCATAATGGCAAAATTAATCTCGGGAGTTTCCGCCAACACAAAGTTCCTCATTTCTCTACTAGAAAGCGCTATAGTGTTCAAGGAGCTTAGATATCTAACATCTAACCTCCTTGACTTTCATAGTCAAGGAACAACGAAATTCGACATGGAAGCTGCCCTCTGGGTGTTAAATAGCAAAGCTTGCACCCGGCGCCATACGATATTATTATTATATTATACCGTATTATTTCTTTATTATAATCTATTATTAGATATTAATATATGTCCAGTATATTATTATTGTTAAAACTATTTATTATTATTATTATTATTACTACAGTATTATTATATTATTTATATATTTTATTTCATTGCCTTTCATGTTCCTCCTCATTCCCCTGATAACCTCATTTTTGGATGGGTCGTAACTTTCTCTAGTAGCGAAATTGCAGTTAAGACGGGGAAAGGATGAGCGATAAGTTCTGCCTCAACTAAGAGTACAACCCGTAGGGATGGTAGACAGTTGCAATGTCTGCAAAAGTACAGGAATGGAACCCGCGATCTTCAGCTTCAACCGTCGCCGCTGTCCCAACGGAGGGGGAATAGTCATCCTATTCTTGAATTGTTATGAAATGTAAATATTATATGTCGGAAAACTGTAATATAATGAGGCTCATTATAGTACAAGTGTTCATTATGATACAGTTTCTCCCACCAACCAGATCTCAAGAAACAGTTGTGTGACCAATTAGGTAAGGATAGCATCGCACCTGCGCTCACTTCCACAGCCTCCTATTTTAAATTTCACTGCTTGGCTAGTGTCATAGTGGGGTATTCGTGGAGGCCATGGTATTGTCTGCGTCCCATGCACTCTGTTCAGTACATTATTTATTATTGGTCATTGGTAAATCCCATAAAGGGCAAAGGCCTCCTGCTAGCAGGGTAGCTCTGAGATATTTCATCAGATGTGCTAGGCTGATGAACATTTACCTTAATAGTAACTTAAAACTAATTGTCCTGACTATTTACACTCTTATTCATCTTCCTCAAAAATGATCGTATTATGTTAAACATTTTCACTCGTAAAACTTGGACCTGGTTCATATTATCCTGAAGATTTATCTAAGCTGACGATGAGTCTAGGGATGTTTCAAACAAACTGTTTCGACGACAGTCCTCCACGAATTCCGTTGACCTGTCGCTCTCATCCACTGCTTCCCCATCGTCGACTGGAACTCGTCTGACCATCTGGTCTTCGGCCGGCCGGGGTTTTCTTCTTCCATCTCTGGGCTCCCACACTGTAGTTGAGTAGGCCCACCTTGCGTGATCCATTCTCAGTACATGGCCTGCCCATGTCCATTTCAGTTTCTTGGCCCTCGTGATGACATCCTCTAGTCCTGTCCTCTTCCTGATTTCCTCGTTTCTAATGCTGTTCCTTAATGTAATGTTTAGAAGTTTTCTCTCCATTTTCCTCTGACACACTTCTAACTTCGAAGCTTGCTTCTTAGTTATTGACCACGTTTGTGCTCCATAGAGCAGAACGGGAAGTACACACGAGTCCATCACTCAGTACATAAAACAGGCGAAATCTCGACAGATATTTATGAATATTTATGTTCGAACATAAAATAGTTATAATAATTATCGTCGAACATAACTATAATGGTAATTAAGAGACTCGTATGTCTTAATTATTGTCATTATATGCTTTTTGCATAATGTACTAATATTGCATTGTGGCACACACTGTAGTGTAGAGTAGACCATTGTGTAACTTGTATGGGTGGGACCCGAACAGGAGCTTCCAGAGCGGCTACCTGAGATAATCAGGCGCACGTGCCTTGAATACTCTTGGGAGATGGCTATCGGCAGCTCTTCCGGAGCCCTACCAGCACAGCTTATCGGCCCCACAAACGATTATCAACATGATCATCACTTCTGTTACTTCATCATCCTTGGTTTGCAGTTCTTAGACTGGTCAGTTGCCATAAAAACATGTCCAGATCGTCCTGTCATTTGCCGCTTCCTTCATTGCATTATAATTCTGTGCTTGGGTGTCGTTTAGAATTTGTTTAAGGAAGGTATTTCTAGGTCTTCCTCGTGGATGTTTTTCCTCAATGAACCCTTCTGCCACAGTTCTCATTAAATTGGAGTGGCTCATTGTGTGACCCCACCATGCGAGACGTTTACGGATTGTGCGTAGGATTTATCTCCGTTGGTTCACGGTGTCGAGAACCCTTGTGTTCGATATCCTGTCTCTACACGTCACATTTATCATCTTACGATAGCACCACATCTCAAAGGCTTCAAGACGGTTCTTTTCATTTTTATTTAGTGTCCACGTTTCACAGGCATACAACGCAACTGACCATACAAAAGCATACAAAAGCTTAAGCCGACTGGTACACAGTAATCTCCTCTTCTGCATAAAAGCTAGTTTTGTCTGAGCAATGCGGTATTTAACTTCAGTGGTGGACCTTCCGTCCTCTGTAATCTTTTGACCAAGGTAAGCGAAGGATTTGACTTGTAGTATGTCCGAGTTATTAATCTTTACTCGAAGAGATTTTGGGAATTTTGAGACTTAGGAAGCAAAATAACCAGTGATGGACGAAGAAAATAGGATATAAAAAGTAGGCTGGCTCAGGCAAGGAAAGAATTTATACAGAAAAGGAATCTGTCACGTAGACAGCTGAAAGAACTGGAAAGTATGAAACCGAGATACCTCAAAAGGTTTCTAGAAGTATCAAAATTTGCTCGATCCCGATACGTATATATCTTAGCCTGGGAAACCTTTTTGGTAGAAGACCTACGACTGCAAATGCATCTGCAGCACACTCCAGCATACAAAGAACTATTACAAGAGCTACGAGGAAAAAGGGACTCGATCGAAGAAATCTTCTAGTTTAAGGGCTGCGACAACGCAGTCATGTAGCCCCGTGTACTTTCGGTGTGTGTAGAACCTGTCCGATAACCGGTGTTAATTGCGATGGCTGTATAAGTGTGTGTATCTGTTTTAGGTAGATTTCATTAGAAAGCTAACTATTGCAATGGGTACCATGTTTCGACTTCCGGAAAATTACGACATATCTTCGCGTTTCACATCCACCAGACCCCAAAACCACCGTCAGTTCAAAAGTTCATATATAATTTATGTAAATATATATATATGTATATCAGTTTCTTGTGGACACGATAACTGCCGTAATTTTGCACCAATCACTTTGAATTTTTTACCGAATATGTATACCTATAAAATCTCGGTCGAGTTCGTTACTGGGCTAAATCGGTCGAAGGGGGTGAAAATGGGGGCTTTTTTTTTCGAAAAAGTGAAATATTGCTATACCTCTCTTAATATGTGAAATATCGAATCCGTTCAAAGTTCGTACTATGTGTCGGATCAAGCCCAAACATTTATGTTTGAAGAGTTTTTTTTATAGCACCAACCATTGATCAAAGTGGGTTTTTCGGGAAACATTAATCATATCTCTTTTAATAGGCACAGTATCAAAACCGTACAAAATTGACATTATTCCTCTAATAATTACCTAAAACTTTTGTCTGAAAGAATTTTTGATGTGACCCACCATTACGCCAAGGGATGAGAAAAATGATTTCGGAATTATAAGAAAATGCCAAGAGCTATCAGAGGTTGCCATGGCAACACTACTAAATTGATGAGGGATGAGCCATCAGACGTTGCCATGACAACGCACTTACACGAGATCAGATTCAGATTTCCATCTAACTAAGTGTGAAGCGGCTTCGGTGACGTAACTGGTAGCATGCTGAACTTCTATGCCCAAGGTCGCGGGTTCAAAGCCGGCCGAAGTCGTCGGATTTTATAAGAGCGCTAAAAATCCCTCAGTATGCTTTCCTTTGGAGGGGAAGTTCCAACGTTCGTTGCGAGTTGCTGGTTGCGGTGGCATCTAGTAGCCAAGTTCACAGCTAGTTGTCGTTGACGGTAGTATCTGGTAACAACATTAGCAACTACTGCTTGAAATTGACCGTCTGCAGTCTTTACCTGAATTACAGACTAATACAGCCATCACAATTCACACCGTTTATCAGACAGATTCTACACACACCCAAAGTACACGGGGCTACATGACCGCGTTGTCGCAGCCCTGAACTGAGAAACCAACCAACCTATGCCGTCCATCGAAGGTGAAGGAAAGCCAGAGTGTTGAGGGCATTTCCTTTCCTCCTGTCTTTTGTTTCCGTTATTCTTATTCTTGTTTTCCATTACCTCCTCTAGTTTGTAGGTATGTTGTTAGTTTTAGGTATAGTTTGATTTCATTTGTATTTTGACTATCACCCACACCATTAGGGGCCGATAACCTAGATGTTAGGCCCCTTAAAACAAAACTTATTATCATCATCAGTTCGGAACCTCCGCTTGATTCATTTAATAACGTGCTGCTGAAGGCTCTGTCTTGATATTTGCAGACTGGACCTCTATATTTCATACGACAAACCTGTTCTTCTATTCCTGATTGAATTGTGGGTGCTTCATAATTCCTTTCACTCTTACCTTTTATGAAATGAGATTAAGAGAAGTAGAAATTGCGTGAGTGTGTGTATGTATGAAGATTTATCGAAATGCTGGTATTTGGCGTGGTGTCAAAAAGCTGACGTTGGCGAGGTCTCAAGTTGAGGTAGGGGAGGCGTGGTCTCATTGCTCCATCAGTCCTCATCCGCTGACTAGTATAAAACATTGGCGTGGACACTCCATGGTATCATTCACAGTTTGTGTTCAACTGTAACATGGCTTGCAAGGTGAGTCCGACAGTGCTTCTCGTGTGATAGTAACTTATTTACCACAAGTTATTGTTGTAAGTAGTGATGTATTTATAAATCGGGGTAAATACCCAGGGTATATACTCTGGTAAATACCCAATTTGGGTAAATACCCGGGTACTTTAGACGTTTCACTAAAAATCCTGTGTCGTGATAAGTTGAACCTTAAGAAAGGGTACCGGTATGCAAACTATTCTACATTATTTTTTTTTAAATTATTTTCTTTTAAATTTAAAATTGGATGAAAAATAAATTAAAGCACTTTTACTAAGCATTTTTTTTTTTCAAATGTCCTTTCTATTGAATATATTTTTGAGTTTTTGCATACACACATTTCAATTAATATGCATATAGCCTACCCTTAGAACTATAAAAGTAGCTTTTCCCTCCCAAATATTTGTTGCTCATTTCCAGTACGGTAATAAAACTAGACCTTGTAGACTTTAAGGAAAGAACACACTTAAAGACAAGATTACGGTGCCAAAACATATAAATACCCAAAAATACCCGGACGTTCATTTTGCTTTTTTGTTTTTTTGTTTTTTGTTTTGTTTTGAAGGATCAATATTGTTCCTGATTTCAATTTAAGTCATCAAATCCCTGTGTTTCAGTCCTTGTTTGTCCAACACTTCATCAACACATCAAAAAGTGTTGTACAAAGCTCAAAAAACTGAAAATACCCTCATTGTGGGTATTAAAAATGACCACTGGGTATTAACCCGGCCCACATCGCTAGTTGTTAGGGGCTGAACGAAGTCATCCGCCCTTCTTAACATGGATAAAAGGATACAAATTTAGTTTGATTAAACTTTTAAATACGATAGGAGCCTAAATTTAATAAAACAAATAATAATAATAATAATATCGTATAGCCTTGGGTGCCGGGTGCAAGCTCTGTAATTTGTCACCCAGAGGGTAGCTTGCGTTGTTCCTTGAATCACTATGAAAGTCAAGGAGGTTAGATATCTAGTAGAGAAATGAGGAACTTTGTGTTGGCGGAAACTCCCGAGATTAATTTTGCCATTATGAACACGGCCTACTGAATTCAAATGGGTTCTTTGACATGCCAACATCGCATGACATGCGTGTCGTATTTTTGCCGCCTTTCAAAAATCACTTGCCACGGCCAGGAGCAAACCTGCAATCTTGGGGTTAGTAGACCGACACGATATCCACTCACCCACCGTAAATATACGGAAAACGAAAAAGAATCAGAAGTTCCAAAAATGTTAAGTTCTTGAGAATGTAGATTGCATTGGCACAGATGAAGGAACGTTATTGCAATACTGTAGAATAATACACAGGCAGTGTTTCGATGAGTTGGGTTGGAATCAAACATTGAGGAAGGTTGTCGATTGAGGTTAGTATTTGCGGGGGCGCAATATTTTATAGACCTAAACAAAATTTGTTAATAATATCAAACTACTGTACTGTGGATTAAGAGACTCTCCAGGGTGTCGGAATTTTATCGTGAATGGGATCTTAAACGTGGCATTTAAGCACCAATCAAATACCAACGAGTGGCGCCGAAATTAGGTCGCGAACCTAAAGCCCGTATCACACGGCACTCGCTGGCAAGGAAGCTATTGTGATGGCTGGTGCATCCTCATCAGTATGGTACACTTGCTTTTTTGACCGAAGTATATCACACTTTTTTTTAGCGTATGGCTTTTAGTGCCGGGAGTGTCCGAGGACATGTTCGGCTCGCCAGTTTTTTTTTGTAGCTGCTTCGAGATGGACACCCAATGGGTGAGCTACAAGTGCCGTTGGGGAGGAAAGTTGGAATGGAAGGTCGAGGAGTTGGAAGGTAGCGGCTGTGGCCTATAGTTAATGGACCAACCCCGGCATTTTCCTGGAAGGAAGATGGGAAACCACAGAAGACCATCTTCAAGGTTGCCGGCGGGGGGATTCGAACCTCCTCGCCTCCCGGATGTGAGCGACTGCCAGCAGTCATGCCGTAACGACCACGGCTAACTCCCCCGGTATCACACGCTATTAATAGCACATTGCTCGTCATGAATTAAGGAATCAAACATGGTAGTAGATTGACGTTAATCTTAGCCTTGATGGCGACACGGCAGCAGTTTTTGCAAGCTGGTCTGGGATTTGAACTAATACTGTTAATTATTTAACAAAAAATCAAGAGATTTATTTAATTTATTTATTTACTAGCAAACCGGTTTCGCATTCCGTGAAACGCGCTTTCTTTCCCTAGCTAGCTCGTCAACTGTCGCCTCAGTAACTGAATGGAGATTTTTGGAAGACATGAAAACGTAAAATCACTTATAGTTGGCGATGTATTTAAGATAGAGATATGCTCTCGCGGACTTTTCTGTAGAACTTTTCATGTTAAAGAATTCTTACACTCATAGTATGTTGATATTTTTAACGGTTTGCACAGCGTAAGCTTAAAAAGCGCTCTGATGCCAGGTTTATTTTTCGACTTTTCCACTGAAATCGTTACTGCGTGGCTTCCTTTGATCATAAATAAATTATTTTCTACAGAATCCTTTCTCGAGATATTCTTTACAGAATGGTGAAAACCGCATCAAAATCCATCCAGTGGTTCTCGAGATTACCCGTGACATCCAAGAATCGGGGACTTTGTTTTATACTAAGTAGAGATTTCATTTTAATTTTAACTAATATTTTGTATTTTGATATTTTAACTAAAATATTAATTATATTTAAAAAATAACTTTTTAATCATTTTATATCCAATTTATTACATTTCTTAAACTTTAATTTTTTTACGTTTTTTATATTTTATTACAAGCAAAGAAATCTATCTCAGAAATAATATCTCGTGGAGGATCAATGTTAGACTGTCCCGACCAACAAACGTAGTTGTTTAACCTGTGCATTTGAAACAAAGATGTCATAATATAGGGACCGGATTTTTAGTTTTTTGAAATTTGTCATGCTAGGCAAAATAGGGTTCCTTCTATGTTTTGGAAACTCAGATAAATAACTAACCCCTCCCCCAGGGGTTTACATCTAGTGGGACGTGGGTTGGCGACCACGGGGCCCCAGCTGCGTCCGGCATTGCTTCCACTTACTTGTGCCGGGCTCCTCTGTCTTCTTTCCTGTCGACCTCACTTGGTCAACTCTTGTTCTCTTCCGACACCGACGGTATTAGGGTATGTGAGGCCTAGGGAGTCTCTTCCTTTTCCGCCTTAATTGGCCTTGTCTCATCTTTTCTGATACCCTCCTTCTGTGAGGGGTCAGCCTTTTTTTTCTTTTCATGTTATCTCCTGCCTTCTGCTCAAGGCCCTCAAGGAGGCAGGGTGTATGTAGCCCCACCACTTTTGGTGCTGCCTGGATAATGCTACACCCTCAGGGGCTCACGGCTGGTGAGTTCGGGAGCTGGCACCCCGAGGGATTCCTGAGCTGGGTCCGGTTTCCCCCTTTGCCCCTTACCTGTGGGGAGGACCCTCTCCTCTTTCACTTTTCTATCTGCCTTTCATGGCTCTCCTTCCTTCCAAGTCCCTCAATCCGCATTCTTCGAGGGTTGAGGCACTTCCTTTCCTCCTTAACTTGATTTGCCTTATTCTCCTTTTGTTTTCCATTTCTTCTTCTAGTACCGTATGTAAGTTAGTTAGTTTTATATAGTTTACATTTCATTTTCATCTTCACGATCACCCAAACCATTAGGGGCGGATAACCTAGATGTTAGGCCCCTTAAAACAACAATTTTCATCATCATCATCAAATAACTAACCGACAAGATAAGCATTATTGAAGTCAAAAGTGAGAGAATATGTGAAAAATGGATTTCTCATTAGCTGAAAATCTTGTTGATTTTCTCTCAGTTCGTCATCCTCGCCGCCCTCGTGGCTGTCGCTAAGGCCGGTATTCTGGGCGCCCCCGCCGTCTACGCCCCAGGTGCACCCCTGGCTGCGCGCGCATACGCCGCCCCTGTCGCTTACGCCGCACCAGCCATCGCTCATGCTCCCATCGCCTACGCTGCCGCCCCTGCCGCCATCGACACCGACTACGACCCCAACCCAAGCTACAGCTACGCCTATGAAGTCCAGGACGCTCTGACCGGAGACTCCAAGAACCAACAGGAGAGCCGTCAAGGAGATGTCGTCCAGGGTAGCTACAGTCTGGTCGAGCCTGACGGTACTGTCCGTACCGTTGAGTACGCCGCCGACCCCATCAACGGATTCAACGCCGTAGTACACAAGTCTGCCGCTGTCGCTGCCGTCGCTAAGGTCCATGCCCCCGTCGCTGTTGCTGCCGCCCCTGCTCTGGCCTACAGTGCTGCTCCCTACCACGCCAAGGCTATCATTGGTTAGACGACTCCTCCCCTAACTCCCGACCTCCTTTCTGTAATATTTATTTCTGTCGCGAATAACAATGTAAATAAAGTACAAATAAAATACTCCTCTGTATTCTAACTTTGTTGTTATGTTGGCAAGCATCTTACAATCCTGATTCCTCCCCTTCTTCATTCTCAAGGTGGCTACCCTGAGAACCAGTTCCCGGCTCTGGCGGTTCAGACGCACCCATTTTATTTGGAACCTGACTGTACCTTGAGCAGAACCGCTACCATCTCTCTACTAATTGTTTTTGTTCTAGGGTTATAAAACGTATTTAAGGGGGTGGTTTAAGTCAAACATACAACTTTCTAGAAATCATTCTTTTGGAAATATAGCCTACTTTCCAAATACATATTTTTTAGAAAAAATCCAAAAAAGTACATATATATGTATGTATGTATTCTTTATTGTCAGACAGATAGATTTCACTAGTGACAATATAATAATTAACAATAAAATTTACAAGTATAAACAAACCAAAAACAGCAAACACGAACAAAAATAGAAATACACTATTATATATCAACAACTACAACCCTACAGACACGCAGTCAAACTTCCCATCTCAAGCATTCATACAATCCCTTTGAACAAGAAACATTAAAATAATTATTACAGAAAACTCAAAACTATCTACAGTAAACGGAAAAAAGCAAAAACATAAAATAAAAGATAAGAAGAAAATGTCCAGAAACTGGGAAAGAAGTAATACAAGAGTGACATTCGAGGATCTAGATAACAGCAAACAAAAAGTACATTACTTCAGTCACTCGTACATTCAATCAAAAAATCAATCATCCATTCATTCAACCACATGTTCAATCAATCAATCAATCAATCAATCAATCAATCAACACAAATAGAAAAAAACACAAAATGCATACTAGTACATTATGCAACGAGCCTATAATGGCTATAATTAAGACACGAGTATTTTTATAAAACGAGCGTATGCGAGTTTTATAATTTCCATACGAGTGTCTTAATTACCATGATAGGCGAGTTGCATACGACTGTTTATGTTCGACGATAATTATAACTTTATTATATGTTTTAACATAAATATTCATAAATATCTGTTCAGTCACTACAGTAGAATGTTGTGATCGGGTGCTGCGGTGGGTAGTATATCTCTCTTGCCCAAGCTCTCTGGACAACCGACGCATGCGCTCTGTGTGCTTCAATACCATATGTTCAGATTGCGCACCAGTATTCAGTAAAACTGTCACTGAAGTCGTGTCAAAACCACGCGCTGTGTAGAAATTGGTTTTGGGGATATTAAGGTACCGGGACAGTGCTATTTCTTGTCTCATATTCGCCAGTTTATTTACGCGAACATATGGACGGTGCGGTGCGTATTCCATGTCGGTAATTTATTATAGTTCGATGTTGTGTTTATGTCCGACATGTTGGATTTTGAGCGCACGCGTGAAGGTATCGTTACCTAATTAGTCAATGAACGAGCTCTGATTGGCTGGAGAAACTGTATCATAATGAAAAACAGTGTTATAATGACCATCATTATGATACAGTTTTCTAACACATAATAGTGAGGGTCGAACATAAACTATTTTACAGCCCACTTGAGATGTTTCTCATAACAGTTGACAGAGAGTCGAAGTGAATATCAGTAGCACTTTTACTCTCCATCAAGCTGTATGTTGACTGCAACCGGATCAGACATGAATTTTTGTGCACATTAATTCTCGATCTGACCCCATCGAACGTGTGCTTCCGTCTGGTAGTTCTCTGAGGGACGTGAAAACACAAGTCAGCTAGCAGCTGATTAGAGTCAATTCCGCCATTTACCAGCTTACAAAGGAATCTCACGTCACCCACCGTGCGCCGACTGCTAAGTGGAGGAAGACCGTACACGTTGCAATAAGTCTCATACTAACGATAAAGGACATAGAGACCTTTCGTTTTAGCCAATATAGGCCTATGACTTTCTAGGAGTTTTAGTTTTGGAAATATAGCCTACTTTCCATATTGAACTTTTTTGGGAAAATGTGAAAAATACAATGTTTTGGTGTAACGATAAAGGGCATAGAGCTAACATACAACTTTCTAATTGATAAGAGGTGGAATCTAATGTCACCTTAAGAATTGGATTCCCCACTTCTACTCACGGCAAATGCTAGGATGGTCCGTAACTTGACACCACTGCCATGTCTTATCGAAATACTGTGTGTTTGAGTTTTCAGTCTATTTACTGATTCGATACAGCCATCCATACCTCCTTGTCCTGAGCTACACCTTACATCCGAGGCAATCTTGGTCTACCCCTACAGTTTGTATCCTCAATCCTTTCTTCCATAACGAAATTTGCTATTGGTTTAGGGGCTGCGACAACGCGGTCATGTAGGCCCGTGTACTTGGGTGTGTGTAGAATCTGTCTGATAATAACCGGTGTTAATTGCGATGGCTGTATTAGTGTGTGTTATCTGTTTTTAATTCAAGTAAGGACTCCAGACATTCCATTTTCAAGTTGTTCCTACTTTTGCTACCAAACGCCACTGCCAACGTTAACTAGTTCTGAACTTGGTTACTAGATGACACCGCAGTCGGCTCCTGGCGACGAGCGTTGGAACCTAAAAGCGTTAGTCAAATCTAACCTATAATTTAGCTTCACCGCCGACTTTACTTCCCCTCCGAAAGAAGGCATACTGAGGGATTTTTAACGCTCTTAAAAAATCCGATGACATCGGCTGGGTTTGAACCCGTGACCTTGGGCATAGAAGCTCAGCATGCTACCAACTACGTCACCGAAGCCGCTAAAAAAATTGCCATTCCGGGATGTCTTACAAGGGAACGGATTGCGGTGTAAAATTCTAATCTGGTTGAAATATAGTACACAATATTCCTACAAAGTTGTACAATGGCGTAGTGAAATCCGCATGGGCCACTTTCAATTTTGAACGCCGGAAACCATTCCGGGCTACGGGATGAGCGAGGAGGTGGGAAGAGGTAAAGCTGACCTTGAATCCTAGCAACACGCGATGGCTCTCGACCACCAGCTTTCATAGCGATCACTTTCAGCAAAGCAGCTTTGTAGACCAACTATCACATTCCAAGGATTACAATTTGACAGATGTTCCAATTGAACATCGTCGTTGTCACTTTTTGACATTTGTAGATATTCTGACTGTAAAGTTAATATTTTAGCATTAATTGTTGTCTGTGCCAGTAATATTAAAAACAGACGAAATTAGAGTGTCACACTTACATGGCTTGATGACGGTACGATTTCAACAAGCTACTACAACCAACATTCAATTATACTCCTTGAAAAGGACAAAGAGTTATAACAATACCCATGCAATTAGAAGAAAGTAGGCTATATGTTCTTTACAGAACATCTTGTTCAATCTAAATTGCATTGTGTATTTTCAATTTCAATTGCATTTTGTACGTATTTTGAACCTAACCTACATTTTGTGCGTATTTTTCAATCTATTCCTTTTGCGAGTATTTTCGTTCTAAATTCCCTTTTGTAAGTATTACCGATCTCCATTTTGTGAGTTGTTTCAATCTGAGTTCCGTTTTATAAGTATTTTCCTTCTCACTTAATTTTCGTTCTGGTTTCCACTTCATTGGCATTTTCGCTATCACCCAGACCATTAGGGGCCGATAACCTAGATGTTAGGCCCCTTAAAACAACAATCATTATCATAAGCATCTATCTGTCAATGCGGAAGTGACGTAAAAATCTGGGTCTATCTTCATTCTCTTCCTAGCGCTATCCTCCAACATTTTGTTTACACTTTCTGTGATTGGCAATAAACGTTTCCATCTTAAAGACACTGAGCTGTGACAATGGCTTATTTTACACAAATGAGCAATTTGGTAAATGGCGGTTAATTTTACACTACACAAAGCCACCTGCTAACATTATATATTTGGTAAATGGCGGTTAATTTTACACTACACAAAGCCAACTGCTAACAATATATATTTGAAATATTATTGTATGATTTTGTACAGGATGTTCGAAAACAAGGTCACAGAAATCAATCGTCCAAGTTAAGATTTTAGAGATTCCGGTACACTTTTCCCAGGAACTACTTAAGTTACAGCCCTGATCTTCTGTAATGTGTTGGTAACCGTGTAGTTTTATGGAATTATGAATTTAAAATAATCTTTATCTTTTCAATGTATAAATTAAATATTATATGGTACATTTTAAGAGGCAAAAATATTTTTTGAGTTTGTTAATTTTTAAACGGTTCTGTAAAGACCAATCCTTTTATTTTGTTCATTTTTACATTCCATGAAAAAATTAAGTACCCTTAACAAGAAAGTTTCAAGAAACTTGAGAAATGTATATACCTACTAGAATTGTTTTCTATGGCCATGTTTATGAATACCCTCTACAAAAGCAGACGATAATATTTCATATTTATTGTTAGCAGGTGGCTTAGAAAGGTTAGATCTTTGTGTAGTGTAAAATTAACATCCATTGACCAAACTGAAATAAAAGAAATTGGTTTTTAAAATAAGCACATTTCATCATCATCTTGCACAGTTTCCAGCCCCTGGCTGGGTCTGCTTGGAACATAAGCCTCTCCATCGTTTTCTATCCTCCCAGCACCTTTCACTCCTCACTCTGTCCCACTCCTCTCCTTCCTTCACACCCACAATCCACCTATCTCTTGGTCTCTCACCCTCCATTTCCATCTCATGCATCCTCCTTGGTATCCTGCATTCTCCACTTCTCTTCCACAATCTCTCTCACTCTCTCATTTCTTACTCTAGCCCTTCTTGTCATTCCTAAGCTGCTTCTTTGAAATTTCATTTTGCTCACCTGTCTCTTCTTCGTGATCCACGTTTCTGATGCGTAGATGAGTATTGGGACATCTGGGGTACGTCCCTGCTCCATACCAGACCTCTCACGCTCTGCAGCCTTCCTCTTTCACTGATCTCCTTGTCATTTCTACCACATACTTGAAACTATCCTCCTTCTTTAGTACTTCTCCTCCTATCATTATATCTGTTGTTTCTCTTCCCCTATTTCTCTTTGTCACCATCGTTTCACACTAATAAGGGGAGGATACGATGCATGGGTCACCGATTCGAACCATCTTTAGTACACGTGTAGGGCGTGACCAGGCGTATACCAGGTGCAAGTAGTGAGGTGCGCTTCTCAGCCGATTCCGAGAAATTAATTAATTGCAATTACAGTGCGGGGTCTATGTGCGTTGTACGCTAGTGAGAATCCAACGAGCACGTGGTGCAGCGGTAAGAGCCCTGCTTCGTAAGCACGGGATCGCTGGTTCGAATCCCACCGGTGAGCCTTTGCAGTTTGTCCTTTTTTTGTAACCATTGTCAATTTCCAACCAATACCCATAGCAAGAGTCACTGCTTAAGGGGTGGTCTGATGGTTTACAGACGTGCAATGAACGGAACAGATTGGGCCTTGAACGTATAAACGTATACATATACTAGAATACACCTGACCGTGTATAATACCAATGTATTTGCAATGTCGATACTGTACATTATGTAATGTCACAAACGTTGACCCCCATACGATGATTTCAGAATCCCTTTTCCCGCTCACAAAACACGTTATTACAATTGATTGCAAAATGAACATTATTCAAGACACCTACAGTTGTACGAATTGCCTATGTTTACAAAAAAAAAAATAAGCTCACTGGTGGGATTCGATCCAGTGATCCCACGCTTACTAAGCAGGGCTCTTACCACTGCACCACGCGCTCCTTGGCTTCACTTTAACGTACAGCGCACATGAATGCCGTACAGCAATTATGAATAATTTATAATTAATTTCTCGGAATCGGCTGAGAAGCGCACCTTACTACTTGCACCTGGTATACGCCTGGTCATGCCCTACAAGTGTACTAAAGATGGTTCGAATCGGTGACCCATGCATCGTATCCTCCCCTTGTTAGTGTCCGTAAGTCCTCTATGAAAATGAAAAATGTCTCCCTAGCTAGCTCATATAGCCTACCAGTCTATGGAGCGTCTATTTTGAAACTGAGAGAATTTTCTTTAAATATCTCCCTTTAATACATTCTATGTCTACTAGCTGTTTTGCAGATATGTGCTCCCAAATGAGTTCCAGACCATATGTAATCATCATCATCATCATCATCATCATCATCATCATCATCATCATCATCATTTATTGCATTAACAGACCATTAAGACACAGGACAGACAATAAGACCATTAAACAAAAACTCATATATAAAATAACACAGGCATTACAACAGGAGGGACTGAGACTCTACACAAGCATCGGTTGAAGATGGTCTTCCACCTTTCTCTGTCCCTTGCATCCTCCACAGTTGATGTTGGTGCCACCTTTACCAGTGACATTATCGCTCGATCCTTCCATCTTGTTCTAGGGCGGCCTCTCGGGCGTCTGCCAGTTGATGTAGCTGAAAACACGATTGGATATGGAATCATCAGCTCGAATGACATGTCACAACCATTGCAACCTCCTCCTCTCCAGAATCCGGTTGATGCTCGTCTTCCCAAAGCGTTGATAAAGGTCATTGTGAGCTCTTCTTTCCCACCTTTCTGTTTCTGCATTATATAGTGGACCATATATTTTCCGCTAGACCTTCCTTCCAAAAACGCAGAGACGTTCTTCAAGCGTTTGAGGCGTGGCCCAGGTCTCACAGCCATATAAGACCAGAGATCTCACCAAGATAATGTAGATATGCACTTTATTTTCCTGCGAAATCAACTTGATTTGAAAAGTTTGTTGAAGCTATAGAAAACACGATTCGCTGTTGTTATCCTTAGCTGTGCTTCCTTTGCTATCTCATTCCTGTTCGAATTATATGCAATACATATAATAATTTATAATACGGTTTTGTAGACTTGGCTGTTCCTGCGTCTGTGTCCACAACACTTTATATCCCAACGCGGACGCTATAAGGTTAAGGAATCTTCGCTTGATAATGAAATGAATGTAAATTAATTTTTTTTAAATATTCATTTATTTACAATAAATAAGGAACAACAAGGAATAAAAGAAATATGATACAGTGGTGTTAAGAAATTAACCAATGATGCCTCTAGCGCCGATGTGGCCGTATCCCAGACCAGCTCCGTAAGCCAGAGCGGGGGCGGCATGGGCGGCGTATCCGATGGGAGCATGTGCCACGGCAACAGGAGCGGCGACCTTAGCGACAGCAGCGGGTCCTCTGTGTACTACGGCGTTGAATCCGTTGATGGGGTCAGCGGTGTACTCGACGGTACGGGTGGTGCCATCAGGCTCGACCAGACTGTAGCTACCCTGGACAACATCTCCTTGACGGCTCTCCTGCTGTCCCTTGGAGTCTCCGGTCAGAGCGTCCTGGACATCGTAGGCGTAGCTGTAGCTTGGGTTGGGGTCGTAGTCGGTGTCGATGGCGGCTGCGCCGTAAGCGGGGGCAGCGTAGGCGGCGCGGGCTAGAGGAGCACCTGGGGCGTAGACTGCAGGGGCGCCCAGAATGCCGGCCTTAGCGACGGCTACCAGAGCGGCGAAGGCGATGAACTGTAAATGAAAATCCAGCATTATTTATATTCCATCTTTATAAATACAAGATGTGGATTACACAGATCTACATTCTTTTCTATTTTAGATTTTGAAATTTTTACGGTCATACGTTTTTAGCCTATTTTCATTTTATGAAAAAAAAATAGGCTTATGAGATCACCTTTTGTCCGTGTGTCTGTGTGTGCGTGTGTGTGATGGTGTGTGTGTGTGTGTCCCCTAATAACTTCTAAACAACTGGAGAGATTTCAATGAAACTCGGTAAGATCATAGTACCATTTTGTCCGACCCGGACCGTGCTCATCAAATTTAACCGTGTCTCACGAATCCAACATGGCGGCTGTGCGAAATATTTCACTAGCTTTCAGTATCTCCGAAACTATTATCGATGTCACGCTGAAATTTTATACGGTGATAAAGGGCACTGGTTCAAGTTTATCTATGTACTTTTCAAAAACCTGTAAAGTACAAAACGAACATGGTGGCCAAGCGAAGTTGAAACATTTTAATAGACTTTTCTCGTGATTTAACTCTCTGAGCGCTGTGAAATGTGGTACAGTAAATGATTATACATATTGTAATGCACTGGCATCTCATTTAGTTCAATTGTTTACATAACCCCAAGATGGCAGCTGTGCGAAATTTTAAAATCTCGTTTTTACTTCTTGTGTTCTAATCATGCGATTAAAGTTTGAATACCACACGTACACAATAATCTTCATGTAATAGTACATAAATAAAAATCCAACCTTGCGACCATCTGAAATATTTAGACGGATCTCAATATCTACGAATCTATCACAACCTTCAAACTGAAATGTTGTATGTTGATAGAGGCAATTAACATGAGTAGGATATATGAAAATAAGCTGTATAGTTCTCCACGGAACTATTTGTTATATATTCAATTAACCCTAGAGCAGACGCATGGGAGACAGGTGTACCCCGGTATTTTTTCCTTTATACATCGAGTTGAGCCTCCATGGACTGCGTGGTAACAACCAACTTCTCTTTAGTGTCTAGGCCTTGTTCTTGTTCCGGCTTTGACTTCCTGCCAGTCTCTTCTAACCCCCTCGACGAGTGCCTGTTTATATTCTTCGGCCAAAGGTCCTCTCCGTCTTCCGGAAGTTGATACCATTTTAAAACCATGGTCGTTGTTCACCAGTCTTCTAAATTTGTTCCTGTCAGGAATTTCTCGGTGTGGAATACCAATTTGTCTGAGATCGTATTCGCATTCCTCGAACCATCTCGGCCTTGTTGCCTTAGACTTAATGAAACTCCATATTCTCTTCGTTAATCGATCATCACTCATCCTCAAAAGGTGACAGTATAATAGTAGCCGTCTCTTCTTAATTGATGCTGTGATAGGGTCTATTTTGTTGTACAAGTCCTCATTTATTCTCATTCGCCCCTGTCCATCAACCCATCTATTGCCTAGGATTTTTCTTAATATCCTGCACTCTCTTTTTTCCAGTCGGTCAGCTTGACCTTCACTAATCATGGTCAAAGTTTTGGACGCATATAATCCCTCAGGTTTTACAACTGTGAAATAGTGTCGGAACTTGGCTCCTACACTCATAGACCTTTTGTTATAGATATTCTATGTCATTATTATTTTATGCAGTTGGTATTTCTTTTATTCCAAACCTGCGAAACGTTTAGTAGCTTCCAAGCTTTTAATTGTGTCAGTTATTTGTCAAGCAGAAATAATTTAACGTCGGTGAGTGACAGTGCAGTGGTGCATTGAATGCATTTCCTATTTTCAAGACAAATTAGAAGTACGAGATAAAGATTTAAAAGAAAAAATATATTGCTGAAAAATATGGCTTAGAAATGATGAAACCTTAAATTGTGCGCCTGTCAATGTTTCCCCAAATTCCACTTGAGAGATTAGAAGACGCGCTTGGATTCTATTGGGGACGGAAGTGACTGTACACTTTCAAGACTGCCAGCATCTTGTGTAGACAGCTTAGTGGAGTAACCAGGCCGTATTTCTAAATAGGCTAAGTAGGCTGCAGCCAAGGGCGGCAAATTATCAGGGGCGGCAGTTTGGAAATTCATTCAAAAGCTAAAATGAAGTATTTCAGACGTTAATAATATTTTCCATGTCGCCTCCGTAGCGTAGCGGTCAGCATAGTTAGCTGCCGCCCCGGAGGTCCTGGGTTCGATTCCCGGCTCTGCCACGAAATTAGAAAAAGTGGTATGAGGACTGGAACGGGGTCTACTCAGCCTCGGGTGGCCCAAATGAGTAGAGGGGGTTCGATTCCCCCTCAGCCATCCTCGAAGTGGTTTTCCGTGGTTTCCCCACTTCGTCTTGGGGCAAATGCCGGGATGGTACCTTCTTCAAGGCCACGGCCGCCTCCTTCCCTCTTCCTTGCCTATCCATCCTCGCCATCCCTTACCTTCCCTCATGAGGCCCCTGTTCGCTTTGCAGGTGAGGCCGCCTGGGCGAGATGCTAATCGCACCTCACCGGTTGTATCCATTCCGATTAGATGTTCCCAGCTCTAGGACACTGCCTGGATAGGCGGTAGGGGTGAGTTCCCTCGCTGAGTCCGTGGGAGGGTAAACACGATACAAAAAAATCCGTGCGAATTTAAGAATAAAAGTTACTTAAAAATATGTTTTATTCCTTATACAGTTTTTCCTGGCTTAGAAGAGTTAAGAACTTTCTGCGAACTAGTATTTCTGAAATACGGTTAAAATCATTTTCAACACAACAAAAACACTTTCATATGAGGACATTATTAACGAATTTGCCATTAAGAAATCACGTAAGAAAGCTATGTAAATTTGAACACGAAGATTACGTGGGGTGAGTTGTTTACGAGAAGTTTGTATGTTTTTCAACAAATAAACCAGTAATTAACTACATTTTGTGTAATTTCATTTCACCATGTAGGACAACTTGATTCAAATAGAACACAGTTCTTCAATTACGCAAAAGATTGTCATTAGCATTAAAATATAAGAATTTGTGTAAAATAGTGATCACTGATCTCCAAGAACAAATTAATTAATTAATTAAGTTTGAAACCCATTTCATTTTTAACGAATCTTAAAAGAAGTAAGAAAAAGAAACCAAGTAGATAACTAATTTCATTATAACATTTATTATGTAAGCCATTAAATTTGTAGTTTTATCTAAACTAAATGAACTTTATGTTTAAAAAATATGAAAACGCCAATGAACTCTATCCTCTTGTTGTATAAAACAAATGTTTTAATCAAAATATGAACTACAGAGGAGGCGGCAAATGGACTTCAGCCTATAAGTGCCATACACTTAAATCCGGCCCTGACAGTAACCACCACTTCCGTGCCATTTTTGGCGGTAGGATCAGATTCCTATGACATTGTTGCGCTCTGTTTTTGAAGTACCGTACTCTTGTTATCATCATATCTCTACTTAGCATAAAGCAAAGTCCCCGATTCTTGGATGTCACGGGCAATCTTGAGAACTACTGGGTGGATTTTGATGCGGTTTTCACCATTCTGTAAAGGATATCTCGAGGAAGGTTTCTGTAGAAAATGATTTATTTATGATCAAAGGAAGCCAAGCACCGATATCGAAAGAAAACATGGCGTCCGTGCGCTTTTTAAGCTTATGCTGTGCAAACCGTTAGAATATCTATATACTATGAGTGTAAGAATTGTTCAGCATGAAAAATTCTACAAAAACATCCGCGAGAGCATCTCTCTTTAATACATCGCCCACTATAAGTGTTTTTATGTTTTCATTTCTTCCAACAATCTCCTTTCAGTTACTGAGGCGACAGAAACCGCTAAGGTGTATGTTTCACAAAACTCAAGCTCCTAAACCAGAGAGAGTCAGAAGGTGTGGTTTGTACCAAAATCTTACAAATCTCTCAATAGTAAAGGAAAAATCTTGCATTTCTTGAAAAGTCAATGGAATTATACTTAACTGTTTATACAGTAAACAAAACTATAGCCCTTGGCAGAACTGTGTCCCGTGGTGTCCCTTTTGTTTTTTTTTATCTCACCACTTCTTTTTTTTTCTCCCTGTCACCTAACGGATCTTTTAAAATGCAATGTTTATGTCGTATTATGTTGGTTTTTGTTCTTTCTCTCGTGAGAAAAAACTGACGAGAGGTGGTTTCGATTTCCACCTCAGCCAACTTGGGAGTGGTTTTCCGTGGATTTCCCCACTTCCACTCCTGGCACATGCCGGGACGTTTTTCTAACTTCTTAAGGCCACGGTCACCTCCTTCCTAATCCTCACCTGAATTAGAAATATACACACACAAACTATTCTATAGTCACCTAAGTACACGGGACTAAGTGACCACTATGTCCAAACCTCCTTAATGATGATGTTGTTTCATCGTGGTCAATCAGCCCCGTGTACTTGGCTGTGTTAGAAATCATTTTGTCTGATAACCTGTGTTATGAAAATGAAATCCACAGCCTGCTTCCAGTCGACCGACCGGGTCAGGAATGGAATGAATGAAGCCCCCATCTAGCGGCGAGGATATGAACTGTGCCGGCTGCCGAAGCCTGACGCACTCCTCTGAGGCAATGACTAAATGGATGACAGATGTAATGAAATGATAGTGGAGAGTGTTGCTGGAATGAAATGTTGACGATAACCGGTGTTAGTGTGTGTTATCTGTTTTAATTCAAGTAAGGACTGCAGACGATAATTTCGAGTAGTTCCTACTTTTGCTACCAAATGCTACCGTCCACGGCACCTAGCTGTGAACTTGGCTACTACTATACTATAGATGCCATCGCATCCAGCGCCTGGTGACGAACCTTGGAACTTCAGAGAATTAATCAAGCCTAACCTACAAATGTTAGCTTCACGCAATAATTGTAATTGGTAGCATGCTGAGCTTCTATGCCCAATATAGCGGGTTCAAACCCGGCCGAAGCCGTCCAATTTTTTAAGAGCGTCAAAAATCCCTCAGTATACCTTCCTACGGAGGGGAAGTAAAGCCGGCGGTCCCATTTCATAGATTTATGGAATGTTAAAGAACCTTCCACTAATTACACCTGTGTGAAGCTAAATTGGATAGGTTAAGAATGTAAGCAACGCTCTTAGGTTTCTACGTTCGTTGCCAAGAGCCGACTGCGGTGGCGTCTAGCAGCTAAGTTCTGAACTAGGCCTAGTAGTCGTTGACAGTGGCGTTTGGCGGCAAAAGTATGTGAAAAATTCTAAGTTGTAGTCTGTATTTAAAATTAAAAAAAACAGATAACACACACTAATACAGCCATCACAATTAACACCGGTTATCAGACAGATTCTACACACTCACATAGTACACGGGGCTACATGACCGCGTTGTCGCAGCCCCTAAACTTAAGAACCAACCACCAACCAATAATTGTAGTTAGTGGAAGGTTCTTTTACATGCCATAAATCCATGATATAGGCGCGCCGGCTTTACTTCCCCACCGAAGGAAGGCATACTGCGGGATTTTTAATGCTCTTAAAAATCCGACGACTCCGCCGGGTTTGAACCAGCGATCTTGAGCTTAGAAACTCAGCATGCTACCGACTACGCCAACACCACACAGTAGTAATACAAAACGTGACTCTGCATAACATTTCCGAAGCCTTCAATTTCTTTGGTAATCGACGCCGAAATCTTAAGTTGTTTTAACGGTTAGCACTCTCTTACCTTGAAGACCATGTTGAGGCTGGATGACAGAATGAACTCCATGACGCTTGGACCTGCTTATATAGTGACTCCCTTCCTTTCTCCCTCACATGTTGTCGTCCACCGACCACACCCACCTATAGGCAAATCTTGCTCACATTATTTCCATACTTGACGTCCGATAATAAAATTAAATTGCTGTGCACTTGATTTATGTGTTCCAAAAGCCAAAATAGTCGCGTCCTCTACCGTAAGAGTAAGAGCCCGGAGCGAGATTCAGATAGGCCTTGCACCAAATGGCAATAATAATAATAATAACTAGTTGGTACCAGTCAAAACATGACGGTTATTGGGAAACTATTTACTGAAGGATTCTCCTATACAGTAATTTATGCATGTTTTCAACGATTACTTTTTGACACTGTTGCAACTTAAAGGCCGTCGAAAGATCGACTTCGCAACATAAGTACGCCAAGGGAATTGGAAATTGGGGAATTGAAGTGTTTTATCAGAGGATGTTAAATCAAGTCGAAGGATTAAAGCTCTTTGCCCATTAAGTGATTTGCCTCCACATACTCTAAAACTTTCAGCCATAGAGCCACAACAATATGTCCCCCCTATTTAATTCTCATAAACAAAGATCTCAGTAAGACGCGGCAGGATCCGCCATTTCTCTGGTGGAATAGAGCCATTGTGTGCAAGCGCGGGAGCGACAAATATTACATTTTTCTTTAATAATTTAAAAATATACCCTAACATATATTTTCCTTTTAAAGACACTCTGCAAATCTACATGCCAAGAGCTGTCGTTAGAATGCATTGCGAAGTCAATCGGTTCAGACGTTGTCTCAGTCTCGCGGTAACAAAAATCAGCTTAGTGTTTTAAATATATAGATAGATAATAATAGTTAAGACGAAATATGGGAAGGTAAAGGTCACGAAACAGTTTAAATACCTCAGAGATCATTAGCAACAATGGACTGGACAAAGAGTCGATGAGAATCAGAAGACTTAAACTAAAAAAACTCAACTTCTCCACTAAAAATATATACAACAAAAAGAACCTCTCCCTTAATGCCAGACAACAACACTAAAATGCTGTGGTAAAACCGGTGATCTTATATGGTGTGGAGACGGCAAATTTGATGAACCTGGAAAAGCTTCTGAAGATTGAAAGGAGAATATTGCGGAGGATTTACGGCCCAAAAGTGGTACAGGGAACCTACAGACTAAGATCAAACAAGGACATTTATATGAAAGGGTGGAAGACCTGTAAACAATAATTAGGAAAAGACGTTTACGTTTCTATGGACATATGGTTAGATTGGATCCAACAAGATTAAATAAACAAATTTTTAATAAAATATATAATCTGAAGAGCCAAGGGGGTTACACCAAGCAGATGAAGGAAGAACTCCGGAGGCTAGAAATTACAAATGACGACTGTCGAGACAGAACACAATTCAGGGAAATACTTTCCAACATAAAGGTTCTTGTGGGAGAAAAGAAGGAACGCAGGGGAGGAGGGTGGACAGCAGAGAGAAAGGCGCAAAACTCTGAAAGAATGAAGGAAGTGTGGAGGAAGAGAAAGGAAGAAAGAACTATGAGAATGAAATGAAATTATATTTGCGTGGTCCTTATTTTTGGCCGGTTCGCATAATGTAATGTAATGTAATAATAATAATAATAATAGTGCATGCCCACTAAGGAGCTGCTGAGCCCAAGGTTGCAGGTTCGAAACCTGGCGCAGTCAGCTGGCATTTGAGGGTGCGCAAATGCGAGGGAGCCGTGTCAGTAGATTTACTGGCACGTTAAAGATCCCCTTCGGGGCAAAATTCCGGCACCCCGGCGTCTCTAAAAGCCAGTGTAGTTAAAAGGGACGTAAAACCAATAACATTATTATTACCACTAAGGAGCGACGCTTTCTTGTTCTCCAAAATCTCCTGAGCCCAGCCAATAACTTGTACTTCCTCTCCTGTGTGAGGGGTGGTCGGGTCTAAATCACTTTGGGTGGAGGGAACCAAGAGTTAACTCTATCACACAATTTGGAACGGTCAGGAATATCACAGTCTACAATCCCAGCGTTATTCAAGTCATGCTCCACTTCATTAAGCCACAAACTGCCAGTTTTGTGGTCATTAATCTAGTTGAAGATTTTCTTGGTGATTCTATCGTTCCCCATCCGGAAGAGGTGCCCGTAGAATTTCAAATAATAAAAAAAAAAATAATAATGACCATAATATCCACCATAAATACAGAGAGAAGATTGATAAATATACCCCTCTAGCTATGGAGGTGGCTAGAATCTGGAGACAAAAAATGTGACGATTCTTCCTTTCCTCCTTTCTCCCACAGGCCTGACACCTAAATCCTTTTCAGTAAATCTAGCCACACTAAATCTTCCCATATACACCCACACAATTGCACAAAAGGCTGCAATTCTGAAAACCTGCAGCATCGTTAGAGGGTTTTTGAATACACGGATTTTTCTTTGGACGCTCTTGTAAAAAGGAGACGTGGAAGATAAGAAGAGAAAAGAAAATTAACTGTCAAACGTCTATGTTATGCCGTATAATTCGAAAATATATGCTATAGGCCTAAGTGTTACTTTACTCATTTTCTTGTACCGATATGAGTCATGTTACCGACGGTAAGTTGAGTAAATAAAGAAGATAATAATAATATATCATCATCATTTATTGTATTAACAGGCCATTAAGACCCAGAACAGACAATACGAGCATAATACAAAAACCCATATACAAAATAACACAGGCATTACAACAGGAGGGACTGAGACTCTTCACAAGTATCGGTCGCAGATGGTCTTCCACCTTTCTCTGTCCCTTGCATCCTCCACAGTTGTTGTTGGTGCCACCTTTACCATTGACATTATCGCTCGATCCTTCCATCTTGTTCTAGGGCGGCCTCTCGGGCGTCTGCCAGTTGGTGTCGAGCTGAAAACACGATTGGATATGGAATCCTCAGCTTGAATGACATGTCCCAACCATTGCAACCTCCTCCTCTCCAAAATCCGGTTGATGCTCGTCTTCCCTAAGCGTTGATAAAGGTCTTGGTGAGATCTTCTTTCCCACCTTTCTGTTTCTGCATTATATAGTGGACCATATAGGCTATTTTCCGCAAGACCTTCCTTCCAAAACGCAGAGACTTTCCTCAAGCGTTTGAGGCGTGGCTCAGGTCTCACAACCATATAGGACCACAGGTCTAACCAAGGTCATGTAGATATGTACCTTATTTTCTTGTGAAATCAAACGTGATTTGAAAAGATTGTTCAAGCTATAGAAAACACGATTTGCTGTAGTTATCCTTTGCTGTCCTTCCTTTCCCATCTCATTCCTGTTCGAAAAGACCGATCCTAAATATTTGAAATCCTCTACCATCTCAAAATTGTGCACACCAATATTGATACTATTAAGATTGTTCGGCCGACGAGACAAAAATAAAAATAAAATAATAATAATAATATACAGGGTGTCTCAAAAAATTTACTAACCCTTTGAATGACTATAAAATGATTATTTATGAACATAGAGACAAGTTTAACGGCTTCAATTATAGAAGAGACATGTAATTAAAGACTCATGTTCGCAAATGTTCAAATTGATCACCGTCAGTGTCCAGGAGTTCGACAAACCGCCACCAACGCACCGGACCATTGCTCGCATCAGAGATAAATTTGAAGCAGATGAAACCGCTCACAACGTCAACAAGAAACGTTCTGGGCGACCACGGGCATCCACCAGTCCTAGAAAAGAAGAACA
The DNA here is from genome assembly GCA_946902985.2 of Meconema thalassinum. NCBI lineage: Eukaryota > Metazoa > Arthropoda > Insecta > Orthoptera > Tettigoniidae > Meconema > Meconema thalassinum. Next base: position 231,914,232 of record OX336397.1, read on the forward strand.
GGTGCAGGTAGCCCTCACTCGATCGCCGCCGAAAGCACTACGACAAACGGCTCGAGAGACACACATCTCAAAAGATAGCGTCCATCGCATCATGAAGCGTCTGCGCTGGAAATCCTACATTCCAACACGAAATTGGAAATTGACAGACAATGTCACGAAATTCCAAATGAACTTTGTCGTAACGGTTGTGAATCCATTGCTCCGCGTTATCAGCTTTGTCTGGACACTGACGGTCATCAATTTGAACATTTGCGAACAAGAGTCTTTAATTACAAGTCTCCTCTATAATTGAAGCCCTTAAACTTGTCTCTATGTTCATAAATAATCATTTTATAGTCATTCAAAGTGTTAGTACATTTTTTGAGACATCCTGTATATCACATATGCCTAGAAGAAACTAAGAAATAAATATCACAGACATTGTGAGGTTTGAAGCCATTTTTCAGTGTTGCCTAAGTAAACAAAAGTTTGGTGCTTTTCAGTTGGTCAACACGAATGTACCCTAAAAGAGCTGAAATAAATTACATTTATTAACCTCATGTAATTTATTTCAGGATTAGGGCATGACCCAGCTCTATTTGGGTACATTCGTGTGGACCGACTGAAAAGCACCAAACTTTATTAAATATCACAGACTACATCATACAAAATCGTGGAGCTTTTAGGACAAAAGTTGCCAACCATAAATTTAGGGAGAAACCCATAAAGAAAACTGGTAGGAAGTGGTCGACAGAACGCAAGATGCAACACAGTGCATTCATGAAGAGATTTTGGGAAGATAAGAAGGCGAAAACCATCAAACCAACTAACAAGTTCAAACGCGCTCTTTGAATGGACATAACGACGAAAGAAGAAGAAGAATCTATATTAAAAATAGTACATTATGCAACGAGACTGGAAGGACATAAGCTATCACCAATAACTATGGGAAGAAAGAACAGATATATTGAAATAAACTGCCTAGCATTTGCAGATGATTTTGCCATACTTTCTGAAAATTGGGAAAACGCAGCAGAGATATGCAGATATCCAACAAAACAGGTTTAAGAATTTCTTTAGAAAAAAAAAAACAAATTTATGACAAACATAAAAAATGCTCCAGAAATCCTAGTTACAGAAATTGGTCAAATAAAGAGGGTAAGGAAGTTCAAATAATTGGGGGAATATATTCAAGAAAATTGTTTGGAAGAATCTGCTGTAGAAGAAAGAACACGAAAGACGGAAAGAGCGCATGGCGTAACTAGGAATACCTACAACAAAAAGTGATGATGATGATGATAATTGCTGTTTTAAGGGGCCTAACATCTAGGTTATCGGCCCCTAATGGTTTGGGTGATCGTGAAGATGATCGAAAAAAAAACCGAACTTAAAAACTAAAACTAACTACTAACCTACATACTAGAAGAAATGGAATAATAAAGGAGAATAAGGCAAATAAAGGACAGGAGGAAAAAAAATGCCCTCAACCCTCGAAGAAGGCGGATTGAGGGAGTTGGAAGGAAGGAGAGCCATGAAAGGCAGATAGGAAAGTGAAAGAGGAGAGGGTCCGCCCCAAGGGTAAGGGACAAAAGGGGAAAACGGACCCAGGTCAGGAATCCCTCGGGGTCGCCAACTCCCAAACTCACCAGCCGTGAGCCCCTGAGGGTGTAGATTTATCTAGGGTGCACCAGAAGTTGTGGGGCTACATACACCCTGCCTCCTTAAGGGCCTAGAGCACAAGGCAGGAGGTAAAAGGAAGAGAAAAAGAAGGCTGACCCCTCGCAGAAGGAGGGTATCAGAAAAGATGAGACAAGGGCCAATTAAGGCGGGAAAGGAAGAGACTCCCTAGGCCTCGGATACCCTAATACCGTCGGCAACAAAAAGTGTTTGGCTAAGGATCTTAAAATACAGCTCTACAACACCGTAGTCAGGCCGGAATGCCTGTATGTATCGTACTGAACTACTGTCTGTCTGTCTGTTAGGTATTCATCCCGAAGGCTGGTTGGATCCTCAAATTGTACCGCCGTTAGGTTATGTGAGTAGATAGGCCTACCTACAAAAATCCAAGGCAGCGCTATATTGAGGCGTACTAGGCAAGTTGAGGAGTGAGGTAGTTTGCTATTACTTTCCTCACTGAGTCAAATCAGCAGTACTTACCCTATGAGTAGAACCTTTCTCAACCGGGTGAATTAGCCGTGGTCGTTACAGCATAACTGCTGGCAGTCGCTCACATCCGGGAGACGAGGAGGTTCGAATCCCCCCGCCGGCAACCTTGAAGATGGTCCTCTGTGGTTTCCCATCTTCCTTCCAGGAAAATGCTGGGGTTGGTCCCTAACTATAGGCCACAGCCGCTACCTTCCAACTCTCGTCCTTACACTCAAACTTTCCTACCCAGACAACACTCCACACGCAACGGTACTTGTAGCTCACCCATTGGGTGTCCGCCTCGAAGCAGCTACAAAACTGGCGAGCCGAACATGTCCTCGGACACTCCCGACACTAAAAGCCATACAAAAAAAAAACTTTCACAGCATCCACAGGCACTAACTGTGCTCTGAATGTCATTACTACGCAACACCCATACCTCAGTAGCTTCCATATAATCATCACAGCCATGAGTGAGACTGAGACATCAGTGAAAAGCCACCTTTTACTCTAGCCTGTGCCAACTGACAAATGTAAATATACTGCATTCATCAAGAGATGGCAAACAGGTTATAGGCTACTGAACTACAAATTGGATAAAGAAAGAAGATTTATACGCAAAATACTCGGCCTTAAAAAACTGCAGAATTCTGGAAATAAAGAAGTAATGATGAAATATATCGAAAAACAGAAAACACATCAGAAACAATACGGAAGAAGAAATTGCTACAGGATGGATGACAGTAGGTTAACATTCCTGTGGAACAAGTCAACAACAACCTGGGTACACGAAGTCAAAAAGGATTTGGAAAAAAATAATATCAGAGAAGAAGGTACTCCACAGAGAGATATTTTTAGGCAAAAAGTGCTAAAAATGGAAGGATTCCAAGGGAGGAATGGAAAGAAAACCGGCTCGAAATGGTCCGAGGAAAGGAAGAGGAAACAAGTGACATGATGAAAGAATACTCGAGGAAGAAGAAGGTAAGTTTTATATGGCAAAATTGCTCGTATGAATTCTACGAGGTTGCGCAATAGGATCTTCATTTTTTTTTTTCTTAACAGGAGGTTTGGTTCACCGAGGTATAAAAAGGCCTGCGTGAAGTGGGGATAACCCATGAGTATATCCAGAAACGTGTTCCACTAAAGTCGAAACTCCAAGAACATCGTGGCAAGACATGGACTGAAGCGAGGAAGGAACAGCATAGGAAACGAATGAGGGAACACTGGACGAACGTTAAGGCCAAGGCGCAAAGACATGGAAAAGGGCAGTTGAAATAGCGTGGTCCGTAGATGGCCGAAACGACAGCAAGAATATCATTCCACAGATGCACAGAGTTGGTTAAAATTGATTTATTATTTAGCAAGCCTGTCATGAGTCACTCCAAGAGCCAGAACGATGGTTGGTTCCTCAGTTTAGGGGCTGTGACAACGCGGTCATGTAGCCCCGTGTACTTTGGGCGTGTGTAGAACCTGTCTGATAACCGGTGTTAATTGTGATGGCTGTTTTTTAGCCTACTTTCGATTTTTGCAAAAAATGAAAGTAGACTTATGAGATCAACACAGGGCGAAAAGTTGTGTGTCTGTCTGTCTGTGTGTGTGTGTACTCTGAATGTCTGTCCCCCCCTTATCAATTCGAACACGGTGAAACCGAATTGAACGAAATTTGGTACAGAGGTAGCACAAGTAAAGGGCACCTCAGTGTCATGTTTTGTATCGCCGCCATGTTGACGAAAATGTATTGGCGTCCACCCAAATGTTAAAAGATTAAATCAAATTATGACCAACCTAATCATCAGATCTCTACCAAATTTTGCAACATTATATATTTATGTACGAAGAATATTTTGACCGAACTACAAGGTCATCAGATCAATAATTTGCGAATGGCGGCCATGTATGTGTGCAAATCGATTCCCCCTATCTATTCAAACACGGTGAAACCGAATTAAACGAAATTTGGTACAGAGGTAGCTCTAGCAAAGGGCACGTCAATGTCATGATTTATATCGCCGCCATATTGACGGAAACGTAATGGCGGCCACCCAAATGTTAAAAGCTCAAATCAAATTACGACCAACCTAATCACTTGCTCTCGACTAAATTTTGCAACAACATACCTTTATGTGGGAGGCATCTTTTGACCAAACGACAAGGTCATTGGCCCAATTGTTTGCAGATAGCGGCCATGTATGTGTGTAAATCGATTCACAATATCAATTCAAACACGATGAAACCGAATTGAATGAAATTTTGTACAGAGTTAGCACTAGCAAAGGGCACCTCATATTCATGTTTAATATCCGTATAACACCTTGTATTTCAACAAGCTACTACAACCAACTTTCAATTATACTCCTTGAAAAGGACAAAGAGTTATAACAATGCCCATGCATTTAGGAGAAAGTTGGCTATATGTTCTTTACTGAACATCTTGTTTTAATGAAGTAATTTTACACCGGGTGTCTTCCTAAGAACTATTCCTAATACAAAATGAGGTTTATTTATATTTTTCACACTTAATCTGCAGAAAATGATAATTTACGTAACAGTAGACTATAATTGACCTTGATAGAGGCGGGAAAGAAGTCATCTCATTTTTTTTAAACAAAAGGGCTGATGACCAAGTTGTCCCTATAGAGCGTCTCTACCTTAAAAGCAGTATGGGATTAAAATAATGTAGTATTTGCCTCTCACTCGCACTCGTATGTCCTGCAATTAGCTTCGTCCTCTTCTACCACGGCGATGTTGCCATTTCCAAATAAATCTAAGAAAATGTTTGCGTGGTCTTATTGAGAATTCTCCGCTCTTTATGATGATAAACCAATAAGTATTTAACACATGGCCCAATTTTCACAATTACAATATTTTAGCGCGTATTTATTTTTATACACTTATAAAACTTATCACGCCATAGTTAATGAACTAATGATCACAACAGATGAAGCCTACTTTTCACAGTTTGCAACAAGATGTTCAGTAAAGAACATACAGCCTACTTTCTCCTAAATGCACGGGTATTGTTATAACTATTTGTCCTTTTCAAGGAGTATAATTGAATGTTGGTTGTAGAAGCTTGCTGAAATACAACGTGCTATAGGGATATTAAACATGAATATGAGGTGCCCATTGCTAGTGCTACATCTGTACAATATTTCATTCAATTCGGTTTCACCGTGTTTGAATTGATATGACGAATCGATTTGCACACATACATGGCCGCTATCTGCAAACTATTTGGCTGATGACCTCGTAGTTTTGTCAAACGATTCTTCGTACATAAAGGTATACTGTTACAAAATTTGGTAGAGATCAGATGAATAGGTTGGTCGTAATTTGATTTAAGCTTTGAACATTTGGGTGGCCGCCATTACGTTTTCGTCAAGATGGCGGTGATTTAAAACATGACACTGAGGTGCCCTTTGCTAGTGCTACCTCTGTACCAAATTTCGTTCAATTCGGTTTCACCATGTAAGAAAAGATAGGGGGAATCGATTTGCACACAACCATGGCCGCCATCCGCAAATTATTGGGCAGATGACCTCGTAGTTTGGTCAAAAGATTCTTCGTACATAAAGGTATAATGTTACAAAATTTGGTAGAGATCAGATGAATAGGTTGGTCGTAATTTGATTTAAGCTTTGATCATTTGGGCTGCCGCCATTACGTTTTCGTCAAAATGGCGGCGATATAAAACATGACACTGAGGTTTGCTACCTTTGTACTAAATTTCGTTCAATTCGGATTCACCGTGTTTGAAAATATAGGGGGAATCGATTTGCAGACAAACATGGCCGCCATCCGCAAATTATTGGGCAGATGACCTCGTAGTTTGGTCAAAAGATTTTTCATACATAAAGGTATAACGTTACAAAATTTGGTAGAAATCAGAGAATAGGTTGGTCGTAATTTGATTTAAGCTTTGAACATTTGGGTGGCCGCCATTACGTTTACGTCTAGATGGCGGCGATTTAAAACATGACACTGAGGTGCCCTTTGCTAGTGCTACCTCTGTACCAAATTTCGTTCAATTCGTATTCACCGTGTTCGAATTGATAGGTGGGGGGACAGACTTTCAGAGTCCACACACACGCACACACACACACACACACACACACACACACACACACACACACACACACACTCACACACACACACACACACACACACACACACTCACACACACAGACACACATTTTTTGGCCCTGTGTTGATCTCATAAGTCTACTTTCATTTTTTGCAAAAATCGAAAGTAGGCTAAAAATGAGGAAAACGTAGACTTAAGAGATCGATCTGTGCAAATGTGTGTCTGTCTGTGTCCGTCCCCCCCCCCCCCTATCAACTCCTAAACGTCTGCAGCTATTGAAACAAAATTTGGTAGGAGTAAAGATCTATACGTGAATATCTTAATGCCGTATTTGAAAATGATGTCAATGCTGCCAACTGATGAAAAATCGCAATTAAAATTTGAGCTCCAAGTTGGTTATCCTGGAAGGTATGCATGGGAGCTATTTCAAAATTGGCACATGTATAGATAATAATATTTCAGTTTAATTTTCAGGAGGCCATATATGACACTGTTGCCAAAATGATTCAAGGTCTGCTGATAGGTCCAATTTGTAAATGCATATAACTTCTACACTATCAATTATTGGAATTCAACCAAACATCGTATGTACGATGTGTACATAAACAGATAAGACTGAGGGTATTCTTAAGAGCCACCAGGGCTGCCAACTGTTAATGAATGCCCTCAATTTATTTTATCAAAATACCAATATAACAGAAAGTATGTAAGGCGACAGTTTAAAACTATGCACACGTATAGTACCTGGCATTCTATATTAATTTGGAGTAACTAATATACGACATTGCTACCAACATGATTCTTAGCCTGCTGATAGGTCCAATTTTAAATACATGTAACTTCTATACAATCATTTCGATTTCAACCAAATTCCGTGTGTGCCATGTGTATCATAATAGATATGACCAGGGGGATGACAGTTCATAGGGAGCGCGTGGGTCAGGGTAAGGCCCTGTACTGGTTGTTCTGCCAACCAATGAAGAATTAATTTTAGCACTAAGGTTTCGTAGTTGGCACTCATGAACGTTCACATCAAACCGACTGGCGGAAGCGGGAATAGTCTGTTTTGATTGATTTTCCTCGTGGTGTTGTTGGCTGTTTTGATTTGTTCGGTATTTTGATTATTTATTTGAATTGAATTGAGAGTCAATCATGCCACTGCAAGGGAGGAAAAATTGCCAAGCACAAGGATGTAAGAATTATAATGATAGTGAGAACAATACGGCAATTTTCATCATCCTGGTGTTGACCATGTGTAAAACTAGCGGGCAATATGGACTACTCTCGAATAAAAATATATAGAGAATAAATGTGTGCATTTCGTCTTTTGTTTGTTTTCTTACCCATTCTCCTTTGCATTGCAATAAAATTTGTGGTTTAGGGCTACGGGGAGGGGTGGGTGGCAGCGGGCATGCTAGGCAAAAAGTGAGGTTATGGCAATGTAGTGTGTGCATTTGGACAGTTTTCTTTATATTCATCGAATATCCCAACAATTCTGTAGAGTATGAGAGCATTTTTAATGAGCCTAGAGGTGAATTAAGCTCTAGAACGGCATAACTGTGTCTTTCGTGACAAATCTATTGCCAACATTGATATATATCAAAATTTATTATTTTCCTATCTGGACGTATATTTCACCGCCTAGCGAAAGGCGCAGTTATGTTTGTGTTATTTTCATCAATAATCAATAACTCATCGCAGAACACACTGTTCATTTACGCGTAATAAAGGCTACATTCATATGGCTTTTTACGTTTTATGTTGCCAACCTTGCCAGTACAATCCATAGCCTCAGGCGGTGTTCTCTCTCGGAAATTCTATAACCAAAAGTGACGAATCTCTTATACTTACATGATCCTTGGATATGACTATGCGTCTTCTTAAGAGCAACCAGGGCTGCCAACTGTTAATAAATGCTCTCTCTATGTTTTTATACAAAAACCAATATATCAGAAAGTATGCAAGCCGACAGCTCTAAACTGTGCACACGTATAGTACCTGACATTCAAGATTAATTTGGAGTACGGTAACTAATATACCTCAGTGCTGCCAACATGATTCTAAGCCTGCTGATAGGTCCAATTTTAAAATGCATGTAACTTCTATACCAACTAATGGATTTCATTCAAAATTGGCACAACAATAGATCATATAATTTTAGATCATTTCTGACCAACACATGAATGCCATTGTTGTCAACATGACTTTACGCTCGCTGTTAGATCCAATGTCTAACTGCATGTAACGTCCATGCTATCCATTGGAAATCAACCAAATTTTGTATTTTGTACCTTAAGAGATGGAACTAAGAATATATTCATTCACCAGGGCTGCCAACTGTAGTGCTCTATTAGGCTACATTATGCCAGGTATACTGTATTTCGATTAGAAATTTAGATATTACCAACTTAATTTCGTCATTATTCTAGATAGAACCATTTAGATTAATCATTGGCATGAATCTTAAATTTTAAGAAAAGTAGGCTCTTTAGTTCGTCATGGAACACTTTGTTGTATTTTCTGATGTTGGTAGAAGATATCCTATTTCACAGGGCAGTAATGGTTTCATAATAAGTAAGTTATATATTTTTTCTCTTAAACGTTACCGTACTTGAAAATTATAGGATGGTATCACAGAAAAGTTAGCTAGGGAGAAACTTTCTTGCTGGTGATTTAACGTCGGTGACTAATCGAGATGAAATGTTCATTAATGTTTGACATAGTTTTTAACACAAACCACAGCTCGGTACAGTAGAGTCTCGCAAACTCGGCACTCCGGATTTCTCGGCCACCCTGACAGGAGAAAACAAGAAGTTCCATGACGAACTAAAGAACCTACTTTTCTTAAAATTCAAGCCAATGATTAACCTACAGCATATGAACCTATCTAGAATAATGACGAAATTAAGTTGGTAATATCAAAATGTCTAATTAGTTCGAAATATACCTGGTATAATGTAGCCTAATAGAGCACTACAGTTGGCAGCCCTGGTGACTGAACATATTATTAATTCCATCTCTTAAGGTACAGAATACAAAATTTGGTTGAAGTCCAATGGACGTTACGTGCAGTTAGACATTGGATCTATCAGCACGCGTAAAATCATGTTGGCAACAATGTCATGCGTGTGCTGGTCAGAAATAATCTGAAATATTATGATATCTTGTTGTGCCAATTTTGGATGAAATCCATTTGTTAGTATAGAAGTTAAAATTGGACCTATCAACAGGCATATAATCATGTTGGCATCACTGACATAATAATTACTTCAAATTTATCTAGAAAGTCAGGTGCTATACGTGTGCAAAGTATAGAGCTGTTGGCTTGCATTCTTTCTGATATATTGATATTAGGGTACAAAAATATAGACAGCATTTATTGACAGTTGGCCCTGATTGTTCTTAAGAATACTTATAGTCATATCTGATATGTTACACATAGCACATACGAAATTTGGTTGAAATCCAACTGATAGTATAAAAGTTATATGTATTTAAAAATTGGTCTTATCAGCAGGCTTAGAATCATGTTGGTAGAACTGAAGTATATAAGTTACCCCAAATTAATCTAAAATGTCAGGTACTATATGTGCCCATAGTTTAAAGCTGTCGTCTTGCATACTTTCTGATATATTAGTATTTGGATAAAAACATAGAGAGAGCAATTATTAACAGTTGGCAGCCCTGGTGGCTCTTAAGAATACGCTGAGTCATATCTTTTTATGTACACATATTACATACAAAATTTGGTTGAAATCCAATTGATAGTGTAGAAGTTATATGCATTTAAACATTGGACCTATCAGAAGGCCTTAAATTATTTTGGCAACACTGTCTTTTATGGTCTCCTGAAAATTAAACTGAAGTATTATTATCTACATGTGTGCCAATTTTTGAATAGCTCCCATGCATATCTTCCTAGATATCCAAATTTGTTGTGGTGTGAAGTTAAGCTGTAAAGTGGTTCTTGTGTGTTTTTTTAAATATAATTTGTGTTAATTATTATTATATTTATTATTGTAGTATTCACTATGAATACAGCAACAAGGAAGCAGCGTAGTATTGGCAAATTGCACAGTAGAGAACGGATTATAGTACTGAATATATTTAATTATCTCTTAAAGAACATGAACGTTACCGAGGCAGTTGAAAGACAACAGAAGCTACTGGGTGTTCAAAAAGTTTAGTATATAAAATAAGAAAAGGAAGAAAAGGTAGGTCCTCTGAGAACGCCAGCAAAATTATTATTAAAGATAAATCGCACAAATTGTGCATATTGATGAAAACAAACTGTCATTCACAAAATTTTACAATGGATGATCCCCGATTTGCACAAGAAATTACGTGGTATCTACTACATTGCACCCCGCATAATTTACATACGCAGGATTCATCAGGGTCATGAAAGTATTCGGTATTACACAGTTTGTGGTGATACCCATGTACCGCCATCGAATTGACAAACTGTCGCAAGTCTTGATTTGTGTTCATCCATGTCCTAGTCATCATGGCCTCCGTGGTGTAAAACTCGAACCAGATTTCGTCCCTTTTCTGTATTCTTTCCTGCATTAGTTTTTTCCAGGCGTCTGTGGATGGTAGCCCTCGCTTCATCCGGAGGTCCTCAATGAAGAAGGTCTCCCTGGCGAGTTCATATGCTAATCTTGATTTTGTATATTTCGATATCCCCTTCAGGAAGCGTGATTTGACTGCTTCAAGCGTCCTCAAGTCTGCCAGGGATAATTTCTCCCATATGATTTCAAGTCCATATGTGGCGATGGGCGTTATTTTCGCGTCGAATAATGTCATAGCAGTTCCCAAAGAGAGCTTCGTGATTGTTTTGATGTCATATATGGCTTTGGTAGCGGCTATTGCTCGAGATTTTATGTGGACTCTGTAGGCTCTTGCTGTTGTTTGCATTGTCAATCCTAGATATTTAAATGTATTGAGTGACTTAAGGGGAGTCGTTCCTAGGTATATCCTGTCTCCTGAAGCCTCTCTGCCTCCTTTCCGAAACGTCATTTTCACTGTTTTCTCTGTGTTTATTTTCATCTTGTTGTCCTTTGCCCACCTATCTAGATTGTCTAAGGCTTTTTGAACTTCAGTAATGGATCTCGGGTCAATGACCATATCATCTGACAGCAAAATAAAACCTAATAAAGCGAGTAAATAAAATAAAATGCTAGGTTAAATTAATTATGATTAGGGTTCGGGAGTTTAAGACCTAAGGAAGTACAAAATATGCCCTAAAAACTAGCTAAATATGACCTAAAAACTATAAAATATGACCTAAAAAAATATGAAATATGACACGAATTTTTGGGATAGGTAGAGTATCACTAACATCCAGTAAACGTCTTAAGTGCCAAAACTTGATCATCGATAATACACCAGACATATTTAGTCATACAAACTGACAGAGAGCTACAGTACATTAAAATTTTCAACATACATTTAGTATCACACTAAACTATTCGGAAATCCTGTGTTTGAAAGTAGACGCAGATAACACGTACGTTGTTAACGACGCCTCAATTTAATCAAAATTGCTGAAATTATAACTAAATATAACCTTAATCGCTAAAATATGACCAAATATGACCAACACAATAAAAAAGGCCGAAATATGCATTTATAGGCAACATCAAATTGCTTTAGATGGCTGTGACTAGACAATGTTCACGAGGTTCGTGCTGCCGTAGTTACATCTCATTTGGAGAGGTTTTTGGATATCACATTGGAGTGCGAATCGTATATCAAAGTATTCTAGATACCTACAACACTTTTGTAAGTATTATTCCTAATATTTGTGAACCTTACCGTACGTGAAGTGGAAAATACACAACCTAAAACTCTGTTCTGATCAACCCAACATGGCCGCCACCTCTGTTGATAGAGGCCGGCGTCTCTTAACGAACACAACGAATGATAAAACTTCTGACGTATCAACCCACCAAGTACCAAACCAACCAATGAATTATTATAATACTGTAAATAACCCTTATTTTAACAACAGTACATCTGGCACCCAATTTACAATTACAATAACTACCGGTACCAAAGAAACAAATCCAAAGTCAAGCTATTCTGCTATAGCTCAATCTCTCCCCTCCAAAGAACAAGCTATCGTAATTGAATCCCAAGATGGAATCAGTATCAAAGATTATGTGCTAGCTGTAGGAAAACTCACTAGCCCTAGCAACATTCGTTTTGTTTCACGAATATCGAATGGACGAATATGCATTTTTCTTTCTAGCAAGAAAGTTGTTGAAGAGTTAATATTAGCAAACCCCAAGATCTTAATAAACAATGTATCTTTGGAAATACGACCACTCTTAACAAAAAAAAACAAGCGTATTATATTATCAAACGTTTGTCCTGTATTACCCAACTATGTAATTGAAGACGTATTGTTAAACATTGGTGTGAAAATCATGTCTAAAATTACCCCTAACAGAGCAGGCTTATCCATCCCAGGTTTCTTTCATATTTTGAGCTTTCGAAGACAAATGTACATCCAAAATGAAGACTTCGATCAACTCCCTGAATCTCTCCAAATTGAATACGATGGCACTAACTACTGGATTTACCTATCATCTGTCTCACCCACCTGCTTTATTTGTAAAACTGAGGGACATTTGACCAAAGACTGTCCTACTAACAACTCAGTTCCAAATGATCAACCAAACTCTCAGCACGACATTCATGAAATTGACAAACCTAACCTCTCCAATTTTCCTAAACTACAAGAGAAACCACAAACAACAGAGATAAACCCCAAAAATGCAACCAGTACTTCCGACCTTCCTCCAACAAATTCACATGATGAAACTTCATCAGCTATCCTAAACTTAACTCAAAACCAAGATTGTAATGGTATTTCTCTCTCCGAAATTCCAATAGAAAGAACAGTGCCTGGACATAGTGAAACATGTCCTGCCTCAACAACTGGACATTTCCCTGGATTTAAAAGACCAATGTCACTCGCCAGCAGTGAAAGAACTGACCAAAATATTTCTAATAGCAACAGACCCAAAATCGACTCTTCTGAACAAATTGAGAATCACTAGGTAAATCACACTTCTAAGAAATCCAAGAAAGAACCACCAAAACCAACAATCAGCGATATGCTCCTTCCTGTGAAACAGGTTTTGGAAGCTGATCCATCACTAGCTCCTCTCAGTTACACACAACTCCAATCTTTTCTCGAAAATTCCCAAGGTGTCAAGGACGTGGTGGCAATTGCTTTCAATTACACCCAAGACATAGAAGGACTCGCTAAAGCCCTACAGAAACTATACCCCTACTACACCGATAAAAGCATTAAAAACAGAAGCTCTCGGATAGTGAAGAAATTACTGAAGTTCGTCAACCTAAGCGAAGACCAAATGGATAACAATGTTTCTCTAGACTATTCTAGCGATGACTAATCTCTCCCTCTATAATAATGGAAATGGATCTTTTGCTATTCCTTATCATACTTATGGCAACAACACTACTCCAATGGAATATCAACAGCTATCGATCCCAGTTAGAATTCCTGCAACTCCTAATAAATAAACACCAACCACCCATTATCTGTCTCCAAGAGACCAACTTTCGGAACGATTTTGCTGCTAATCTAAGACTTTACAATGTGTATCATAAAAACAGAACTAATGCAAGTCATGCAAGTGGAGGAGTAGCTATCTATGTCAAAAACAATATATACCTTAAAGAAATTTCTTTAAACTCAAATTTGGAAGCTGTAGCCGTCTCATTGCATCTACCTCCCTCTCTGTGTATCTGCAATATTTATATACCAAACAGTTATCAATTTCACGGAGATGATCTACGAAATCTTATCCGTCAGCTACCTAAACCATTCATTCTAGTGACTTCAACAGCCATAACACGTTATGGGGCAGTCATCACTCCGATGCAAGAGGGAAGGAGATAGAAAAGATACTAGATGAATTTGACCTAATTCTAATGAATTCATCTGCTCCAACTCGTTTCGATATTGCTTATGGAACCTATAGTAGCATAGACCTAACTATCTGCACTCCGGAGATAGCAACTGGTTTTGACTGGTCTGTCTATTCGACGCTCCAAGGAAATAGTGACCACTTCCCCATACTGATCAATAACGACAACGCTTCAATCAACGCCCCGATGCCACAAACCGTTAAATGGAACTTAAATAAAGCAAATTGGACGCAGTTCAATCATATAGTCAACAACCATTTAATTGGCCTAACCCATCCACATGACTTCCCTTCCAAACACATCAATGATATTGTTCAAGATTTTACAGAAGCAATAATTAAATCTGCAAACCTTGGTGGAACGACGCATGCAAGAAAGCTCTAAAGAATTAAAACCATGCTTTCTATGTCTTTAAGAGAAAACCAACTCCTGAAAATAAAGCCCAATTTCAGAAATGTAGAGCAATCGCCCGAAAAGAAATTAAAGATAGCAAAAGAACTCGTGGCTGACATTTGTTTCCTCACTAAATTCTCAAACTCCACAAAAAGAAGTATGGAATAAACTTAAACGTGTAAATGGTAAATATAATCAGTTCCACATTACTTCTCTCAGAAACCCGATTGATGAATCCTTCATAACCAACCCTCAAAACATTGCTGATAAATTAGCTGATACATTCTCCGAGATTTCTAGTGACCACAATTATGACCAAAATTTTCTCCATATAAAGAAAACCAGCGAACCTCTCGATCTAAAAAGAACCTCCTCCGACTCCAATTCTAATTTAAATGAATCTTTTCAATTACAGGACATGATTATTAAACTTGACAAATGTGGCAAATCCAGCCCTGGCCCAGATACGGTCCCTTATGAGTTCCTAAGACAGCTCCCACTAAACGCATTAAATTATCTTCTGGCTATTTTCAACTACATATGGACCTCTCAGACGTTCCCTGATCAATGGCGCAGAGCCATTGTTGTTCCAATACTCAAGCCAGGGAAGGATAACTCAATTGCAGAAAATTACCGTCCAATCGCTTTAACAAATGCAATATGCAAATTAATGTAGAAAATTGTTAACAGGAGATTACGATGGTGTCTTGAACATATAAACTTTTTTAGTGATGTACAAAGTGGATTTCGTAAAGGACGTTCAACTGTCGATACTCTCATAAGTTTGGAATCTGAAATTCGGGATGCTTTCCTAAACAACCATCACCTCATAGCAGTTAGTCTAGATATTGAAAAGGCATATGACATGGTGTTCAAAGACCATGTACTTAAATCATTGATGGAATGTGACATTTCAGGAAATATGCTCTATTTTTCTACAACTTCCTCAAAGATCGTAGAATTCAAGTTAAGACAAATGGCATTTTGTCACAGGAAGTTACAATCGACAATGGAGTCCCTCAAGGATCAGTTATCAGTGTTACTTTATTTCTGGTCGCAATAAACGGAATTGTATCCAACATCCACTTGCCAGTAAAGGCTTGTCTTTTTGCCGACGATTTGACCATATTCTGTGCTGGAAGAAATAGTTCAACTACTCAATAACTACTTCAAGAATCACTTGAAAATATTCAACAATGGGCCAAGATTACTGGATTCAAGTTCTCCAAAACAAAGTCCAAATGCATAGTATTCTCTAAAAACAAACACTCTGTACCAGATCCAGAGCTCAACATAAACAATCATAAAATTAAGACAGTATCAACTCTTAAAATCCTGGGAATTCTGTTTGATAGTAAATTAGGTTGGATTCCATCCCTGAAAAATCTCAAGGATGAGTGTCAACGACGGATTAATTTAATGAAGATTCTCGCAGCAAAAAACTGGGGAGCAGACTATCAAGTGCTCATGAATACTTATAGATCAATTATTAGGGCCAAATTAGATTATGGCAGTATAGTATACAACTCTGCAACAACGTCTTCCCTCAAGATCCTTGATTCTATCCAGTCAGCTGCTCTTCGAATTGCTCTGGGAACTCTCCGCACCAGTCCAGTAACCAGTATGCAAATAGAAGCCAATGAACCACCTCTTGCAATTAGACGTCAACAACTAGGTTTTATCATATGCACTCAAAGTATCAACTATGACTAAATCACGCATTAAGTCGTATGTTTTCCCTACTAACAGCCACACAAGAACAAACACTGAATCAAGACGACAACCTTCGCCCTTCAATGTCAGAATATCTAAGTTCCTTGATGAATTAAACCTAAATATTCCTCCCATACTACTCTCAGACCATTCTCTTGATATCCCACCATGGACAATTACCTTACCAACAGTCAACTTCGAACTGAACAACTTAGTCAAAAAACAAACTGACAGATCACAGTACCATCGATTATTTCTTGAAATCTCCAATAGATACCCAATGCACAGTGCTATTTATACTGATGGTTCGAAATATGATGAAAGAAACGGCTGTGGGATAATTTATCCTGACCATACCATGCTGTTTCGACTTCCTGAATCTTTCACTGTCTATTCTAATGAACTCTTTGCTCTTAAACAGGCCATGAAATACATTTTGAATACAGCCAGCTGCAATAACTCATTTATTATTTACTCCGATTCACGAAGTGCATTAAACGCAATAGAGAATCTATCTTCGACAAACGTCCTTGTACAAGAAATTCAACTGATATTCCATAAAGTGGTGAGCAAGGTAAACAAGTCATATTTGTGTGGGTACTCTCTCACAGAGGTATTCATGGCAATGAATCTGCCGATCAAACAGCTAAAGAAGCCACACTTCTACCTTTATGTGATCCTACTATAGCTACACTTCATACTGACATGATTTCCTACGTCAAAAGAAAAGTATTCCAAAAGTGGAAGAATCATTGGCTTAGAACTTCTACCAGTAAACTCCATGAAATAACATCAGGAACCACAGAACAATATCTCCATCATAAACTTTCCAGGCAAGATCAAGTTCTAATATCACGAATAAGAATAGGTCATACCAACATCACCCACAGCTATCTCCTCGAGAAGAAACATGTAACAGCGTACTGACTGTGCAGCACATAATCTCAGACTGTGCTCTCTACAACCACTGGCGCCAGCACAACAACATTCCCAAGAAGATATTAGAGGCCCTCTCATCTCTTTCACAGCTCAAAAAACTCATCAAGTTCTTCAGGGAATCGGAACTTTATTTCAAAATCTGATTGATGAACTCATACTAGTGGAACTTTTCTTTATTTCTAGTGTTCATTTTATGATTTTATAGTGTATTCAATTCAATGTATTGTATAATGAAAATCTACAGTGAAAGTCGCAACAAGACTTTCCAAGTTAAAGCGACTATAAATTAATATAATAAAAAAAATGCTCTAAACGTGTTCAGGAACCCGTCGTCCAATTTCCTTTTTCAGATTTCGGGTCCGAAACCAGAACATGACGAAACTCATAGCTGATTTTCATTTCATTTATTCTGCAACGAAATATGGAATGTCATAAATATTTATTGCACGTGAGGTATTTCGCACTTAGCAGTGTTAAAATTTCTACAGTCAATAAAAATCAGAATTTTAAAATATGAGATTAATGAGTATATTTTTCCGACATCAAATATTTTTGTACGGCAAAGAGTATTAATCTTTTTGTGTATACTTACATATTATTTGCTTGAAATGTATTTTGAATATGTGAGACTGATTATATCCTTTGGCAGTGGTGTGTCTTGTAGAGGTTGTCTTTGTCCCCAGCAGGTGCGTGGCATGCTGGCGCTGTGAGGTACGTTCATCGTATACCCGATAGGTAGAGCCCTGAGCGGATTAACAAACCGTTATCCGCCCCCGCCCCGCAAATGCACGACTGTTATCCGCATCCGCCCCGCATCCGCACGACTTGTATCCGTATCTAAATCCGCTGACATTACAATTATATTTTTAGCCTACTTTCGATTTTTGCAAAAGATGAAAGTAGGATGATGAGATCAATACAGGGCGAAAGATTGTGTGTCTGTGTGCGTGTGTGAGTGTGTGTACTCTCAATCAGAATGTCTGCCGCCCCTCCCCCCCCCCCCCTTTCAATTCGAACACGGTGAATCCGAATTGAATGAAATTTGGTACAGAGGTAGCACTAGCAAAGAGCACCTCAGTGTCATGTTTTATTTCGCCGCCATCTTGACGGAAACGTAATGGCGACCACCCAAATGTTCAAAGCTTAAATCAAATTACGACTAACCTAATCATCCGATCTCTACCAAATTTTACCACAACATATATATCTATACGACAAGCGTCTTTTGACTAAAGGACAAGGTCATCAGCCCAATATTTGGCAGATGGCGGCCATATAGGTGTGCAAATCCATTCCCCCTATCAATTCAAACACGGTGGAACCGAATTGAACGAAATTTGGTACAGAGGTAGCACTAGCATGGGGTACCTCAGTGTCATGTTTTATATCGCCGCCATCTTGACGAAAACGTAATGGCGGCCACCCAATTGTTCAAAGCTTAAATCAAATTACGACCAACCTATTCATGTAATGTCTACCAAAGTTTGTAACAATATATCTTTCAGTATGAAGAATCTTTTGACCAAACTACGAGGTCATCTGCCCAATAATTTGTGGACGGCGGCCATATTTGTGTGCAAATCGATTCCCCCATTCTATTCAGAGACGGTAAAACCGAATTGAACAAAATTTGGTACTGAGGTAGCACTAGCAAAGAAAACCTCAGTGTCATGTTTTATATCGCCGCCATCTTGACGTAAACGTAATGGCGGCACCCAAACGTTAAAAGCTTAAATCAAATTACGACCAACCTATTCATCTGATCTCTACCAAATTTTGTAACATTATACCTTTATGGATGAAGAATCTTTTGACCAAACTACGGGGTCATCTGCCCAATAATTTGCGGATGGCAGCCATGTTTGTGTGCAAATCGATTCCCCTAATCTTTCCAAACAAGGTGAATCCAAATTGAACGAAATTTGGTACAGAAGTAGCTCTAGCAAAGGGCACCTCAGTGTCATGTTTTATATCGCTGCCATCTTGACGGAAACGTAATGGTGGCCACCCAAATGTTAAAAGCTTAAATCAAATTACGACCAACCTAATCATCTGATCTCTACTAAATTTTGCAGCAACATACGTTTATGTGGGAAGCATCTCTTGACTAAACGACAAGGTCATCAATCCAATAGTTTGAAGTTAGGGGGAATCGATTTGCACACATACATGGCTGCTATCAATTCAAACACCGTGAATCCGAACTGAACGAAATTTGGTTCAGAGGTAAACTTCCAAAAGGCAACTCAGTGTCATGTTTTATATCGTCGCCATCTTGACGGAACCATAATGGCGGCCACCCTAATGTTACAAGCTTAAAGTAAATTGCGACCAACCTAATCATCTGATTTCTACCAAATATTGCAACAACATATCTTTATTTAAGAAGCGTTCTTTGACCATGCTACAAGGTCATCAGTCCAATAGAGTGCATATGGCGGCCATGTATGTGTGCAAATCGATTCCCCCTATCAATTCAAACGCGGTAAAACCGAATTAAACGAAATTTGGTACAGAAGTAGCACTAGCGAAGGGCACCTCAGGGTCATGTTTTATATCGCCGCTGTCTTGACAGAAACGGAATGGCGTCCACCCAAATGATAAAAGCTTAAACCAAATTACGACCAACCTAATTATTTGATCTCTACCAAATTTTACAACAACATACCATTTGTGGGTAGCATCTTTTGACTGAACTACAAGATCATCAGCCCAGTAGTTTGCAGATAGTGGCCATGTATGTGTGGATATCGATTCACCATATCAATTCAAACACGGTGAAACCGAATTGAATGAAATTTTGTACAGAGGTAGCACTAGCAAAGGGCACCTCATATTCATGTTTAATATCCGTATAACACGTTGTATTCCAACAAGCTACTACAACCTACAATCAATTATACTTCTTGTAAAGGACAAAGAGTTTTAACAATACCCATGCCTTTAGGAGAAAGTAGGCTATATGTTCTTTACTGAACATCTTGTTTTAATTCAAGTAAGGACTGCAGACTTTGAATTTTTCAAATATTTCCTACTTTTGCCGCCAAACGCTACCGTCAACGACTACTAAATCAGAACTTAGCTACTAGACGCCACCACAGTCGACTCCTGGCAACGAACGTAGGGGCCTAAGAGCGTTGTTTACATTCATAACCTATCCAATTTAGCTTCACACAGGTGTAATTAGTGGAAGGTTCTTTAACATGCCATAAATCTATGACATGGGACCGCCGGCTTTACTTCCCCTCCAAAGGAAGGCCTACTGAGGGTTTTTTAACGCTCGCAAAAAATCCGACGGCTTTAGCCAGAACGATGGCATCAAACCTACAAGAACAAACATCGTAATAATACCACCAAGGAAAACAAGGAGATGAAATTAAGACTGGATACCAGACAGGACAGAGCTCTCGTCTAGTTGTAAGCATTGCCGCTGGCGGGCTTAGTTGACTTCTCACAGCTTCATCTCGCGACATTGCAGTGTGGGTTGGCAAAGAAACACACTGTTCGCGAACTCAAGCGACGGTGCTGCCATTTTCTGGAACTAGCTTAAGGGCGATAGAAACAAGCAGATGCTATTGACGTCAGAAAAGTTGGATGGCGCAGCCACGCGGTAGAATGTTTAAGCTGTAACATAGTGACTGGTGAGCATGGTGAAGCATTGACGTCGTGATGGAAACAGAAAGGAATTTGTCAAACTCGAGGAGGTACTGCTCTGTATACGGTTGCAAATAGTATAAAGCGGGTACGAAATCTCTTCACTACTCTCCTGTACAAAAAGTTCAGAGAGAAAGATGGGCTTCGGCGCTGTCAATTGGAAAACGTGTTACACGTTACATGACAGTGTGCGGTCTGCATTTTTGTGAAGACGACTTCTTTCCACAGCATAAGCACCGGTACTGTTGATTATTGATAGTTTTTGTCTCTAATTTGTATTCACAAGGATTTAGCTACATCAAAAATACTTATAAACTTGTATCCTAATACTTCTGTGCCGTAGGCCTACATAGAATGTAATCCGCTCTTCGTAAACTTATTTTAGGGGTTCTTCTGATTGACAATAGACGAATGGTTAGAAAACTTAAGAAAAATGCTGTTCCTAGCCTTAATTTGCCAGCGAATTTATATTCTTGCCCTTGAACAGCAAGTATGTAGGTCAATATTTGCAATGTTGAAGTATGATTTGGCTTAAATTGTGCGTTTGGCTATGATCTCCTTACTGTTGAATTTAGTTGATTAATGTGTAAAATCTTAGTTTAAAGTACCGGTTTGGTGACCCACCATCCCAGGCAGGCCGGTAACACCTATACTACTCAGGCAGATAGGTCACTTAGCCGTAATTTGGAAGTTATAGTGATGTTAAGTATACATATGCGGTAATGTAGCAGGAGACCTGATCGACCTAGGCTATTCTAAATTTAGTTCCCATTTCAGGGTTTTTCAGTTTTGAGTACGAATAGTTGGTTTGAAAGTTGTACAACAGTAAGAAGAGTATGTTTTCTATAGGTTTTATTTGGTATTATGGTTTATGTCAAGCTGAGGAGTGAATCTGATTTGGCTTATCTGTTCCGTTTGCTTATGACAAGTTCAAATGGGGACTCCAGCTTTGTAAAATATCTGTATTTTAAATATTTAATTAAATATATTGATAAAGAAAAAGGAAGGAAGATTGTAGTTTTACGTGACCGTGAATCTTGTGATTATGAGCCACGGGACCTCCTTTTTACGTGGAATCCGAACCACAGGACATGGCATTTCACTTCGAAAATCTCACATACATTGACCGGGAATCGAACCCGGACCGCCTTGGTGAGAGGCATACAGCTAGACCGCTGAGCCACCACGCCCCCTATTGATAAAGAGGATGCCTCCATTTTAACTTGCCTGTGGCAAGAGATTAATAAATTTATATTCTTGCCTTTGAACAGCAAGTATGTAGGTCAATATTAGCAATATTGAAGTATGATTTGAGCATCCCAAGTAACGCTTCTTTGAACCCAAAATATTCATGCAAATTCAGGGTTGCTGGATTCAATTTATTATCAGGGAGTCGTCCTTTGTGTTATGTGAGATATATTGTGAAATTAATAAAAACATCGATACAGCTAGGCTCCCAAGTACAGGCTTCATAAATGTAACAGCAGACAGTAAATTAACTATCTACATGTGGGTAATATTTTTAACTGGTAGTAATTAAGCACTGCATTTAAATTGATTATAAAAATATTTCTATCAATGAAAGAAAATACGTAGTATTTAGCCATCATAAATTAGAAGCCATAACAAACGCACACCCAATCACTGTCTTGCTTACTTCTCGTCACTATCTCGCCGCCATATTGGAATCAGCTGACCGTAAGCTCCTCCCCCGTTTCGGACGTCAATAACACGGCTATAATATGTGATTAGAGTTGATGGGGGAGGTCTTCTGTCGTTTTTCAGTTATTTTCATAAAAATTGAGGCTAAAAGATGACTTACTGTATATAATTGCTCAGTTCCGCTGTGCTCTTCAAACTCAACAATTGTCATATCAATGCATTACTTTCACAAAAAAGAAAGCTTTTCTGTCGGAATGGAGCCGATTTCGAAGTAGGCCTATATGATCGTATGTGAGTGGCATTGTACAAAGAAGAATTAAGTATCAATAAATACTAATGAATTTCTTACAATAGCCAGTACCCTTACATTCTTCCCTGCACTACAAACTAGGCGACTTAGCAGGGCTGTTTTGACAGCTGTTCTTCCCATGTGGCAAAAATTACTTTTAGGGGTCGCTTTATCGAAGGCCTACATGTGGTTGTGTTTCTTTAACTTGCCCCATTGCTTCTTCAAAACTGTGAAGCTCAGGTCTTCTAAGATTATAATCAGGTGCCTATTGAAATGAAAATCCACAGCCTGCTTCCAGTCTCCGACTGGGTCAGGAATGGAATGAATGAAGCCCCCATCTAGCGGCGAAGATATGAACTGTGCCGGCTGCCGAGGCCTGACGCACTCCTCTGGGGCAATGATTAAATGAATGACAGATGAAGTGAAATGATAGTGGAGAGTGTTGCTGGAATGAAATTTTGACAGGGAAAACCGGAGTACCCGGAGAAAAACCTGTCTGCCTCCGTTTTGTCCAGCACAGATCTCACATGGAGTGACCGGGATTTGAACCACGGACCCAACGGTGAGGGGCCGGCGTGCTGCCGCCTAAGCCACGGAGGCTTCAATCAGGTGCCTATTAAAAGATTTAAAAATCTTTATAGTCAACTTGTACAATCATTGATTTATCGACTTCAACAGTATTAGACTATATCTTTCAAATTTAAATGTGTCTACTTACTGAAGTATGTAAAGCAATGCTCCAACTAAACGCATATTACATATTCCTGAACAAATTCTATTTTTCTCGGCAACTGGTGGCCGAATTTAATTTTGAATCTGGTGAGGTGTTCCTTCCAAATTACTAGTTTGTAAGCATAAAGCTTCAAGTATCATAAAATTATCTGTTTCTAGCAGTTTCTGGCACAGAATTATGTGTTTGCCATCTAAAACCACCTGTCCATCAACAAGAGCCCGCCTAGAATTGCCAACAACATTCAGTGTTTATTATATGAAGTCTTATCACCCTTGGGTCCACCATTTGTTGCGACTGACCTGCCACCTACATTCGATTGAGTTCGCGAATAGCAATCCTGAACAATATTCTTACCCATTCCACACCTTAGATCATAAATTCAATAGATGGCTGATAACGATAGGATATAAAACCCACAAAAAACAGTTTAAAATAATAAAATAAAATAAAAAGCATAGTAAAGAAAACGAAAAATGACCAGAGCTTAACCACAGCTGAGTTTAAACACGCCAAAATGTTTATAAATAGTTTGCCAGTCCAAAGCCTGGATAAAGTGTCATGGGAATCCAAAAACTTACCATATTTTATATTAGTTTATGTTATGTCATTGCCCACGTATTTATTACCAGGATTAATTGAGCAATACCGAGCAAGTGGCCGTGCGGTTAGGGTTTGATGGACCCGAAATACTTCCCACTCTTTCAAGTGGTACGTTATGTCCTCTCGTAAATATTTTAAGGTCATTAGCAGACTCTTGGCAGGTAATCAGCCGGCCAAGTGGTACGTTATGTCCTATAACCTTTAAGATATCGTCATTCTGTTTTCAAATTCTTAAATCGCACTACCGGGCTCATGCAACACGGTCCATTTCGCTCCCAGCACATACGTATTTACCGAGAAACCGGTAGCAACTTTCGTCTTTTAAATGGCACTATACTAATGTCACCCCCCTGGAGCAACTACGATTCAAGTGACAAGTACAGTGATGTGCCAATTTTGTATTTTCTTGCTATTCTTAGCCTACTTTTCACATTTGCAAAAATGGGGAAAAAGTAGACATATGAGATCGGGCAAATGTGTGTCTCTCCTTCTGTCTGCCTGTCTGTTTGTCTGTCTGTCCTTCTGTCTGTCGGTCTGTCTGTCTGTCTGTCCTTCTGTCTGTCTGTCTGGCTGTGTGTGTGCCCCCCCCCCCCTATCAACTCCTAAACAGCTGCAGCAATCGAAACACAATTTGGTAGGAGTCAAGATCTATACCTATACCTGAATAACTCACGGCCATATTTGAAAATGATGTCAGTGCTACCAACTGCTGAAAAATCGCAATTGAAATTTGAGCTCCATGTTGGATATCTTGGAAGGTATGAATGGGAGCTATTTCAAAATTGGCACACGTATAGATAATAATATTGCAGTTTAATTTCCAGGAGGCCATACATGGCAAAGTTGCCAAAATTATTATAAGCCTGCTAATAGGTAAATTATTAAATGACTATAACTTCTACACTATGAATTGGAATTCAACCAAATTACGTATGTGCTATGTGTACATAAACAGATATGACTGAGCGTATTCTTAAGAGATACCAGGGCTGCCAACTGTTAATAAATGCTCTCATTTTTTAAAATCCAAATACCCATATATCAGAAAGTATGCAAGCCGACAGCTTTAAACTATGCACACGTATAGTACCTAGCATTCTATATTAATTTGGAATAACTATTATACGTCAGTGCTGCCAACATGATTCTAAGCCTGCTGATAGGTACAATTTTAAAATGCATGTAACTTCTATACTAACTAATGGATTTCATTCAAAATTGACACAACAATAGATCATATTATTTCAGATTATTTCTGACCAATATATGTATGCCATTGTTGCCAACATGATTTTACGCGCGCTGTTAAATCCAATGTTTAACTGCATGTAACGTCCATGCTGTCCATTGGACTTCAACCAAATTTTGTATTCTGCACCTTAAGAGATGGAACTAAAAATATATTCAGTCACCAGGGCTTCCAACTGTGGTTGGGTACATTATGCCAGGTATTCAGCATTTCGAATTAATTAGAAATTTCGATATTATCAACTTAATTTCGTCGTTATTCTGGATAGATCCTTATAGATTAATCATTGGCATGAATCTTAAATTTTAAGCAAAGTAGGCTGTTTAGTTCGTCACGGAACTTCTTGTTTGGTCATTAAATGCCCTGCCCTAGTAATTAATTAATTAATTAATTAATTTTCACACCTTGTATTCTTGTTTGTTTTCTGTCTTTGGGAGAAGGGAAAAGTTTGTTCAGGTGAACGTAATTCCAATTGAATATTGTAAAGTTTGTTTATATTTTATATTTTTTTATATACAAAGGAGTATGAGAATATATAACGCTATGGAACAATGGACATAATTATTTTTGTGAGACTGAATGCTGGCTTTGTTAACCAATCAGACCCTTGGCTGCGAGATGACCTCCAAGACCGTAACCGGCGGCGTAGCCCAAACTTCCAGCGCCGTAGGCGAGAGCAGGGGCGGCGTGAGCGACAGCTACAGGGGCGGCAGCGATTGCGGGTGCAGCGTAGCCGAGACCTGCGCCGTAACCAATACCGGCGCCATAACCCAGTCCTCTACCATAAGCCAGAGCAGGGGCGGCGTGAGCGACAGCTACGGGGGCGGTAGCGATTGCTGGTGCAGCATGAGCGACAGCAACAGGGGCGGCATGAGCTACAGCGACAGGGGCGGCGTGTGCGACAGCGACAGGGGCGGCATGAGCGACAGCAGCTCCAGACTTGTGAACCACAGCGTTGAATCCGTTGACGGGATCAGCGGTGTACTCTACGGTACGGATTGTGCCGTCAGATTCGGCCAGGCTGTAGCTACCCTGGACATCATCTCCACTGCGACTCTCCTGTTGGTTCTTGGAGTCTCCGGTGAGGGCGTCCTGCACGCTGTAGCCGTAGCTGTACTGAGGGTTGGGGTCGTAGTCGGTGTCGATGGCGGCTTGAGCTACAGCAACAGGGGCGGCATGGGCCACAGCGACAGGGGCGGCATGAGCGATTGCGGGTGCAGCATAGCCCAAACCTGCTCCGTAACCAATACCGGCGCCATAACTCAGTCCTCCACCATAAGCCAGAGCAGGGGCGGCTAGGCGAGCACCTGGGGCGAGGACGGCGGGGGCGCCCAGAACACCGGCCTTAGCGACTGCCACCACAGCGGCGAGGATGAGCAACTGTGGAAGAGAAGAACATTTTACAATATAGCATAATCCCTTTTCCTGCAAATATTCTGTCAAAAGCTTAAAGACGCTTTCGGGAAACATCACTCGAAGATTGTCCTTCTCGTTTTATTATTATTATTATTATTATTATTATTATTATTATTATTAACATTGATATGTCTGGCAGTGATAAGTTTTGACATAGTTGTTACCATGACAACAAGTGTTCGTCATCTAGTTCACTAGACACATCTATCGTAGTCGGTAGCATGCTGAGCTTCTATGCCAAAGATAGCGGGTTCTAACCCGGCCGAAGTCGTCGGATTTTTTAAGAGCGTTAAAAATCCCTCAGTATGCCTTTCTTCGGAGGGGAAGTAAAGCCGGTGGTCCCATGTCATAGATTTATGGCATGTTAAAGAACCTTCCATCAATTACACATGTGTGATGCTAAATTGGATAGGTTAAGAATGTAAACAACGCTCTTAGGTTTCTACGTTCGTTGCCAAGAGCCGACTGCGGTGGCGTCTAGTAAGTAAGTTCTGAACTTGGCCTAGTAGTCGTTGACGGTGGCGCTTGGCGGCAAAAGTTGGAACTATTTGCAGTACTTAAATTAAAAAAACAGATAACACACACTAATACAGTCATCACAATTAACACCGGTTATCAGACAGATTCCACACACACCTAAAGTACACGGGGCTACATGACCGCGTTTTCGCAGCCCCTAAACTTAAGAACCAACCAACCAGACACATCTATATATTGCTACAGTTACATCTTACTTACTGTTATTGAAAGTTAGTACGCCTATTGATCGTGAGATGGAAGCAAGCTTTAGTGTTGGATTTAAAACAAAAAGTCCCCCAAAGTTACTAAGACTAGTTCAATATTTCAATTTAAAGCAAAAAGTCCCCTAAAGTTACTATGACTCTTTCAAAATTTCATTTTTTTCTTTCTAGCGTTTTCTAGTCATTATATATGTATTTTATAAATCATTGCTACCAACATGAAAATTTAGTGCCAACAAAAAATCCCTAAGAGGTTACTAAATTCATATTTCTTATTCTTTTATTTTAAGTGTGCGAGTGATGTAAGCCATCGCAACAAGGCTCTCAAAATGTTTCGTATTTGGTATTGGTATTTAGCATTAGGCCTAACGTTTTGATATCTCAATTCAAGAAGATTCCTGTATTAAACGTATTATCTTTGGCACTAACATGAAGGGGACATTTCAATACGATTCACAGCCACATCAATTCGACTTTTTTCTAAAGAAGGTACAAATCATCGAAATTAACGACCAATTTATTTGATGGTAACAACATTTTGAAAAAATAAGAAGATTTCTCTATTTTAGGACCTAAAAAAAAGCAATACCGTATTTTTTTCAAAATTTCAGTACATAATATAATAATATCGTATGGCCTCGGGTTGGTTGGTTGGTTGGTTGGTTGGTTGGTTGGTTTAGGGGCTGCGACAACGCTGTCATGTAGCCCCGTGCACTTTGGGTGTGTGTAGAATCTGTCTGATAACCGGTGTTAATTGTGATAGCTGTATTAGTGTGTGTATCTGTTTTTTAAATTTAAGTACTGACTGCAACTTATAATTTTTCAAATAGTTACTACTATTGCCGCCAAACGTCACCGTCAACGACTACTAGGCCTAGTTCAGAACTTAGCTACTAGACGCCACCGCAGTCGGCTCTTTGCAACGAACGTAGAAAACTAAGAGCGTTGTTTACATTCTTAACCTATCCAATTTAGCTTCACACAGGTGTAATTAGTGGAAGGTTCTTTAACATGCCATAAATCTATGACATGGGACCGCCGGCTTTACTTCCCCTCCGAAGGAGGGCATACTGAGGGATTTTAACGCTCTTAAAAAATCCGACGGCTTCGGCCGGGTTTGAACCCGCTATATTGGGCATAGAAGCTCAGTATGCTACCAACTACGCCACCGAAGCCGCTATGTATTGCCTCGGGTGCTTGCTTTGTTATTTGACGCCCAGAGGGCAGCTTGCACGTAGAATGTCGTTGTTCCTTGGAGCGCTATAGCGCTTTCGAGTAGAGAATAGAGGAACTTTTGTGTTGGCGGAAAAAACCCGAGATTAATTTTGCCATTATAAACATGGCCTGCTAAATACAAATGGATTCTTTAACATGCCAACATCGTATGACATGCGTACCGTGATTTTTGTCGCCCTTCAAAAATCACTTACCACGGTAAGGAGCGAACCTGCTAGCTTAGGGTTGGCAGTCTGACACGATAACCAGTCACCTACCGTGGCAATTTAAACAATTGCAACAGATCTGATTTTTAAGAAAATGTATTATATATTTTCCCGATTTTTACGATTTATTCTAATTAGACAGGAATTTCGATTTTAATCAACAATACTCTTAACAGAATGATTAATATTTGAAGATTAGCATACTATTACTGAGAAAAAAAATATACTGTGAATATTTTATTTCTAGTCTGAATCTCTCCTTTTCTTTCATAGAATTTTATCATTTTAAGTGATCTTGTCGACTTCGTCGTTACGCTGGGGTCTGGCGTTACGTTACGGTGACGGGACGAAATGTACCCAGATACACTGAGGTGTGTGACGTCATAGTTCTACTTGGTGCATGTGTTTCTCGACAATCTCTACTTCGTTAGTGTAAAACAAAAATCCCCGATTCTTGGATGTCACGGGTAGACTCGAGAACCACTGGATGGATTTTGATGCGGTTTTCACCATTCTGTAAAGGATATCTCGAGGAAAGATTCTGTAGAAAATAATTTATGTATGATCAAAAGAAGCCAAGCAGTAACGATTTCAGTGAAAAAGTCGAAAACAAACTTGGCGTCCGTGCGCTTCTTAAGCTTACGCTGGGCAAACCGTTAAAAATATGAATATACTATGAGCGTAAGAGTTGGTCAGCATGAAAAGTTCTACAAAAAAAGTCCGCGAGAGCATATCTCTATCTTCAATACATCGCCCACTATAAGTGTTTTTAGACGGGATGAAAGGGGCACGTCCCCGCGCGCTCTGGTGAGCGTGCGGCATCCCGCGCGCTTGACCTTGCTTTGCCCTTGGTTTGCACTTGCCGTTCGCGAGTAATTTGAAACAAGATAAGCAAGATAAGTATTATGCAAATAATTTTCTAACATGTCAAGAGTCTTTGGCTTCGAGCGAAGCAGAAGCCTCCAGCCTTTCTTGCAATTTTCAGCATTTGTAGCATTTAAAATGATACAAAGTCTAGTCTTTCAGACTGACTGTCACTTTTTAATGTTACGTTGATGTCTTTGTATAATATTTTTTAATAACTGAAGATGATTGTAAGTTAACCGAAACTGATATTATATTATAATTAGTTTCAATAGTGACTTTCATGTGGATTATAGGCGGCATTGGTGGCACGCTGAGCTTCCATGCCGAAGTCGTCGGATTTTTAAGAGCGTTAAAATCCCTCAGTATGCCTTCCTTCGGAGGGGAAGTAAAGCCGGCGGTCCCATGTCTTAGATTTATGGTATTTAAATGAACCTTCCATTAACTAAACTTGTGTGAAGCAAAATTTCTAGGTTAGGTTTGATTAAATGCTCTTTAAGTTCCAACGTTCGTTACCGGGCACTTGTTGCGATGGCATCTAGTAGTAGCCAAGTTCACATCTAGGTGTCGTGGACGGTAGCATTTGGTAGCGAAAGTAAGAACTACTTGAAATTATCGTCTGTAGTCCTTCCTTGAATTAAAAACACTGATAACACACACTAATACAGTCATCACAATTAACACCGGTTATCAGACAGATTGGAAGAGGTACGATTGTAGGTGGTGAAGTGAAACTCTTAGCGTTTGCCGATGACATTGTGGTTTTAGCGGAGAAGGAAGAGGAACTAAAAATAACAGCTCAAGTTCTAATAGAAGAAGCACAAAGAGTGGGTCTGAGGATCAATCAACATAAAACAGAGTGTATTCTTGTAACCAGAAACAATGCAGAGGAAACAGAGGGAGTACTGGCAATAGATGATATGGAATTTAGGAAGACTTGGTCTTTCAAATACCTAGGGAGTACAGTCAATGCCAACAACAAGATGGAGGAGGAAGTATTGAACCGGCTAAAATCTGCAGAGAGGTATTTCTTTTCAATGAATAAACTATTTACCAGCAGGCTATTAACGAAAACAACAAAACTCCGCATTTACAAGACAATCGTGCGACCAGTATTAATGTATGAGGCGGAAACGTGGACACTGAGCAAGAAAATGGAGAGAAAAATTATAACTTTTGAAAACAAGGTGTTAAGAAAAGTTATTGGGCCAGTGTCTGAAAAGGGAATCTTTAGAAGAAGAAAAAAATATTGAAATCCACACGCTGTTTAATGAACCCGATGTGACTGCTGTAATAAAGAGCAGAAGAATTGAATGGCTGGGACATGTCCTGAGAAGAGAAGAGAAAATGGTGAAGACAGTGCTAGAAGGGAAGCCACAAGGTACGAGACCCCTGGGTAGACCAAAACTGAGGTGGATGGATGGAGTCAAGAAAGACCTGGAGACACTGGGAGCAACAGAGACCAATGGAAGAGGCTAAAGAGTGAGACAATGAACCGATTTAGGTTCGTGTGGCCAACGATGTAAGTATCAGACAGATTCTACACACCCAAAGTACACGGGGCTACATGACCGCGTTGCCGCAGCCTCTAAACTAAGGAACAAACCAACCTAAAGGTGGATTAGCCTTTATTTACCCATTCAATAGGTATAATTTGAATTTAACTAACTTTTTAAGTATATCCAGCGGCCCAAGAGGGGCTTACAACTAGAGGATGGGGGCTCGCTAACACTGAGCTAAGTCCCGCGTACATTACTGCAGTCACCACAGTAGCAGACGTTATCAATGCACATTGGGTCAAACTCGAAATCTAGGAGGACAATATTATTTATTTTCATAGTTAAAAAATGAAAATTTATTTTTTCTACAGCATTCTTATACAATTGCCGCTCACTATTCTGGGATATAAACGCATCTTAGTGTAAATCTGTCACCACTGTTCGAGCAGTCTGAATTGGAGGGTGATTGTAAGTGGCTGTGGTTTGGTTGTCTTTGTGGTTAGTGTGGTGCTTTAAGATGGAACATGCAGCTGAAGGTATGATCTTTGTAACGTGTTTCAGTTATTAATGGGCATAATTTTAGCTATATTTGCATTATATAATATTTAACTATTATTTTTAAAATTATATTTTCACTTAGAATTTTAGTATGTCGCGTCACTCTGGGTCACTTTCTACTTAATGTTAAAATGTAGATAAAGTCTTGTAGATTACGCCTGTTATAAGATTTTTTTGCATCTTTTTTGCAACTTACTTAGTTATTTTATTTACGTTTTAGAAGATGCCGCGCAACCAGTTCTCACACGTTTACAACTGTTTGAAGCACTGGGTTCGACGATTATGTCAAAAGTGGAACTTTGTGACTTTGTTAAAAGTAAATTAGGGGTAGAAAATTGTTCTGAAGTGATAACTGAATGCTCTATCCAACTCCTAGTCATAGACATTTTCTTGCATGTGTAGACGTAGCTTAAAAAATTCTTAACTGATGTTTATTATGAAGAAAACAAGTTATATACGTTGCTTTCACTCTAAATTCATGATTAAAACGTAAAAGTAATTTTGTCCCCCTAGATTTCGATTTTGACCCAGTGTATCGCAAACCCCTGTACGAATCAAGAGCACAACTGTTTCTCTTGTTATAACAATTCTCACCTTGAAAGCCATGTTGATCCTGAAGCTCGGAAGAGAAGCGAGTGATACTCTGGACCAAGTTCACTCAGTTTATATACTCTAGGCTGACTACTTTCATCCTGACTGGTCCAGGGTATCCCTTCTATATCAAGTGCAAGTCTTTTGACATTTCGCACGCGCAATTAATACCGCAGCTGCTTAGGTTACCGAACCAGTTTTTTTAAATTTTTGTGTGGTCTGATTTGAACCGACTGTAGACAATATTTGCATCAATCTGGTGTCCTTGGTGTTTAAAGGAAAACCTTCCTGGCAGCGTAGCCATGCGTTTTATGTCGTGCGGCATGGGGGAGTTGATAGTCCGCAGATTGAAGGTTCGAATCCCGGGACTAATAATAATAATAATAATAATAATAATAATAATAACTAGCACTACCCGTCGCGGCCTCACCCGCGAAAATTCTAGTTGTAAAGAGTACACTTAACAAAATCTCAATCATGAATGCTATGACTGATTTATCCTTGGTGTGAATACCTACACTTTATCAATTCAGCTACTGGTGCAGTGGTTAGGGATTTGTTCATTCCTTGATAGGTATATCAGAGCGAAGTTAGTTTTGTGGGAATATCACAGACACTGTTAATTTAAGGGCCATTAAATGTAGTTTTCGGAGACCCTTTTTAGTCGGGTGAAAAAGACCTTTCGTACCACTCTCTTGCGTGAAAATTGCGTGAAAAAATTCTAGAGTGCACCTTGACCCCCTTAAGCGCATTATACTGTATGTATTGATGAATTTTACAGCTTAATTTGGTTCAGTGGTAACCTTATAACCGTCTGGAAACTTTGACAGTAATGTAATAATTGGAATTGCATTGCGTCTAATACAGAAATAGATGGACCTGTGAGATTCTGTTACCATGGTTACCGTGTTGCATTCTTTCATTATTTCATTGTAAATATACATGTTTTAAGGTACTTATTTAATTGTGAGGCATTTAAAGAGTAAGTGAGTGCGTTTCGGTTACGCATTGGGTTATGCTGAACCTGTAGGTACCCCATATGTGTAGGTAGGTGTTAATGGGACCTTATTTTCGGTACAAAACTGGAGTGGGACCTTAGCAGAATAATATAGGGAGAGATAATAATAATAATATTAATAATTAGAAAATGCAGAGCCAAGTTTTACACTCACGTCCACAGGATGGCCACCGCCAGGTTGCCAAAGAAACTACTGTACTTGGTATCATAACACAGAGTAAATGCGGCACAGAATGGCGTAAAGAGGTACAGAGAGACTAGAAAGTAATCAGCATAGAAAATTTCGAAGACCGAACTGAGTGCCAGACGAAAATCGCGAATGTTAAGTTTGAACCAAGATCGTTACGACAATCTGGGAAAAATTGGACGGATGAGAGGAAGAGAGAGCATTCCGCGAGAATGCAGAGATTGTGGGAGGAGCGGAGGAGCCACTTCTCCAAATGTCATCATGTTATCATGTTTAATCGCTCTCCTGTAGAGGAATGTTCGCTTAAATAAGTAAATAATAATCAACGTCAAGCCTGAAGCGCTGTACGCTGCGGAAAGGCTGTCCATAACTACACCAATGGAAAAGTTAGATATCAAGTAAAGGAAAATACTACGAAAAATTCTAGGTTCCAAATTTAATAATAATGAACTCTCGCAATGAAACCCAGTATACTTGGTTGGTTGCCTCTTTAGTTTAGATGATGATAATGGTAAATGTTGTTTTAAGGGGCCTAACATCGAGGTTATCGGCCCCTAATGGTTTGGGTGATCGTGAAGATGATCATGAAAAATAAACTATAACTAAAACTAACTACTAACTTATATACTAGAAGAAGAAATGGAAAACAAAAGGAGAATAAGGCAAATAAAGGACAGGAGGAAAAGAAATGCCCTCAACCCTCGAAGAATGCGGATTGAGGGACTTGGAAGGAAGGAGAGCCATAAAAGGCAGATAGGAAAGTGAAAGAGGAGAGGGTCTGCCCGAGAGGTAATGGATAAAAGGGGGAAAACCGGACCCAGCTCAGGAATCCCTCAGGGTCTCCAACTCCCGAACTCACCAGCCGTGAGCCCCTGAGGGTGTAGCAATTACGAGGGTGAACCAGAAGTGGTGGGGCTACATACAACCTGGCTCCTTGTGGACCTTGAGCAGAAGGCAGGAGATAACAGGAAAATAAAAAGAAGGCTGGCCCCTCGCAGAATGAGGGTATCAGAAAAGATGAGACAAGGGCCAATTAAGGCGGGAAAGGAAGAGCCTCCCTTGGCCTCGGGTACCCTTATACCGTCGGGATCGGAATAGAACAAGAGTTGACCAAGTGAGGTCGACAGGAAAGAAGACGGAGAGGAGCCCGGCACAAGTAAGTGGAAGCAATGGTGGACTCAGCTGGGGCCCCGTGGTCGCCAACCCACGCCCCACTAGATGTGAGCCCCGGGGGGTCTTTAGTTTATAGGCTGCGACAACGCCCGTGTACTTTGGGAGTGTGTAGAACTTGTCTGATAACCGGTGTTAATTGTGATGCTGTATTAGTGTGTGTTATCTGTAATTCAAGTAGAAGGACTGCAGACGATTAATTTTTTCAAGTAGTTCCTACTTTTGCTACCAAATTTAAAAACTTAACATTTTTAACTTCCAAATTTTTTATGATTATTATTACTAAGCTCAAGTCGTTGGCAACGCCGGCCATGGTGCACGCTACATTCTAAAGCCATA
The DNA here is from genome assembly GCA_946902985.2 of Meconema thalassinum. Classification (NCBI taxonomy): domain Eukaryota; kingdom Metazoa; phylum Arthropoda; class Insecta; order Orthoptera; family Tettigoniidae; genus Meconema; species Meconema thalassinum. The sequence goes on from OX336397.1 coordinate 231,949,461, forward strand.
CCACCCGGCTAACAGAGCTTTTTCTGCTATGGCAACCGTTTACTCCCCGAAACAAAGCAAATAATGAAATCTTTTTCAATCCCAAACTTATTTCATAACAGCAATTTAAAAAATAATTCACCAACTTATACACACAATCGCAATCTTTATTATATATATACACCGCGGACATGCCAACAAGGACCACGCAAATATCACTTCTTTATAGGTCTAGTTTCCTTCTTCCTCTTCCAGAAGTCTTTCATCCTGGTCGACTTCTTTCAGCAGTCCATTCTCCTCTGTTGAGATTCTTCTTCTCCCCGACAAGAATTTTGAGGCCAATTTTTTTTCTGTACTCTATTCGATTTAGACAATCTTCTTCAGTAATTTCGAATTTTTTAAGTTCTTCTTTCATTTGTTTTACATAGCCTCCTTGCCCTTTATAGTTCCAGATTTTATCAAAAATTTGTTTGTTTAACCTTGAGCAATCCATGCGGACCATATGTCCGTAGAACTGAAGTCGCCGTTTTCTGATCATCACTTCAAGGTTGTCGATTTTACTATAAATTTCTGCATTGGATCTCAGTCTATAACCTTCCTGTGTTTTCCTAGGACCATAAATCCTTCTTAAAATTCTTCTTTCTATCTTGGGAAAATTCTCCATTCCGGTTATATTTGTAGTTTCCATGCCGTACAAGATGACTGGTCTAACAACTGTATTAAAATGTCGTAATTTTGCATTGATAGACAGGTTCTTTTTATTGTATTTATTGTACAAAAATTTAATCTTTCCAATTTCCCTTTTTTATTCTCAATTGCCAATTTATCCGTCCCATTGCTACTAATTATTTCTCCAAGATATTTAAATCGGTCAGTGACCCTGATGCTCCCATAATTTGTTTTTATCATTTTCTTAGTGTATTTCTGATCTCTTTTTTTACCAACGAAATCTGTAAGCCCTCTTTTTCCTCCGTTTCTTATAACTGATCAATCAATCTTTATTATTATATTAATGAAATAATTTTATATTTACAAAAAATTCAATTTATCCCCCTTATAATAACATACACCAGGCAGAGTAGCGCATCGTCGCAACGGTACCTGGTCCCCTAGCGCCGCTGGCCTGCTCGCTTCACTCGCAGCCAGCGGCTTCAAAACAGATTAGCAGCTACTAAATGATACCGTCCACGACACCTAGCTGCGGACGTGGCTTCTGAATCCATCGCAGTCAGCACCTGGCAGTGAACGTTGGAACTAATATAGCGTTGTCTAACTAACGTACACATTTTACCTCCCACAAGAGTAGTTAGTGGAAGGTTCTTTTTCATGCCATAAATCTATGATTGGTTGGTTCCTCAGTTTAGGGGCTGCGACATCGCGGTCATGTTGCCCCGTGTACCTTGGGTGTGTGTAGAATCTGTCTGATAACCGGTGTTAATTGTGATGGCTGTATTGAAAATGAAAATCCACAGCCTGCTTCCAGTCTCCGACCGGGTCAGGAATGGAATGAATGAAGCCCCCATCTAGCGGCGAGGATATGAACTGTGCCGGCTGCCGAGGCCTGACGCACTCCTCTGGGGCAATGATTGAATGAATGACAGATGGAATGAAATGATAGTGGAGGGTGTTGCTGGAATGACATTTTGACAGGGAAAACCGGAGCTGATGGCTGTATTACTGTGTGTTATCTGTTTTATAATTCAAGTAAGGACTGCAGCTTTGAATTTTTCAAATAGTTCCTACTTTCGCCGCCAAACGCCTCCGTCAACGACTACTAGGCCTAGTTCAGAACTTAGCTACCAGACGCCACCGCATTCGACTCTTGGCAACGAACGTAGAAATCTAAGAGCGTTGTTTACATTCCTAACCTATACAATTTAGCTTCACCCAGGTGTAATTAGTGGAAGGTTCTCTAACATGCCATAAATCTATGACATGGGACCGCCGGTTTTACTTCCCCTCCGAAGGAAGGCATACTGAAGGATTTCTAATGTTCTTAAAAACACGACGACTCGACCGGGTTTGAACCCGCGATGTTGGGCATAGAAGATCAGCATGCTACCAGCTACGCCACCGAAGCCGTCAAAGAAAGGGAGGATTGACTTCTATGGCCATATCCTAAGAATGGACCCGGAAAGGATAACTAAAAGAATCTTCGACTTTTTCGCAATAAGAAAACCAATCCGAACTGGTTTAAGGAGGCTGAGAAGGACCTAAAGGATGCTTGCAGATGGATCCGCGAAGAATATAACCAAAGATAAAATGAAGAGGTTCCAGGACAGGGTCAACATCAAACGACTATACAGAATTTCTGGCGAAGATAGAACGGCAAGATCTGAAAGAATGAAAAAATACTGAGAGGCCAGGAAACCATGGCCCACTAAACACTGATTGATCTATCTTACCGCAAAGTGGGTGAAACAGACAACAAGAAGAAGAAGAATTGTATTGCCTCAACCATCTTTTGGGTTTCCCCCCAGGGGCTTACAACTACAGTGCCGGTAGTGGGACGTGGGTTAGCCACCACGGGACCCCAGCTAAGTCCGGCATTGCTTCCACTTGTGTCATCATTCCTAACGATCTCCCTTGGTCATCTCTTGTTCTCTTCCGACCCCGACAGTATTAGGGTATCCGAGACCTAAGGAGCCTTTCTATTTCCCGCCTTAATTGGCCCTTGTTTCATCTTTCTGGATACCGTCATTCTTCGATGGGTCAGACCTCTTGTTTTTATTTTCATGATATCTCCTGTGTTCTGCTCAAGGTCCTAAGCGTGTGTGTAGTTCTACACCCTCAAGGGCTCACGACTGGTGAGTTCGGGAGTTGGCGAACCCGAGGGATTCCTGAGCTGGGTCTATTTTCTCCTTTTTCCACTGCCTTTGGGCCGGATCCTCTCCTCTTTCCATTTTCCATCTACCTTTCATGGCTCTCCTTCCTTCCAAATCCCACAATCCTCATTCTTCGAGGGTTGAGGGCATTTCTTTACTCTGTTCCCTTTTTAACATTTGCCCTTTCCCTTCTTCTAGTATGGAAGGCAAACCATTGGGGGCCTATGCCTACATGTTAGGCCCTTTAAAACAACTATTATCATCATATCTTTGGGATTGGTGCCATTGAGGTGTTCTACTCCCGAATTTAACGTTCTGTTCAACACTGCCATCTGGTAGAGAAAACTATAACTCTACTGTACCACCTGTGGCTGAGATTTAGTTAATTGTATCTTGCAATCACCAAATGTGATACGAGTGATCTTTTAAGAGCCGACATTGTTGTACGACTTGGGGAAGTGTCGTGGATTTTAGCGGCCCTTCAATGATCGCACTTTTCCGGCAAGGAATTGAACCCGCAATCTTGGGATCATGAGAGAGAGAGGCGCACTGCTACCTTATTTCATGTCCTGGGGCATCTACTTCAATCTCCAACCGTAATAATAATAATTACTTGCCACGGTGGGTGAGTGGTTATCGTGTCGGACTACCAACCCCAAGCTTGCAGGTTCGCTCCTGGCCGTGCTAATGATTTTTTTGAAAGGCGACAAAAATCACGGCACGCATGTCATAGGATGTTGGCATTTTCAAGACCCCATTTGAATTCAGTAGGCAGTGTTCATAATGGCAAAATTGATTTCGGGATATTTTGCCATCACAAAGTTCCTCCATTCTCTCTACTAGAAAGCGCTATGTATCAGTGAGCTTTGATATCTAACCTCCTTGACTTTCATAGCGTTCCAAGGAACGACAAAATCGACATGCAAGCTGCCCTCTGGGCGTGAAATAACTAAGCTTGCCCCGGCTTTCGAGACCATATGATATTATTATTGTTATTATTAATATTATCATTATAATAATTAAAATTACAAACACTACTGGATAGGTTACCAGAAATATACACTGGGCTGATGACCAAGATATCCCAAATTATATCTGGAATAAACTCAGAAGGATACCTTTCAGTCGGTCAACTTATAAATAAATGAATTGATTATTATTATTATTATTATTATTATTATTATTATTATTATTATTACTAATAATAATAATAATATCGTATTGCCTCGGGTGCCTGGTGCAAGCTTTGTAATTTGGCACCCAGAGGGTAGCTTGCATGTCGAATGTTAGATATCTAAGCTCCTTGAACACTATAGCGCTTTCTAGTAGAGAAATGAGGAACTTTGTGTTGGCGGAAACTCCCGAGATTAATTTTGCCATTATGAACTCGGCCTACTGAATTCAAATGGGTTCTTTGACATGCCAACATCGTATGACATGCGTGGCGTATTTTTGCCGCCTTTCAAAAAAAACACACACTTACCACGGCCAGGAGCGAACCTGCAATCTTGGGGGTTAGAAGACCGACACGCAATCCACTCACCACCCACCGTCGGCTGTCCTTGTAATGGTTTTCCGTGGTTTCCCATTTTCAACACCTGGCAAATGCTGGGACGGTACCTTCTGACAGGCCACGGTCGCTTCCTTCCACATCCTTGCCCAATTTCATTCATCTTCATCCATTCCATCTCTCATTCTGACGTGCAGATCGCCCACGGGCGTCGACTTGAAAAACCTGCACTCGGCCTCTCTGGAGGCTACACGAAAAAAAAAACCACACAGATTATGCCGGCTTTGGTGGCATAGTCGGTAGCATGCTGAACTGGTATGCCCAAGATCGCGGGTTCAAACCCGGCCGAAGTCGTCGGATTTTTAAGAGCATTAAAATCCTTCAGTATGCTTTCCTTCAGAGGGGAAGTACAGTATAGCCGGCGGGCCCATGTCATAGATATCATGGCATGTAAAAGAACCTACTACTACACTTGGTAGTGTGTAGCTAAATTAGTAGGTTATTTGGGGAGAAATGCTCTTTCAAGTTTCAGCGTTCGCCGCTGGGTGTCAGTGACGTCTGGTAACCAAAGTTGAATCTACTTGAAATTCAAATTGCCCAATTTCATTTATCTTCATTCATTTCATCGCATTCTCAGGCGACGGTATTTGTAGCTCAACCCATGGGTGTTCGCATTGAAGCAGCTACAACCTCTGGCGAGCCGAACATGTCCTCGGACACCCCCCGTCCCACTAAAAGCCATACGCAAAATAAATAAATAAATAAATAAATAAATAAATATGTTTGTTACTGACTCAGCCAAATTCCACTGGTTTGTTCTCAACAAAGGTGGTGTTGTGCCTACTTCATTGTGTATGGAACATCGAGTTAGTGTTAGCTATTTAAGACCGTCCTCTATTCATACGACTTCCATATTTTTTTCGGCGAATGGGTTATGGCCTGTTCATTGTTGTTTCAGTGGCGGATCAAATTAAGCAAAGGCCCTTTCTTGAATATTATGGAGAACCTAGGAATAGTTCTACCACAGAAACTGAATCCTAATAGGAATATAATTGACATTACTCAAGGCGATAATGTTCTATTCGGCATACTAGCCAATTTTATTAAACAACGCCATTCCAAGTAGTGGTCTCCTAAAGCTTTATCACTATAAGCCCCCTAAATTCCCTTCAGAGTTTTATATTGCTCCTGGCTTCACGCTCGGTATCATAGCAACAATAATCTTTTAACATCTATGAGCTCTACAATAGGCGTGTAACTGTCGAACGTTGTCACCAGACTGCAGCAGGGACCGAAGAGGCAATATGAAGCTCTTTTTGTATTCCTTGACGTTGGTTAGCATTCGCCATTAGCCATATTACGTATTGGAGCCGTTCTAGTCATGCTGAACTCTGGTGACAACTTGAGAGTCACACGCTCTAGATTTATTGGTCGTGGGTTTTAAAATTTCATATGCCACCATTTGCATATTTTAACTTGTTAATCTCAAACCTCATCCTTTGCGTTGTTTAATTAGTTACCCAAACTGAACTGGCCTATTTTTTAAAACACCTTGCCTGACCCCTTCGGTCCCTGCTGCACTCTATAGGTGGCAATACGTAGTTCGCCTAGAACACTTCCATTAAATCATAAAGGGAAGATTGAACCTATACATTCCATGTACGTTTCCTTCGTTTAAATTATTTAATTTCATATTATTTATACAACTCATTTATGACTTAATAAGGTAACAGTATAGGAGTGCTGACGTTTATAACACACTACTTAAATTACCCGAAATACCTTTTGTAATGATGATTAATAATTAATTATGGAAATGCTGTGGTAATAGATTTTTTCTTTGCTCTTTTCCCTGTTTAACAGCGATCTATGAAATTGATTTGGCATCCTCTTAAAAAAAAGACTTATTAGATCTTCATGAAAGCTTGCAGGCAACTTTTTCCTATGATCATGCGTGTTGCTTCATCCCATGATGACCAACCTTTATTATCCTGGAGACAATTAGCATCTGGCCCCACTTTTATGATACATTTTCGATTATTTTCAAGGAATCAATAATGACAATTACTTAATACTAATTTCAACATTTGTAAGAGATGTGAGTGTATTAAGTTTTTTTAGGATACTTTTCTCAGATTTTTATTAGATATGAGTACCTATTTAAGGTTTCAGATTTTTAAGTTTGATTCTTTTGGCTGTTTCCCGTTTACTTTCCCTGGATAACATTATATTATTATAGACAATATTATTCCATAGAATTTTAAACTAATATTACTTCTGTTATTTGTTCGAACGGTTCGATAGAATTCAACTGGTGCATGCTCGCAATAGTTATACACACTGCTGAAGAAAGTCACAATGTGCCCGAACTGGTACAATACCGTGTAATGAATTACTATTAGGCTATGTATTATTGACTTAAATAATAATAATAATAATAATAATAATAATAATAATAATCAATAGCCTTACAAATATCATAAGGGCTATGGCCTCCTGCTTTGCAGGGAATTGCTCAGTTTCAACTCATCAGGTGAGCAAGTCCTGAGGAGCATTCGGGGTCATTCTTTCTGATTGGACCTTCTATATAGATGTGTAGCTGATCAAAGATTAAGTAAATTATATTCCGCTGGTATAACATTCGCTACAACAATCTGTTATATTGAAACATATTCGTTCATTGAGTCTGGCGATATCAAGGCCTCAAATATCCATTAGTATTACGAAAATCATAATAGCCATCAACCAATATCTGGGAGCTTCCCATTGCCACTAAGCACAAAGCTTACCCTGTCTAAGCACTTGAACAATGACAGAAACTGCCAAGTCTTCACACTTCAGTAAAATCTATATTGAACCATTTCAAATAGAAAGTTTTTTTAAAATGCAATACAAAATATTACTGGTGGAGTTTTGTCATCTAGTTTGGATGCAGATACCTATACACTTTCTTTAACATCCCACAAATCATTCACTAAAATAGAATGATTTAATTAAATACCATTCGGTATGCATTTTAAATAACGATAGTTTCAGCTGAAATATAAAATGAGATTTCTATAGACTGTATATTTTTAATTGTATTTTTTATTGTAAATATTACATGTTTATGTACAAAACAACAGTCAGTCGGGATAATGGTGATGGTAGAATAATGATCAGTCAGTTCTGGGAGATGTGATGGTTTCAACCAATGATGCCCTTGGCGCCAAGATGTCCAATACCGGCGCCGTAACCGATACCTGCTCCGTAACCCAGACCAGCGCCGTAGGCCAGAGCAGGGGCGGCAGCTACTCCAGCGATAGCAGGGGCGGCATGAGCGATTGCGGGTGCAGCGTAGCCGAGACCTGCACCGTAACCAATACCGGCGCCATAACCCAGTCCTCTACCGTAAGCCAGAGCAGGGGCGGCAGCTACTCCAGCGATAGCAGGGGCGGCATGAGCGATTGCGGGTGCAGCGTAGCCGAGACCTGCGCCGTAACCAATGCCGGCGCCATAACCCAGTCCTCTACCGTAAGCCAGAGCAGGGGCGGCGTGAGCGACAGCTACAGGGGCGGCAGCGATTGCTGGTGCAGCATGTGCTACTGCGATAGGTGCAGCATGAGCTACAGCGACAGGGGCGGCATGAGCGACAGCAGCTCCAGACTTGTGAACCACAGCGTTGAATCCGTTGACGGGATCAGCGGTGTACTCTACGGTACGGATTGTGCCGTCAGGTTCGGCCAGGCTGTAGCTACCCTGGACAACATCTCCACTGCGACTCTCCTGTTGGTTCTTGGAGTCTCCGGTGAGGGCGTCCTGCACGCTGTAGCCGTAGCTGTACTGAGGGTTGGGGTCGTAGTCGGTGTCGATGGCGGCTTGAGCTACAGCAACAGGGGCGGCATGGGCCACAGCGACAGGGGCGGCATGAGCGATTGCGGGTGCAGCATAGCCCAAACCTGCGCCGTAACCAATACCGGCGCCATAACCCAGTCCTCCACCATAAGCCAGCGCAGGGGCGGCTAGGCGAGCACCTGGGGAGAGGACGGCGGGGGCGCCCAGAACACCGGCCTTAGCGACGGCCACCAGAGCGGCGAGGATGATCAACTGTGGGAGAGAAGAACATTTTACAATACATAAGAGATTCTTTCAAAATCATAAGGACAGTCTTATGGAAAACATCACTCAAAGATGATCCTCGCTTTTATGTTTATTATTATTTCGCTATTATATTTATCTGAAATTTGGGATGAAAGGTTACTTCTAAAGAATTGTTCTGGGCTAATAATAAAATATGTTATAGCCTAGGTAAATAAATAAATTAATAATAATAATTAAGTAAATTGTTAATGAAATAAATAATTTAATAAATAAGTAAATAAAGATATAAATTAATTAATTACCGTAATATTTAAGTAATAATATAAATAATTAAATAAGTAAATAATTTAATTATGATAACAACAAGGTAACTTCATTAAGCCCATTTGTCGTCATTACTTTAAAACCAAGCCAAGCATTTTTTTTTAAATTTATCCGAAACGTTTTATATATGGTATATAATTGCCTAAGTTCTTCGGATCGAAGTTATATATACAGATAAGTTGGCGAGAACGCAAAAGAGAACGAATGAAGAGATATTGGGAAAAGAAGATGAAGCATTGTGCTAAATAAGTTCTAACGCGCATGTTAGTTGGGCAAAACGAATTAAAATAATAGTATTAATAATAATAATAACATCAGAAAGCTGATTAACAAGTAAAATGAACCTCTGGCCAAATTTAACAATATTAATATCAGGACATGGCAAAATCAACTCGTGTCTACACAGACTTAAAATTGTAAGCAGTCTCGAGTGTTCCTGTGACGAACAGTAGACCATATAATATTTCAGTGTAGTGAAGTGAATAGCGAGAGAAACATTTTATTGAACTGTGTTTCCATATAGAAGGATACTGGCCGATTCATAAGTCTTTTTATTCAAAAAATAACTTAAACCATTTTCAAAATTCGTGAACTCTTTGGACTTCACAGCAATGAAAGAAAATAAACATCATCACCCATCGGCAAATAATATATAGGAAAAACTGTGCGTATATTATAATTACACAATTATATGAAATTAGTTAAGAGCACGTACCCAGCGACAAACGTTGGTACTTGATAGAGCGTTTCTAACCAAATAACTTATACAGTAAATTTTGACTACACACTACCAATTGTAGCAGAAGGTTCTTTTACATGCCATAAATCTATGACATGGGACCGCCGGCTTCACTTCCCCTCCGAAGGAAGGCATACTGAAGGTTTTTATTACTCTTATCAATCCTTCGACTTCGGTCGGGTTTGAACCCGCGATCATGGGCATAGCAGTTCAGCATGCTACTTACTACGCCACCGAAGCATCACACATGTTATATTATTACAAGTTCTGGTCCTAGGGTTATTACAGCAACAATGCTCACCTTGAAGGCCATGTTGTGTCTGAAGCTCGGAGCAGATGTGAGTGATACTGTGCACTGAACTCGCACACCTTATATAATACCGTAGTCAACTTTCACCCTCCCCCAAACTTCAGGGTGTCAAGTGCAGGTCTTTTGACATTTTGCCCATTTTTACTGGATAGCGAGTGGTTTTAAGTGGTCAGGCCGCCACACGACAAGTTTCTTTTGGTGTTCTAATAAGAAAACTACATTCACTCCTTCGTTTGATAACCTTGGTCACAGATGACTCTTGAATGTTGTGGTCCGGCGACAAGAAGAATAATTATCCGTGCTGCCAATGGGGCTTAATAGCCTGAGCAACTGTTTAGGTTTCACAGCCTACTGGATATACAGTACTTCTTATGTTTTCTATGTTTCGTATTTTTTGGTTATCACTCCTGTCACCTGATTCTGTGTCCAATATTTCATTTGCTACTTGATTCTTCTCAGCGCCCCTGTCACTTGATACTTTGTTCATTATTCTATTTTCTCCTTGATTCTTTCAGCCCCCTGCACATTATTCTTTATCCATTATTTTATTTTCTCCTTGATTCTTCATAGGCCTACTTGGCATGCGTTGTCAGTTCAGCAATGTTCCTTAAATTATCATCATTATTCTTCTTTCATCGTTTTGCCCACTTAGGAGCGTGTTTGAACTTGTTGACTTGGGTTGATGGTGTTTTTCTCTTCTTCTCACCCAAAATCTCCTCATGAACTCGCTATGCCCCTTCTTACCTTCTTCCGTCCATTTTTTTCCAGTGGTCTTTTTAGTTTTTTTCGGTGAAAGAGTGATTTGTAACTAGAGTTCCAAAAACCTTGTGATTCATGATGATATCTTCTGTGAAGTTTATTTCTTTCAAGTCCTGTTTGATGTCCTATAACCAACTGATTTTGACCTTCTTTGAATTAATTATATCAAGCAGTTGTTTTACATATCTGATGTTATCCATTCTGCAAATGTGACCATAGAATATTTCAATCGTCTCTTACGCACGGTATCAGTCAACTTATTGATTACTTATTATTATTATTGTTATATTAAATAAGACAACAAATTGCACTGTTCAATAAAAATGCACTTGGATTTTTTTTCTCTAAATAGCTAAGTACTATAATTGGTTGGTTCCTAAGTTTAGGGGCTGCGACAACACGGTCATGTAGCCCCGTGTACTTTGGGTGTGTGTAGAATCTGTCTGATAACCGGTATTCTTTGTGATGACTGTATTAGTGTGTGTTATCTGTTTTTTAATTCAAGTAAGGACTGCAGACTTTTGAACTTTTCAAATAGTTCCTACTTTTGCCGCCAAACGCCACCGTCAACGACTACTAGTTCTAACTTAGCTACTAGACGCCACCACAGTCGCCTCTTGGCAACGAACGTAGGAACCTAAGAGCGTTGTTTACATTCTTAACCTACAATAACTATAATTATAGGTCGAGAAAAATGTATGTGACATTAGATATTGTTTGGTATTATCGATACGCTAATCTCAAGAGACAAGGCATTCCCTTTGGAAGTTAATGATGATGAACCTCAAAACAAAAGGAGCTTATTCTCATGAACGTTTTCTTTTTGCTAGTCTCTTGTAGTCCTTTTCTGGGTCGTCTATCGTCATTGGCCAAGCATTGAAGTGTTCAATTTTCTCAATATACAGAAGGAATCGCTCTCCATATTGGACAGTACCGCAATTGTCAGGGAAGAAGGCCAGGCGAGAATGTTTGAGTGTCATTTCACATAGCCTACTGCACAGTGTTCACATAGGATGAAACTTAAATCTTGAATTCAAACTTACTTCTCCAATAACACCATATTTCAAATGCTTTCAATTTCAATTGCATTTTGTAAGTATTTTGAACTTCAATTGCATTTTGTAAGTATTTTGAACTTCAATTGCATTTTGTAAGTATTTAGACTCTACATACCATTTTGTACGTATTTTAAAATCTATTCCTTTTGTGAGTATTTTCGTTCTAAATTCCCTTTTGTGCGGTTTGAAGCCATTTTTCAGTGTTGCCTGAGTAAACAAAAGTTTGGTGCTTTTCAGTCGGTCAACACGAATGTACCCAAATAGAGCTGGGTTATGCCCTAATCCTGAAATAAATTAGGCTACGTGAGATTAATAAATACACTAGGATGACCAGTTTCGATCGTCAAACGATCATCATCAGATCCATTACACTTAGGCTATAACATCTATGTTTGAGAATACAGGTGAAAAATATATACAATATGTACAATTATGGCCCCCGTGTATCTAAATTCCCTTTTGTACGTATTACCACTCTCCATTTAGTATTCTTTAATCTGTGTTAAGAGGGGCAGATGACCTCGTAGTTCCGCCCCTTAAAACATAAATAACTATTATAGCTTTTATTCTCCTCTCTTCTGTTGCGCCAACAGTCCAGGTTTCACTTCCATAGTCCCCCAGGGGCTCACATCAAGTGGGACTTGGGGTGGCGACCACGGGACCCCAGTTGAGTCCGGCATCGCTTCCACTTACTTGTGCCGGGCTCCTCTCCGTCTTCTTTCCTGTCGACCTCTTTTGGTCAACTCTTGTTCTTTTCCGACCCCGACGGTATTAGGCTATCCGTGGCCTAGGGAGTCTTTCACTCTCCTGCCTTAATTGGCCCTTGTCTCATCTTTCCTGATCCCTCCTTCTTCGAGGGGTCAGACCTCTTGTTTTCTTTTAATTAAATTTCCTTTTCTCTTTAAGTTTCTCGCACTGTTTTTGTTAATTGGCCCCCCGTGTATCTAAATTCCCTAGTTTTTTTTGCATCAACATCATTTTGTAGATATTTTCCATCTGCGTTGCATTTTGTACGTTTTTTCGATCTAAATTGCATTTTGCGAGGGTTTTCAAACCTCAATTGCATTTTGTAAGGATTGACAATCTAAATTGCTTTTTAGTAAGTCTTCAGTATCCGGGCCGGGACTTTTGTGTGTATTTTGAATTTTAATTGCATTTTGTATTTTTAACCTAAACCGTTTCATGCAAGTATTGTCAATCTAAATTGCATTTTGTATCACCGGCATTTTGCAAGTATTTTGATTCTCAATTGCATTTTGGGGTATTTTGAATCCAAATTACATTTTGTAAGTATTTTCAATCTAAATTGCATTTTGTAAGCATCGTCTATCCAAATGAGTAGTTTGAAACTACCGGGCATTTTGTAAGCATTTTCAGTTTCAATTGCATTTTGTAAGCACTTTGAATTTCATTTTCACTTTGTGAATATTTTGGATTGGAAATGGGAGCTTTCAATCTGAATTGCATTGTGTATTTTCAATTTCAATTGCATTGTGTAAGTATTTTGAACCTCAATTGCATTTTGTACGTATTTTCGATCTCATTTGCATTTTGTAAGTATTTTGAATTTGACTTCAATTTTGTAAGTATTTAGACTGTACATTGCATTTTGTACGTATTTTGAACTTAACCTACATTTTGTGCGTATTTTTCAATCTCTTCCTTTTGTGAGTATTTTCGTTCTAAATTCCCTTTTGTAAGTATCACCGCTCTCCATTTTGTAAGTTGTTTCAATATGAGTTCCTTTTTGTACGTATTTTCCTTCTCATTTAATTTTCGTTCTGGTTTCCAATTTATTGACATTTTTGCTTCCACCCAGACCATTAGGGGCCGATAACCTAGACGTTAGGCCCCTTAAAACAACAATTATCATCATCATCATCACTTTCATAGAGCGCCACGCTCCAGACAATGGCTTTCAAAAATGACTTTCTAATACCTAAATCTGTGTCCATCCTGAGTTATGGGATTCATATACAGAGAAGTGCAAATTACTAGAATCAGATTAAGAATTTCATCATTTATATTTTTTTTTCTTTTATTCAAAATCAGTATTGGCCATCTTTTATAACTCCCATTAGTAATTTTTCTCATTATCGACTTACACCTTTCCCCATAAGGAGTTGTGTCTCGAAACTTTCAGAATGGCGGCTTCGGTGGTGTAATTGGTAGCATGCTGTGCTTCCATGCCCAAGGTCGCGGGTTCAAACCCCCCTCAGGGGCTCACATCTAGTGGGACGTGGGTTGGCGACCACGGGGCCCCAGCTGAGTCCGGCATTGCTTCCACTTACTTGTGCCGGGCTCCTCTCCGTCTTCTTTCCTGTCGACCTCACTTGGTCAACTCTTGTTCTCTTCTGACCCCGAAGGTATTAGGATATCCGAGGCCTAGGGAGTCTCTTCCTTTCCCGCCTTAATTGGCCCTTGTCTCATCTTTTCTGATACCCTCCTTCTGCGAGGGGCAGCCTTCTTTTTCTTTTCCTGTTATCTCCTGCCTTCTGCTCAAGGCCCTCAAGGAGGCAGGGTGTATGTAGCCCCACCACTTCTGGTGCACCCTGGATATTGCTACACCCTCAGGCGCTCACGGCTGGTGAGTTCGGGATTTGGCGACCCCGAAGGATTCCTGAGCTGGGTCCGTTTTCCCCCTTTTGTCCATTACCTGTGGGGCGGACCCCCTCCTCTTTCACTTTCCTATCTGCCTTTCATGGCTCTCCTTCCTTCCAAGTCCCTTAATCCGCATTCGTCGAGGGTTGAGGGCATTTCTTTTCCTCCTGTCCTTTATTTTCCTTATTCTCCTTTAGTTTTCCATTTCTTCTTCTAGTATGTAGGTTGGTAGTTAGTTTTTAGCTTTAAGTTGGCATTTCTTTTTTATCTTCACGATCACCCAAACCATTAGGGGCCGATAACCTAGATGTTAGGCCCCTTAAAACAACCATTATTATCATCATCACCATCATCATCATCAAACGCGGCCAAAGTCGTCGGATTTTTAAGAGCGTTAAAAATCCTTCAGTATGCCTTCCTTCGGAGGGAAGTAAAACCGGTGGGCCCATGTCATAGATTTATGGCATGTTAAAGATTCTTCCACTATGTATATTAAGGCTTTCATGGCCCGGATTACTATTCAAATAATTCATGGTTTTAAGGCTAATGTCGTGTGAAAGTAAATTAAATACCACCAGACGTTTCGAAGGAACCTTTCCTACTTTTTCAATGGAATTAAACAATATGGCCAAAGAAAGTATATCAATGAGATTACAAAAAAGATACAGTCAGTCTGAGAGACTAGACTTTATATAATTTCAAATGACGCATGCTACAAATGTTAGAAAGGCTCAGGAGGGCTTCGAGCCAGGATTCTTTCAACGGACTCCATTACCCATTAACTTAGGCTTCGCGTGCACTCTGCTACATGACATCACGCACTCGCCGTCTCCATATCGCATAACGCCACACCCCAGGAGTAAACTCAGAGTCAACAGACTCCATTACCCATTAACTTAGGCTTCCCGCGCGGGGGCTGCATGACGTCACGCACTCGCCGTCTCCGTATCGCATAACGCCAGACCCCAGGAGTAAACTCAGACTCAACAGACTCCATTACCCTTTAACTTAGGCTTCCCGCGTGGGGGCTGCATGACGTCACGCACTCGCCGTCTCCGTATCGCATAACGCCAGACCCCAGGAGTAAACTCAGACTCAACAGACTCCATTACCCATTAACTTAGGTTTCCCGTGCACTCTGCTGCATGACGTCACGCACTCGCCGTCTCCGTTCGTATAACGCCAGACCCCAGGAGTAAACTCAGACTCAATAGATTCCATTAACCTTTAACTTAGGCTTCCTTCGCGGGGGCTGCATGACGTCACGCACTCGCCGTCTCCGTATCGCATAACCACAGACCACAGGAGTAAACTCAGACTCAACAGACTCCATTACCCTTTAACTTAGGCTTCCCGCGTGGGGGCGGCATGACGTCACGCACTCGCCGTCTCCGTTCGCATAACGCCAGACCCCAGGAGTAAACTCAGACTCAACAGACTCCATTACCCATTAACTTAGGCTTCCCGTGCACTCTGCTGCATGACGTCACGCACTCGCTGTCTCCGTATCGCATAACGCCAGACCCCAGGAGTAAACTCAGACTCGGTGCATATGCACTGAACAACATGATGACGTCATTAACGCTGTAACCGTGACGCATAACGGTAGACCAAAGCATAACGATGAAGTCGACAAGATCATTTGGAATAATACAACTAGATAAATTCCCCTGTTCGTCTACCATGGTCCATACAGTAATTTCTGGTAGCTGATCTCTGGTGACGAACAGAGGAATTTATCTAGTTTTTTGTAATCTCATTGATCCACTTTCTTTGGCCACATTGTTTAATTCCATTGAAAAAGGAGGCAAGGTTTCTTCGAAACGTCTGGTGGTATTTCATTTATTTTCACGCGTCATTAGCTCAAAAACCATGAATTATTTGAATAACCTTCCACTAATTACACTAGTGTGAAGCTAAATTATAGGTTAGATTTGACTAACGCTCTTAGGTTTCAACGTGTGTTGCCAGGAACCGACTGCGGTGGCATCTAGTAACCAACCAAAGGTTCTAGTTGGCGTTTGGTAACAAAAGTTGGAACTAACTTACTTGAAGATCGAACGTCTGCAGTCCATACTTGAATTAAAAACAGATAACACACACTATATAGCCATCACAATTAACACCGGTTATCAAACAGATTCTACATACACCTAAAGTACACGGGGCTATATGACCGCGTTGTCGAAGCCCCTAAACTAAGGAACCAACGAACCAAGGGTTACGTGAACTTGGCCGGTTTTCTATTATTTCATTGACTTTTGAATACACCCTCTAAGTCATATGATTTTCAATCCATAGTTCATGAATCTTTGGGTAGTTCAAGGGCGGATAATCAGTAAAATGACTTCAATACCCTCAGCTCTGAGTTCATTCGAAATGTAGAGTGAAGTAATCAAAACAAAACGTGTGCTATTTTGCATTAGCAAAGCTCCTCTGTTCGAGGAAAACATTTTACCATTTTAAATGATCTTGTCGACTTCGTCGTTACGCTGGGGTCTGGCGTTACGTTACGGTGACGGGACGAAATGTACCCAGATGCATTGAGGTGTGTGACGTCATAGTACCGCTTGGTGCATATGTACCCCGACAATCTCTACTTCGTTAGTATAAGACAAAAATCCCCGATTCTTGGATGTCACGGTTAATCTCGAGAACCACTGGATGGATTTTGATGCGGTTTTCACCATATCTCGAGGAAAGATTCTTTAGAAAATAATTTATGTATGATGAAAGGAAGCCAAGCAGTAACGATTTCAGTGAAGAAGTCGAAAACAAACTTGGCGTCTATCCGCTTCTTAAGCTTACGCTGGGCAAACCGTTAAAAATTTCAATATACTATGAGCGTAAGAATTCGTCAGCATGAAAAGTTCTACAAAAAAGTCCGCGAGAGCGTATCTCTTTCTTCAATACACTATAAGTGTTTTTAGACTGGATGGAAGGGGCACGTCTCCTCGCGTTCTGGTGAGCGTGACGGCATCCCGCGCGCTTGACCTTACTTTTGCCCTTGGTTTGCACTTGCCGTTCGCGAGTAATTTGAAACAAGATAAGCAAGATAAGTATTATGCAGATAGTTTTTTAACATGTCAATAGTCTTTGGCTTCGAGCGAAGCGAGAAGCCTCCAGCCTTTTCACCTTTTGTTGCATTTAAAATGATACAAAGTCTAGTCTTTCAGACTGACTGTCACTTTTACTTTGAGTTTCTTAGAATAAAATATAATTAAGAATCTTCGTTAAGCATTGGAAGTAATGTCACCGCCTTTTAAACATATTTAGTGTATTATGCCGTGAAAAGTATGAATGCAATTTTGATAGCTGGCGTCGAGTTTAATAATTTGCTAATATGGGAACACTTTAATATGCGAGACCTGAAAGGAATAAAAAGCGTCAATGCATTATATCTGAAGAAATTGCTTGGAGTATCCAAATATTTTCCATCCAGAAATGTAAGCACACTCGACAGAGAATCATTCCTGTGTGAAGGTCTAGCGATTCTCCCTTATACTACCATAAACTGAGGAATACTATAAACTACTGGCTGCTGCTCGAATTTGAGGTGATAGGCTCGCTCGCTAGCTCGCAAACCCGATCCGAAGCTAGTAATTTAAATTTCCAGTGAATGGAGATTGTTGGAAGAAATGAAAACGTAAAGTAACACTGTCCTATTGAAATTTCGGAAAGTCCACTGCATTCCCTATATTTAAGCCCTTTAAAATATAAATAAATAAAGGTATCGATCAAGCTACGTTCAATTTCATAAACACAGGGCTCACAAATCCCGTATAGTAAGTACAAACATATCAGTCTGGTCGTTTTTTCACCCCTCCCCTCCCCCAGGGGCTCACAATTAGTGGGGCGTAGGTTGGCGACCACGGGACCCCAGCCGAGTCCGGCATTGCTTCCACTTACTTGTGCCGGACTTATCTCCGTCTTCTTTCCTGTCGACCTTCCTTGGTCAACTCTTGTTCTTTTCCGACCCCGACGGTATTAGGGTATCCGTGGCCTAGGGAGTCTTGCACTTTCCCGCCTTAATTGGCCCTTGTCTCATCTTTCCTGATCCCTCCTTCTTCGAGGGGTCAGATCTCTTGTTTTCTTTTCATTATATTTCCTTTTCTCTTCAAGATTCCCGCACTGTTCTATTTTTTTTTTTGTTAATTGGCTCCCGTGTATCTAAATTCACTTTTGCGATTTGTTTGCATTTACACTCCATTTTGTAGGTATTTTCAATCTTCGTTGCATTTTGTAAGTCTATCTAAGTTGTATTTTCAACCTCAATTGCATTATGTAAGGATTGACAATCTAAATTGCTTTTTAGTAAGTCTTTGAATATAGGGCCTGGGACTTTTGTGAGTATTTTGAATTTCAATTGCAATTTGTAAGTATTTTCAACCTATACCGCTTTTTGCAAGTATTTTCAATCACTATTGCAATTTTTATGGTGAGCATTTTGTAAGTATTTTGCCTTTTGGGGGTATTTTGAATCTAAATTACATTTTGTAAGCAATTTCAATCTAAATTGTATTTTGTAAGTATTGTCGGTCCAAATGAGTAGGTTGAATCTACCATACATTTTGTAAGCATTATAAACATCAATTGTATTTTGTAAGCATTTCGAATTTCAATTGCACTTTGTGAGTATTTTGAATCTGAAATGGGAGTTTTCAGTCTAAATTGCATTGTGTATTTTCAATTTCAATTGCATTTTGTAAGTATTTTGAACCTCAATTGCATTTTGTACGTATTTTCAATCTCATTTGCATTTTGTAAGTATTTTGAAATTAAATTGCATTTTGTACCTATTTCGACTCGGCATTGCATTTTGTACGTATTTTGAACTTAACCTACATTTTGTACGTATTTTGAACTTAAACTACATTTTGTGCGTATTTTGAACCTAAACTACATTTTGTACGTATTTTGAACCTAAACTACATTTTGTACGTATTTTGAACCTAAACTACATTTTGTGCGTATTTTGAACCTAAACTTCATTTTGTACGTATTTTGAACCTAAACTACATTTTGTACGTATTTTGAACCTAAACTACATTTTGTGCGTATTTTTCAATCTATTCCTTTTTGTGAGTATTTTCCTTCTAAATTCCCTTTTGTAAGTATTACCGTTCTCCATTTTGTGAGTGGTTTGAATCTGAGTTACCTTTTGTAAGTATTTTCCGTCTCACTTAATTTTTGTTCTGGTTTCCATTTCATTGCCATTTTTGCTATCACCCAGACCATTAGGGTCCATAACCTAGATGTTAGGCCCCTTAAAACAATTATCATCATCATCATCGTTATGTCAGTAGAATGGAAGCTGTGTGGTGGCTATTAGCGTTTCCGTAACACTAAAGGCATCCCGCCGTCAAATACCTCAATGTGCACTTACAGAATTGTGAACCAGTCTCTTTTACTGAATCCCCCAGGGGCTCACATCTAGTGGGACGTGGGTTGGCGATCACGGGGCCCCAGCTGAGTCCGCCATTGCTTCCACTTACTTGTGCCGGGCTCCTCTCCGTCTTCTTTTCTGTAGACCTCACTTGGTCAACTCTTGCTCTCTTCCGACCCCGACGGTATTAGGGTACCCGAGGCCTAGGGAATCTCTCACTTTCCCGCCTTAATTGGCCCTTGTCTCATCTTTGCTGATACCTTCCTTCTGCGAGGGGTCAGCCTCCTTTTTCTTTTCCTTTTACCTCATGCCTTCTGCTCAAGGCCCTCAAGGAGTCAGAGTGTATGTAGCCTCACCACTTCTGGTGCACCCTAGATATTGCTACACCCTCAGAGGCTCACGCCTGGTGAGTTCGGGAGTTGGCGACCCCGAGGGATTCCTGAGCTGGGTCCGGTTTTCCCCCTTTTATCCATTTCTTGTGGGACGGACCCTCTCCCCTTTC
This sequence comes from Meconema thalassinum, assembly GCA_946902985.2. Classification (NCBI taxonomy): domain Eukaryota; kingdom Metazoa; phylum Arthropoda; class Insecta; order Orthoptera; family Tettigoniidae; genus Meconema; species Meconema thalassinum. The sequence continues at coordinate 231,969,534 of OX336397.1, forward strand.
ACTTTCCTATCTGCCTTTCACGGCTCTCCTTCCTTCCAAGTTCCTCAATCCGATTCCTTCGAGGGTTGAGTGCATTTCATTTCCTCCTGTCCTTTATTTGCCTTATTCTCCTTTTGTTTTCCATTTCTTCTTCTAGTATATAAGTCAGTAGATAGTTTTAGTTATAGTTTACATTTCATCATCATCTTCATGATCACCCAAACCAATAGGGGCCGATAACCTAGATGTTAGGCCCCTTAAACAACAATTATCATCATCATCTTTTACTGAAAATTACTTCCACGAGCGAGTACCCACTCCGCCAAAATCCACACTCACTCATCACTGTTTCCAAAAATTACACAAGACATGATTTTCAAAGCACTCATATGTATGTTATGGTACAGAGATATTGCACATAGAGCAATGCAATAAAATATTGGCAAATCTGAGTTCAAGGAACTGTTGTTCAGAATTGGTCTGGTGTTAAATCTGCAGGAGCTTTCGGTACAAGTTACACGGTCCATGTTCATAACATGGAATGTTTTTCTTTGACAATGCATCTGCACCATGTTCGAGGGCAACTTCTTTCAAAGACCTCTGAAAACACAATAATCAGTGATGTTCTATATTTAGAGAGGCATGTGAGGCAAAAGGGTTGTTGGAGAATTTCAATCCCTGGGATGTCACACTGGAAGAGGTTGCATAATGTTTATCAGGGGCCATGTTAAGAGATATTTTACTATAGGTATATTAATATCGACATGTTGACGTTCAAATCATCAATAATTCTGGGAAAATTACACCCTGAATAGCTTAAGGAAAAATACGTTTAATTCCCCAAATTCCGATAGGTTTGCCATTCCAGTGTGCAAGAGTGCAGTTCTCTCTTCAAATAATATTCGCAGTTACCATTAACAACGCGCAATGACACATACTTAACAGTAGCAGGTATACATTTAGACATTTTTTTTTCCCGTGGGTAACTGTATGTGGGGTGCTCACGAGTACCCAGACAACAAATTCATTATGTCTCAGCAAAACATGCCAAAACCAAAAAACCGAATTTTAAAGTGTTTTCACATAAGGTAACATTGTACCCTGTAGAGTTTCTCAACTCTATGGAATTCTCATTTTACGGCTGATACTAATATCCTGGGGGCATCAGAATTTTCGAAATTGAAATAGACCGACCCAACCGAGATTCCTTTAATAGAATAGACCAATTATCAGCAATAATGCATCATCCCCATTGTCTTAATCGCGTGCGAAGCCGCCCACAGTGGGTCAAAATCGAAATCTAGGGGGACAAAATTATGTTTACATTTTAATCATGAATTTAGAGTGAAAGTGACGTATATAATTTGTTTACTTCATAATAAACATCAGTTAAGACCTTTTTTAAGCTACGTCTACACATGCAAGAAATTGTCTATGACTAGGAGTTGGATAGAGCATTCAGTTATCTCTTCAGAACAATTTTCTACACCTAATTTACTTTTAACAAAGTCACAAAGCTCCACTTTTGACATAATCGTCGAACCCAGTGCTTCAAACAGTTGTAAACGTGTGAGAACTGGTTGCGCCTCATCTTCTAAAACGTAAAATAACTAAGTAAGTTGCAAAAAGATGCAAAAAATCTCATAACAGGCGTAAACTACAAGACTTTATCTACATTTTAACATTAAGTAGAAAGTGATGCAGAGTGACGCGACATACTAAAAATCTAAGTGAAAATATAATTTTAAAAATAATAGTTAAATATTATATAATGCAAATATAGCTAAAATTACGTAACAATTACGCCCATTAATAACTGAAACACGTTACAAAGATCATACCTTCAGCTGCATGTTCCATCTTAAAGCATCACACTAACCACAAAGACAACCAAACCACAGCCACTTACATTCACCCTCCAATTCAGACTGCTCGAACAGTGGTGACAGATTTACACTAAGATGCGTTTATATCACAGAATAGTGAGCGGCAATTATATGAGAATGCTGCAAAAGTAATAAATTTTGATTTTTTAATTATGAAAATAAATAATTTTGTACTCCTAGATTTTGATTTTGACCCACTGTGCTCTGGTACCTGCTAGTACAACACATATTCTTCTTATATATCCTCAAGTTCCTAGTGTAAGTTCTTTGTTGGTATTATATATTCTCTTCAGATGAGTTCAAATATAATTTGTTTGATTATTTTTCAAGTTTTCACCTTATATTAATGTTAATTAACCCTCGGACAATCGCGCTAGTAATAGATACAGCGTTACTCTCGCCGGCTAATTATGTAGGCCAAACAGTTATTCAATCTGATGGACTTGCACACGTTATTTTTGGTGTTCAGTTCCAATAATATGATAAATCTATATATATAAAGCACAAAGTTTGTCTGTCTGTCTGTCTGTCTGTCTGTCTGTTATGTATACAAATCTACACCGTTTCACCGATCTGAACCAAAATTTGTATACTTACCCTTTGGAACCCAGCGGGTAACCCCGTCAACATTAAATTTCGGACAGACCACCCCATGCCCTGCATTTAGGCCCTTTTGCACAAATCTACACCGTTTCACCGATCTGAACCAAAAGTTGTATATTTAACCTTTGGAACCCTGCGAGTAACACTGTCCACTTGAAATTTCGGACAGACCACCCCATTCCCTGCATTTAGGCCCTTTGGTCCAAATCCACACCGTTTCACCGATCTCAACCAAAATTTGTATATTTACCCTTTGGAACCCTGCGAGTACCACTGGCCACTTAAAATTTCGGACAGACCACCCCATTCCCTGCATTTAGGCCCTTTGGTCCAAATCTACACCGTTTCACCGATCAGAACCAAAATTCGTATTCTTACCCTTTGGTGCCCTGCGAGTAACACTGTCTGCTTGAAATTGGGGACAGACCACTCCATTCCCTGCATTTAGGCCCTTTGGCCCAAATCTATACCGTTTCACCGATCTCAACCAAAATGTGTATATTTACCCTATGGAACACTGCGACTAACACTGTCTGCTTGAAATTTCGGACAGACCACGCCATTCCCTGCATTTAGGCCCTTTTTGCACAAATCTACACCGTTTCACCGATCTGAACAAAAATGTGTATACTTACCCTCTGGAACCCTGCGAGTAACACTGTCTGCTTGAAATTGCGGACAGACCACTCCATTCCCTGCATTTAGGCCCTTTGGCCCATATCTACACCGTTCCACCGATCTCAACCAAAATTTGTATATTTACCCTTTGGAACACTACGACTAACACTGTCTGCTTGAAATTGCGGAGAGGCTACTCCATCCCATGCATTTAGGCCCTTTGGCACAAATCTACACCGTTTCACCGATCTGAACCAAACTTTGTATACTTACCCTTTGGAACCCTGCGAGTAACACTGTCCACTTAAAATTTCGGACAGACCACCCCATGCCCTGCATTTAGGCACTTTGGCACAAATCTACACCGTTTCACCGATCAGAACCAATATTCGTAAACTTACCCTTTGGTACCCAGCGAGTAACACTGTCTGCTTGAAATTGCGGACAGACCACTCCATTCCCTGCATTTAGGCCCTTTGTCCCAAATCTACACCGTTTCACCGATCTCAACCAAAATTTGTATATTTACCCTTTGGAACATTGCGACTAACACTGTCTGCTTGAAATTGCGGCGAGGCCACTCCATCCCTTGCATTTAGGCTGTTTGGCACAAATCTACACCGTTTCACCGATCTGACCCCAATTTTATATACTTACCCGTAGAACCCGACAAGTAACACTGTTCACTTTAAATTTCGGACAGACCACACTATTCCCTGCTTTTTGGCCCTTTGGCAGAAAACTACACCGTTTCACCGATCTCAACCAGATTTTACATAATTATCCTTTGGAACTCGACGAGTAACACTGTCCACTCGAAATTTCGGTCAGACCACTCCATTCCACGCATTTAGGCCCTTTGGCACAAATCTACATCGTTCACCGATCGAAAACAAAATGTGTATACTTACCCTTTGGAACCCGATGAGTAACACTGTCCACTTTAAAATTTGGACAGGCCACTCCATTCCCTGCATTTTGGCCCTTGGCACAAAACTACACCGTTTCACCGATCTCAACCAGATTTTACATAATTACCGTTTGGAACTCGACGAGTAACACTGTCCACTCGAAATTTCGGACAGACCACTCCATTTCCCGCATTAAGGCCCTTTGGTACAAATCTACATCGTTCACCGATCGAAAACAAAGTGTGTATACTTACCCTTTGGAACCCGATGCGTAACACTGTCCACTTGAAATTTCTGACATACCACTCCATTCCCTGCATGTAGCTCAGGAATTCCTCGGGGTTGCCAGCTTCCTAACTCACCAGTCATGAGCCCTTGAGGGTGTACCAGAAGTGGTGGGTCTACACACACCCTGCCTCTTTGAGGGCCTTGAGCAGAAGACAGGAGATATTATGAAAATGAAAAGAAGGCAGACCCCTCGAAGAATGAGGGTATCAGGAAAGATGAGACAAAGCCAATTAAGGCGGGAAATTGAAAGACTCCCTAGCCCTCGGATACCCTAATACAGTCTGGGTCGGAAGAGAACAAGAGTTGACCAAGGGAGGCCGACAGGAAAGAGAACTGAAATGAGCCCGGCACCAGGAAGTAGAAGCGATGCCAGACTCAGCTGGGGTTCCGTGGTCACCAACCCACGTCCCACAAGTTGTGAGAACCTGGGGGGGGGGGTCAGTTGTGACAATAGCTTGCTGATTCATCGTGAGGTGACTTGAGAGTACTTTCCAGAGCCCGCCGTGTTATCTCCTGCTGTCTATGCTGATGCCAGCACAGGGCCGTTGCGAAACAGTGAGTGATTCCCGGTCAATCTGTATAGGACGGGGAACCCCGAACGTGTGTCATCATATTTCGTCATCATCTGCGATCATCTTAGGTTCTTGCAGCTTGGACCTATATTCTTTGTCTTTGCCGAGCAGTACGCTCTTTCACTAGACGCATCCAGTACAGGCCTAAGCCAGAAAATAAGGTTGAGACTTTGGAAGACATCGAAGCTAGACACCTGAATTACCTATATCAGTTTTAAAATAACACCATGTTCGTTTAGTAGTCATTTTTTCATTACCTTATTATTATCAACATAAGTGCAAATGACCTAGATGTTACGCGCATCATACCAATAATCACCGCCGCATAAAGTCTTTCTCGACTGTGATTTTTAAAATATTTATTTTTGGTTGTTTGGTTCTTAAGTTTAGGGGCTGCGACAACGCGGTCATATATAGCCCCGTGTACTTTGGGTGTGTGTAGAATCTGTCTGATAACCGGTGTTAATTGTGATGACTGTATTAGTGTGTGTTATCTGTTTTTTAATTTAAGTACAAACTGCAACTTAGAATTCTTCAAATAGTTCGTACTTTTGCCGCCAAGCGCCACCGTCAACGACTACTAGGCCAAGTTCGGAACTTAGCTACTAGACGCCACTGCAGTCGGCTCTTGGCCACGGACGTAGACATCTATGAGCGTTGTTTACCTATCCAATTTAGCTTCACACAGGTGTAATTAGTGGAAGGTTCAATAACATGCCATAAATCTGACATGGGACCGCCGGCTTTACTTCCCCTCCGAAGAAAGGCATACTGACGGATTTTTAACGCTCTTAAAATATCCGACGGCTTCGGCCGGGTTTGAACCCGCTATCTTGGGCATAGAAGCTCAGCATGCTACCAAATACGCCACCGAAGCCGCCATATAGTTATTTTTATTACAGTACATTGTGTACATTATACGTTGAAGTGTCAATTCAATACCGATAGTAGTTTCCCTTATCCTCATCATAAGAGCAAATGACCTACAGTAGATGTTACGCCCATTACACCATTAATCACCACACACAATAAGTCTTCCTCGCCTGTGAATTTTGAAATATGTATTTCTATTACGGTAATTTGTAAGTTTGACGTGTCAATTCAACAGTATTTTTTATTATCATCCTTATCAAAAGGGCAAATGACCTAGATATTACTCCCTCATTGTCTTTGGGGGCAAATGACTTAGATTTTAAGTCCATTATATTTCTAAGGAGACCTTAAAACATAATCATCATTCCACCGGGCGAAGCCGGGTACTACTGCTAGTAGTAGTATATATTAACATTTTATGTTTGCTTTTATCTTCAAATGGAGAGAATGTACAAACCTAAGAAGAAAATTCATTTTTATGGTACATCTTCGGTAAAACTGCAACAAAAATATAAGTAATGGAACCAGAACTGTTAAATTATTTTTATATATTTATTGATCGCAGCCAATGGCCATACAAGAAGAGAATGTCTTATTATATACCGGTATTTCTATTTTTATGTAAACCTAAATACTTATATTAGTGCATATTTGGATTGGAATTAAACAAAATTATACTAGGTTAGATAATTTCCTTAGGAAATCAGCACTTATTATGAACAATTTCCGTATTTTCATTAATTTTTCTCGAAGTATTGAAGTTTATTTTTGCCCTTTTGGCTACAATCTATAGCTCAGGAAATCCATAAGCATGCTCACACTAATTTGTCACTCAATCATTCTGTGCAAATGAACACAATGATCCGGGAAGATCTTCATTGCACTTTGCGCATCAGTTCCTTGTTGATTTATCCCTCCCTCGTTCACACAAGAAGCAACCACGTACTTTATTTTCACTACACTCAACCTATCATTACTTTCATCTAAGCACTGACTAATTTGAAAGTTATCTACATGGCCGCCTCATGTGAGGCAGCATTTCCTTGGTACGCTCAATTCTGAAACAGCGATGCTCGCGCGGGCTACTATTGTAGCCCAGACGACTTCTAACGCTTCTGGTGTCAGTTTGGTGCAATTGGTTCAGTTGGTGATTTTGGGAAAGGGAGAAAAGGAAGTACAAAAGAGACTGGACATTTGGAATGAAAATTTGAAGGAGTTTGGAATGGTAATTAGTAGAAAGAAAACTGTAGTCATGTACTGTGGAAAAGAGAAAAAGAAAAGTCAAGTGAACATAGATGCGGTACGGTTAGAGAATGTAGAACAGTTTACATATCTAGGTAGCACTATAAATGGAAGTAATGACATCAACATTGTAATAAATAACAGATTAAGTTAAGGTACAACATTTTATCAGCAAGTCAGAGAACTTTTATGGGATGTCAAAGTACCCAAGGGAACGAAATTAACACTATATAAACAGTATTTCATACCAATTGTAACATATGGACTGGAAACACTGGTAACGAATAAAAGGCAAAATAGTAAGATACAGGCAGTAGAAATGCAATTTTTAAGAACTTCAGCTAAAAGGACAAGAAGGGATAGAATTCAAAATACTAAATTCAGAGAAGAGTTAAATATGGAACCGTTAAATCAGAAGATACAGAAAGCAAGGTTACGTTAGTTCGGACATGTAAAAAGAATGGGTAAAGAAAGAGTAGCAAGAAGGGAATTAGAAGGAGAAGTCAAGGGAAAGAGACCAGTTGGAAGACCGAGAAGAAGGTGGACATTGGAGAAGCTGGATTGGATGTGGCAGAAGTGATGGAACGGGAAAAATGTAAGGACAGAAAGTAGTGGAGGAGGCTTGTAAACCACACCCGGGTGACTGGAGTGGGACTTTGAAGGTGATGATGATGATGGTTCAGTTGCAATTACACCCATCTGATAAATACAGCATCAACAGGCAGCTTGAGAGAATCTCAATATTCCTAGAAAAAACATACGCTGCTCTACAACTAAAAAAACACTAGACTACACCTGTAGCCCGCGCGAGTATCCGAGGGTTAATATTATTACTTCTGTTAATTATCAATCATTTTCACTCAAAATTTTTATTTTATACAACTTATGGACTTAAAAATATTTTTAAAGCGATCTTTCTCTGATTTTCTTTTAATTAACTACAATTATTGTATTCATTTATGGTACTTATCTTTATTATACGTAGTGACATAATTGAGGAAATTGCTTTATTTTACGTGTTTGTTAAGATGGAGACCTCTACTTTGTCTGCTAAATGTTTTTAAAATGTAAAAGAAAAATTATCCTAAGTGTGCATGGAAGGCAAATCTCTGGAATTGCAGGTACAAGAAATATAAGGAAGGGATGTATATTATTATTATTATTATTATTATTATTATTATTATTATTATTATTAATATTATTTATTTAATCGATTGTTCCCCTTTAGAAGAGCGATTGAACTTGAATGCATTCGTGTTGACCGACTGAAAAGCACCAAACGTTTGTTGAATACATGATTTCATCTTCTGGCGTTTTCCCGCTTCTCATCCCAAAATCTCTTCATCCTCTCGGAATGCTCATTCTTCCGCTCAGCTGTCCATTTTCTTCCAGGCTGTCGTGATGGTTTATGCTCAAACTTAACATTTTTGATTTTATTCCGGCACTCAGTTCGGTCCTCGAGATTTTGTATGTTGACCTGATTTAGGTCCCTCTGAACATCTGTCAGCCACTTCGTGCCACACTTACTCTGTGTTATAACGTTGAGCAATTTCTTCGCCGTTCTCAAGTTTTCCATCCTGTAAATGTGTGTATAAAACTGTGCTCGGCGTTTTCTGATTACGTCCCTTATCGTGTGGATCTTTTGGTATAGTTCGTTTTGAGGTCTCTTCATCCAAATACCGTTATTATTAACTGCCCCGTTAGTCTTTCTGAGAATAACTCTTTCCTGTTTTTCTATATCCTTAATTTTGGAATGACCGTCGATCACCATTGTTTCGGATGCGTAAGTTGCTTCCGGAAGAATCACCGTTGTATAGTGCCTTAATTTTGCGTCTAGCGATTTGCACTTCTTGTTATAGTGAGCCCACGTTAGCTTGTAGGCCTTCTGTAGTTTGGTGATTCTTTGTTCATTTGCGATTCGGTTTAGTCCCGAGGACTGTATGATTTCACCAAGGTACTTAAAATGGGGGACTTGTGTTATTTTACCGTATTGTTTGTTTAAAAATGAGTTATTTTCTGGTCGTCTTTCCATATAGTGTTTTTTTTTCATGAGAAATTTGTATTCCGGTTCTTTGCGCAATTTCATGTAACTTTTCCACTGCGTGTATGGCTTCATGTCTGGTGTTAGTGATAATGGCAATATCGTACGCAAAAGCGGGGCACTTGACTGTAAGACGGTTCTCTTTTAGGTAGATTTCATTAGAAAGCTAACTATTGCAATGGGTACTGCACTCGGAATTCAGTTCGACTCAAGGCATTGAAGGCGCCGAGGATCGAACCGATTTGCGCACCAGAATGATGCAAGAAATGGAAATTAGGAATGGAACAATATTTTATTCACATAACTATTTCATGAGGTGAATGGAATATATTGATGAGTTTTTGGAAAAATTTGAGGCATTTTTAGAGAATTAAATTTGGAAATATTTCAGTGAATATTATTTTAACCAAGGGAGAGTCCAATCTTCAGACACTGGAATATGACCAAGGCTTCAAGTTAGCAAGCCTAAGACTGGTTTTTGTTCGCCGAGTCGACAATAACAAGACACTTTGATAAGAGGCTAAAACAATGAGTTTTTCTTGATAACTCAGGAGCCAATCAGAATGAACCACAAACATATTGAGGGAATCGCTATTATATTAAATTTTAATATATAAAGTGATATAAGCACTTCTATAGTTAACAAAGACGAAATGATATTTCTTTATCAAAACAGAATTAAATATTTATGAATAGAAGAAAAGATATGAGCGAATTACAGTAATTAGGACTGTGTTTGAGGCTAGCCCGCCATTTCAGACAGTCAAGGGTGGGTCGATTATTGGCTGTGGAATAACCTAACCACCAAGGGAAGATGATAAAAAAAAAGGGAGGTGGGTTTCGGACTTGAGAGAAAGGATGGAGAAATAGGAGGAGAGTCCCACAAAAGTTATAAATTTAACTTTAAATACACTCAAAGGCGGTTGCCACCGCAAATCCGCTCTCAGATACCTAAAGTGGGTAAGGACCTGGTCGAAGCTAACGGGAAACGCAGCTAGGACTTGGGCGGTTTGCAAGAGAATGGCTTTAGCGTATTCCCTCTCAAGCATACATATGCCTACTATGGGGAAGGGTGATGGTCTGGCAAGACAGAGAGTAACAGACTTATTGTATGTCTGTTCAAAGGAATTCGTTTTGAACAAGTAATTCGAAGAATGCCAATAATTTGGATCGGTTTCGATATTTCCAGTTTTGAAAGTTGTAGAGTTCCTAAAAAGCGACCAAGTGCTTCCAAGAAGGATAGTGATAAAAGAATTATACCTTTGGGAATGATTTTGGTAAGTGTACCAATAGTTGCATTTGGAAATGGCTAAGCTTTTACCCAGCCAGGAGCCGACTAAAAGTTTAGGCAAAGAAAAACACTTATTTTGGAAAACCAACCATAAGTTTTTTGGAGAGGATCTCCACAAGCAGGAAGCTGGCATAGCGAGCTATGCTTGCCTTACTGGCTAGTTAGAATTAGCTATTAAAGCTAAGAGAGACTTTACCAGGATAACCACTAAGAGTTCTTGCTCAAATGCAACAAGTGGTGAAAACCCTATCACGAGATTTATTTGCATTGAGCCTAATAAATTTAACAAGCATATAATTTCAATTTTTGTTAACAATTTGGGGTCGCAGACCTCCTAACATTTAAAGTTTGCTCCAGGCAATTAACAATTCTTTAGGTTTCAAACCTTTATATATACTAAAACCTTTGTAAGATTTAAAAAAGACAAATGAAGTGATTAAAGTTAGACATTAAATCGAGTACAAGGTGTGTACTTTAAGAAATTTCCAAGTACCTATCTTAGAAAAAGTTACAACTTCGAAAATAACAAAAAAGAAAGCAGGTAGAATGAAAGAGAAGTTCCTATAACTTCTTATAATTACGCTAAATTACTTTTATAATAGTTATACAAAATAGGACAGGTCACTTACTGTGAAACCTGAAGAGAAAGTCAAAAGGGCGGTTCTAGACTTCCTATGTTTAAGTAGGAATCACGAGACAAATGGGGCAAGTTTCCCTTTCTTGAGACCAAGAAATAACTCACTCATGAGTTGAAAGAATTGTATTCCCTAATTAGAAGGGAGAAACAATGTAAGTTTGAAACGTGTACTCGACACGTATTTATGCAGAAGTTAATTAATGTTATATAAGAAAAAGGGGAGGGCACTTCTATAGAGTGACACCTCATTGAAAAAAGTCTTAAAGTAACAACTTTATTATTATGGTTTGTTAGTAAAAGGTTTAGGAAAGATCAATTGGGATTGAGGATAAATGTTCATGGCCTTATTTATGGTAATCGGACGATCGCGACGCGGTAGAAATGTTGAACAAGCACTAGTTTTCACTATAGTCTGTTAAATGGATGAAAAGTTCACTGTAGTAACACAAAAGTTTATGGCAAAAAAGTTATTGCAATTGTGGAAAAAAAACTGGTTGCACTAGGTAGGCGAGAGTCTATTGCTTGTGAAAGTTATAGATTGTCATTAAGTACGCCAGAGAAAATCCCAACGGAGGAAGAAAAGTTAGCTATTGAGCATTAAATAATAAGGAAGATCCTTTAGTTTGAGAAAGTATTCACACATGTGAGTGGAAAATACATGACGGCGTGATTGGTAGATTCTGGAAGGTTCCAGAGCAATTTTGACTGAAGAATAGGGCCAAAGTTATTCCAGCGGTGGAACGAGCAAAATATTTTATAGACAGTGGGTATTCATTGGTATCCCACGTTGTGAGAAGATTTCTAATTTAATTAGCTTAAGAAAAGCTACTTTCTATTAAGGTTGGCTTAGACAGACAAAAGCCCAACATGGTAAATCCCGCGAAGGATGATTATTGCCCCAAAATATAGTAATCTCACACTGCCTATAAAATTATCCTTAAAAGCATGGAGATATTAAAACGATGAGAATGAGGTTAAAACGTGAAGTCTGTACTTATCTTTGCTGCATAGCGATGGTGAGGTTCCCTTTGAAGGTTTACATTAGAGTTCCAACATGGCGTGGAATGAAGAAAATGCCTCTTGAGTTCAGGAGGCTGGCTCTAGTTGAGCCTTGACTGAGTCGACGGTCGACGTACAAGTGAGACCCACTCAGCGAAGCGCAGAGGGACCAGGAAAGGGGAAAAGAGTGGGGGTAGGAGACAAAAGGAAGACATATAAGCATCACCAACATACAAAAGTTAAATTCTCTTGAGGAAATGGTCATCAAAGAGTTGATAGTAGGCGACGCAATCGCAGCCTGGTGGGTGAAAAAGTAGACGAAGTTCTCTTGATCACGGAGATGATAGCTGGCGATGGCGGCGAGATCTGGTGGCCAGGTGGATAAGGACGTTCTCTTGTACAGGAGAGAATTGAGGAACTTCAGAGATTCGCTGCTAGATGACGCTAGGTGGGTCATGGAAGATATATATCTAGAACAGACTCACAAATGACATAAGAGACATGACCACCAAAGAGAAACTAGAAGATCACTGTTGGTGTTTGATAAAAAGGAAGGAATGAACAAGAAAAGAGCATTAAAAATATACTCTATCATACCGTGTATTCCAAGAATACACCAAAGGGCGTGGCAATGATGACCGCAGAATTCATTCCTTCATAGTGACAAGTACAGAGTGGACCTGTGTCACTGATCGTCCGAGAAGAGCTCACATGTATAAGCGAGGTACGGCAGGGAGATAAATACTTGGCTGGAGGAGACGCCACACTTGCCGAGGAACAGTAGGAGATGCCGTCAATAAAGGAAAATCAGTAATTTGAAACAGGAATCGACAGTTTACAATTCGTCGCTCACAAGAGAAAGCTTTCGTTATTGAACTATACATGTGGGAATCGGAACCGTTCGTGGGTTTCCCGCCAGTCTCGGCACTACCCGGTGGCCCCGCGTAGAAGAACCGAGAGGAAGCCGTGAGAAAAAGAGGACGAGCAGTGTGTCAGTTTTGTGTCGAGTGAAGTCACGCTAAGTTTTGTGGCATCTCATCTGTTGTAATCTTATGTGTAAATACAGTTTTTTTTAACTTAAAATTACTTTAAGACGTGTTCGGTTTATTCGCTTGCCAAAATTCTTTCCTACATTTGGGGGCTCGTCCGAAATACGAAGTATTTTGAGTGCGGAACGGCAATCTTGGTTGGGCTACAGCGATAAAACCAAGGCGTGAGGTGACGACACTTTTTCTGGCAAGATCGACGACGACGTGGGTCCGTGGAATATAGAAGACGAGTAGCTGTTGAACTTCCAAAGACGTGGTGATTCGAGCAGGCTGCAAAAGACGATTTCGAGGATCCTGAACCCTAAGACGACGTCGAAAACAAAAGTGATTAGTGCGAGTGCCGAAAGACAAAGAAAAATGGCGGATAAAGTGGCGTGTTTACAAGATATTGAAAAAGTGAATAATAACATTAAGACGGCGCCTACGGCCGTGATTAAGACGTTACATAACCTCATTTTCGAAAAACTGCCACGTGATCGAAAGAACAGGCAGCGCTTAAGAGAATTCTCAGGATTCGAGTTTGAACGTGACTCACCAGAACACCTGGAGAAATTGAAGTTCATTGAGTGCGAATTCACCGAGGCTGATCTAATTGCCATTTGCACTGAGTTAAACATTCAATATACGGGAGATAAAGCAGTGCTTGTGCAACGCATCTGTGACAACTTAATTGACCTTTCTTTGCTGGGGATGCCCAAAGATGATGATGATGATGATGATTATTAAGAAGAAGAAGAAGAGACTGGTAAAACGAAAGATGTGATGAGCAAGATGAAAGAGGCAAACGAATTACTGGCGGAAGAATTACGTGAGTTAAAGGAGAAAATGGCTGGTATGAAATCCATGAAACATTCAACCTCTAGCACGTCAGGATCATCATTGGATTCATCTAGCTCGTCCGAAGACCAGAAAATCTCCAAAGCAATAGGAGCTAGGCCTAACCATAAAAACATAACAAAGACCAAACACAAATCGAAGACTGGAGTAGAAAGCTCAAGTGAAGGGGAAGTCGTCCAGGACGTGGTGGACTTGCGGCACACTGCAAACCGGGGAGTTGCACACAAGTTTGCGTTGACTTTCCGAGATGTAGAGGGCTCTGTTAGACCCTATGATGGCAGCGAGAACTATCCGGTGCGACGTTGGATTGAGGACTTTGAGGAAACGGCAACGTTAATGGGCTGGGACGAGATGCAAAAATATGTTTTTGCAAAAAAGTCGCTGTCAGGCCTGGCTAAGTTTTTCGTGCAGAGTGAACGTGGCATCACATCCTGGCACAAATTGAAGAAAGTCCTGAAGGAAGAATTCCGAGATGATACCAGTGCAGCAGAGATTCATAGACTGCTAACGAACCGACGAAAAACAAAAGTTGAAACTCTTCAGGAATATTTCCTGGTGATGCGAGAAATAGCCAGCAGGTCGGCAATCGATGATAAATCGTTGATACAATACGTCATCGATGGCATCGAGGACGACACTGGATCCAAGATGGTTCTATATGGAGCAAGGGACATCAAGGAATTCAAGGACAAGTTGAAGATTTATGAGAGAGCTTACGCACGAAACTCCCAGAAGTTGACAAAAATGAGAAGACGACAAACAAACATACACCAAGAGAAGACAACAGGCAGAAGCAGATCTCGTCTGTAAAGAGATGTTACAATTGTGGTCAGAAGGACAGTCATGAGTTCACTGGATGTCCACACAAGAGTCAAGGTCCAAAGTGCTTCAATTGCAGCAGCTTCGGACACATAGCTTCCAAGTGCCCAAATCCTGAGCAGAATGCAGAGAACAAGACAGTGAACGTCGCTTTGGGAACCAAGTCGAATATGAAGATGAAGGAATTGTTGCTCCAGGGCCAGAAGATCAACGCATTGGTGGACAAGGGCTGCCCAATCAATCTGATCCTCGAAGACATTTATGCAGAGATGGGGGATTTGGAGCTGAAGACGACCGCCATAGTACTTAAGGGTTTCGGTGAAAGTGAGGTGCCACCCCTAGGATATTTTCCATCCGACGTCCAGATTGACGACGACACTTACTTGACTGATTTCTATGTGGTGTCTAGAGATGTACTCAAGTTGCCAGCTATCGTGGGTAACGACTTGCTGGACCAGGCCATAACTACCATCAGCAAAACCGGTGTCAAGATGTCTCAAGGAGATATCAGAAGCGTATTTGTACCGAATCGACGTGATAGCAGGCGAGGAATTGGACATAGGATAGGCATCGGAAGAGGCTGTTTTGAGAATCAGAAAGATGGTCAATGAATATTCGCCACGCAAGGAAAAGAGTACCAGCGTTGTGATGAGCATCACGATGAAACAAGAAGAACCGATTCACAGTCACCCAGGACGCTTATCACCAGCTGAGAAAGAGATTGTAGAGAAGCAAGTGCAGCAGTGGCTCCAAGATGGCATCATCCGACCCAGTATGTCTGAGTACGCTAGTCCAGTGGTAGTTGTGTGGAAGAAAGATGGGTCTCCGAGGGTGTGTGTCGATTACCGTCCAGTGAATAGAAAAGCTGTCAAAGATCGATACCCACTACCACTCATTGATGACGTCCTGGACAAGCTGAGTGATGCCCGAGTATTCAGTACTCTGGATCTGCGAAATGGATTTTTTCACGTCGCAGTCAAGGAAGAGAGCAGAAAGTATTTGGCCTTTGTGACACATTCAGGCCAATATGAGTTCCTGAAAGTTCCATTTGGTTTCTGCAACTCGCCTCCTGTGTTCCAACGCTTTATCAACTGTGTATTCAGAGAACAAATTCAAGCCGGCACAGTCCTAGTGTACATGGACGATGTAGTAATCCCAGCAAAAGATGAAAATGATGCCATAGAGAAGCTTGGGCAAGTGATGGAGGTAGCTGAAACTCATGATCTGGATATTAAGTTCTCGAAGTGCCAGTTCCTGAAAAAGAAAATTGAGTTCCTAGGACACATTGTAGAAGATGGAACTGTCTCACCATCTCCTAGGAAAGCAGCCGCAGTTCAACATTACCCAGAACCCAAGTCGCTGGTCGAAGTCCACAGTTTTTTGGGCCTTTCCGGATATTTCCGGAAGTACATCCCAAACTACGCCAAGATTGCAAAGCCGCTCAGTGATCTGTTGAAGTCAGCCGGTGGATTCAAGTTTGAGCAAGAACAGAGGATTGCATTCACGAGTCTGAAAAAAGCCTTATCCGAAGATCCAGTCCTCATCATCTATAACCCGGCTTACGAGACGGAAGTCCATACTGATGCAAGCAAGTATGGTTATGGAGCAGTGCTACTGCAACGTTTCCCAGACGATGGTCAACTGCATCCTGTTATACCTGAGCAAGAAGACGACGCCACAGGAGGAAAGGTACAGCAGCTACGAGCTCGAGGTGTTAGCTGTGGTGACGGCCTTGAAAAAGCTCCGAGTGTACCTGCTTGGAATCAAGTTAGACATCATAACCGACTGCTCTGCCTTCCAGAAGACGATGGACAAGAAGGACCTCACCCCGAGAGTTGCAAGGTGGGCCATGATGTTGGAGGAGTTTGATTACTCGATCGAGCATAGACCGGGTGCGAGAATCCCTCATGCCGATGCCTTGAGTCGCCATCCCATGGTCCTCTACGGTCTCGTCGATGGACTCGTTGCCAGGCTGAAACGAGCTCTGCAAGCTGATGAAGGTCTGTGTGCGATCATGGAACACCTGGAGTCGAAGCCATACAAGGATTACACCCTGCAGGATGGTATCCTCTTCAAGTTCTGTGATGGTCAAAATCTACTTGTCGTCCCACGGTCAATGCAGAACGAGGTGGTGAGAGCCGCTCATGAGAAAGGACACTACGCTGCCCTGCGCACAGAAGAAGAGATCAAGAGAGAATTTTATATACCCAATTTGAAGAAGATAGTTGGCCGGGTCATCTCCAACTGCGTGAAGTGTCTGCTGGTCAACCGCAAGGCTGGGAAACAAGGAGGACTCTTGCATCCCTTGTTTAAAGAAAGCACACCGTTTCACACTTACCATGCTGACCATCTCGGACCCTTGGATTCAACGAAACAAGGATACAAGCATATCCTCGCAGTAACGGACAGCTTCACGAAGTTTGTGTGGCTGTATCCCACTAAAACGACGACCACGAAAGAAACTACGGCGAAGCTGGACGTGCAAAAAGGAGTATTTGGTATTCCAGCGCAGATCGTCACCGACCGTGGAGCCGCCTATATTTCACACGAATTCGAAGAGTACTACACTGCCAACAACATCACCCATTCGCTAATCACAACCGGACTCCCTCGTGCCGATGGTCAGGTAGAAAGGATGAACTCCACGATCATCTCTCTGCTGGCTAAGTTGTCCATCGAAAACCCAGGAGATTGGTACAAACACATCGAAGCCACTCAGAGAGCCATGAATTCCACTTGCAACCGCAGTATCAAGCAGACGCCGTTTGGACTTTTGACAGGAGTTAAAATGCGCTGTGAAAATGACCTGAGAATAGTTGAGTTGATCAATGAAGAGATGCTAAACGAGTTTGAGACCAGGAGAGATGAACACCGTGAAGAAGCAAGGGCACAAATCCAGAAAGTGCAACAAGAAAACAAGGTGTCGTTCGATCGACGTCGACGGCCTGCACACCACTACCAAGTTGGCGATATCGTCGCCATCGAGAGGACCCAGTTTGGACCAGGCCTTAAATTGAAGAAAAAGTACCTTGGGCCTTACAGAATCTCCAGAGTCATGCCAAATGACACTTACGACGTCTGTCGTGAAGGGAATAACTTAGGCCCCAATCGAACAACTACTTGTGCTGAGTTCCTCAAACCATGGGCTGAAGACGACTCATCATCCGAGGCGGATGATCTGCAGGATGGCCGATTGTGGAAATCGGAAGATGATGAACCGTTCGTGGGTTTCCCGCCAGTCTCGGCACTACCCGGTGGCCCCGCGTAGAAGAACCGAGAGGAAGCCGTGAGAAAAAGAGGACGAGCAGTGTGTCAGTTTTGTGACGAGTGAAGTCACGCTAAGTTTTGTGCCATCTCATCTGTTGTAATCTTATGTGAAAATACAGTTTATATACTTAAAATTACTTAAAGACGTGTTCGGTTTATTCGCTTGCCAAAATTCTTTCCTACATACAAACTACTACAGCATTACGAGTAGCCTATTCTATATCGACTGCTACAAAGAAGAATCTGTTATAAAGCATATTTATCAAGCAACTGTGATGATAAAGACTTCAAGTCTGGGGGGAAGTTGCCAATTTGATATTGTTATGGAGATTGTAATGCAGCACTAAATCCAATGGAGGGAAGTTGATTTACATACACGGAGTGGAAATTCAGAGTGGACCAGACAACAATGAGTTCATGATTCTACAACTGCAATTTTATCAAGCAGTAATCTGAATTTACCAACAATGATACTACACAGATTTCATTACCAACTTGGGAGATTTCAACAATAGACATTCAATCTACGATGATGAAGAAATGCGACCAGAGACCAGTCGTCAGAAGAGTTTGTTCGACCCGATTACGATTTTCCAGATTATTAATCGAGAAGCCTGAAGACCCGTTGACGAGGTTCGAGGCCACACAGCCAGGTGCTCACGCAGGGGAGAGAGCCGCCCAGCTCACTTCTCGCAAGCAAGGAGGAACCCGTTTCCTAGCGCACGACAGACGCGTGCCGAGCCTGGGGAGAAACATCCTACATATCAGGCCAGGTACCGCAACAACTGATCATCACGAAGGTAGACGAAAGATTGTACTAATATCTCAGTAGTTTGTTGTATTTTGGGGGTATTTCAGATGTGACAAACATATATTTAGTTTTTCTTTACTCATAACCTATGTTATTATGTTGTCAATTTTATAAATTTAATTGTAAATTTTATGCTACGTCAGCGTGTGTCGTTTTTGACGTATTTAACTATTGTTTGTATTTTAAATGTTTCATATTTGAATTTTGCTGATACGTTTTTAATTATACTCACTTTAAAACGAAACTGTTTTATAAATGGAATGCTTCGATGGAATGCGTAAATACTTATAGTATGCGTCAATATCGTTAGATCGCAACGTTTAATAGAGAAAGCATAAGTGAAATATGCTGAAGTATTTGTTATACATAATTTAATGTGTCATAAAATAAGTGTAATATTTATAAAATACTTTTTGAAGTACTGTATAACAATTCCAATATCGGAATATGATTAAACATGACATTGTTATAGTCATTGGTGACTAACATAACGGATAAATAAATGAAAATAGGATCATTACGTTGACAGATTGAGTCAAGATGATGCCTAAAGTTGGAAACAATTTTATTGAAGTAATTGGTGATTACGAAACCATAGACCAGGGGATTTGTAGATCAACCTGAGGTTTATTAGAAAACGAAACACATGTGTAAATTAATAATTAATTCATTAAGGAATACCAGAAAGGGAGGGAATGTTTTATTTTTATTAAATACGAAGACGAGCGTACCAAAGTCTATTAATGATGATATTATTATTGTTAAGTGGATAATATTATGTTATGAAGGTTATTAACGGAATTTTGTCAAATGAAGCAAAGTGGAATGTAGTACAAGAATGTAATGAAGTGAACAAATGTTATTGAAGTTTATAGAGCACTGAACCGTTTTTTCTTTTCCACCTGTAGTCTTCCTTTTTTTTCTTTTCTTCGGCGTGTCAATTATCCGAATTGTTCTCTTTTCTTCAAGGTTATTACTGGCCAGAATAGCCGAGCAGATCAGTGGACATTTCTATAATTGCTGATCAAGGTTCGTTATAGTGATTTCTTACTATGCCGAATCGTGATTAGTGACAGCTCTTTCCTTTTAACTTCCTTTTTTCCGTCACCTGTGACAACCGTTTGTTTCTCTCTGGGCAGTCTTCTGTTTTTTCTATCCTGGTAGGACCTTCTTGTTTATGCACCCGCTCTCATTTTCGAGATGCCTTGTTTTTCTATCCGTTTTTCCCGTTCGTTTGTGTTTTTTTTATAAAGGTGCGCGTAGAGGTGCGAATTTAGTTCATTTAATGCAATTCCGTGATGCCGGATTAATGTTGATACCATCAAGGTAAGTTATGTATTTTTGTCTTTGCTCATTGTATGGAATACTAGGACGTTTCGCCTATTCTAGTATGTCCATGGAGTATCTGTTTCGTTCCCGTTATTCTTTGTCCCCATTTCGTCGTATCTTTTTGTGTAGGTATTTGGTCCGGTTTACTGAGTAACGTGTGTTCAACAGTAAGACCTATGCCATATCTCTTATCTTTTTGTTTGCCTCTTATCTTAGGATTGCGTTTTCATATGCAAATCCATGAGTTTGGCTTAATCCCTTCCTGACGTAACTTATTTTGATGGGTGTCTTTTATTTTGTGTTGCAATACCTTTCTCGTAATTATTTTTAATATCGGTTACTTGCCCCTTTTTGTGTTTATTCTTTTACGTCATGTCTACGCGCGCTTTTATTAATACTCCGTTCCCCCTCGCACTCCCTCATCTCCTTCAGGGCTATTTGAGCTACCGTTCGCTCCTTTGACGGTAGACTCACTTTCCCCGACTCTTTGTCTAGCCCTTTTAATCTTAATTTTCACAATGTAATTTTACTCTTTACGAGTATACTTTCCCAAATTTGTCCCCCCCCCCCTTTACCGTTATCTCCTATCGATCATGACATTTTCGTTTCGGTCCTTTCACCCGTTATTTTACCTAACATCACATGTTTGACGTCCACTTAACCTCATTCATAGCATGTAATGCTTCCTCGTCATTCCTTGATGTTATCTCCTTGGTCAATACATTACCTCTTCTTTGCCTACGTGTTGAGTATGTGTACCTTATTTATTAGTCTTTATTTCTTTAGGCTAAACTAAGCTAGGCCCATAATGAAAAGTGCATTCGAATAGAACTTGCATTCACATGGCAGTGAATGTACGTTCAATCCATCGCCTCTGATACCTTCATAACCTTAGTCTGGTTTAATAGGCCCAGCGCCAGGCTAATCGGTACCCACTTCCACTGCTAACTACATCTTGCGAAAGGCCAGACGGCACAGCACGAAGGTAATTAGTTTGTCGGGAGGAGTTGTTAGAGTGAACCATGAAAGGTATTTCACAGGTTGGTGATTATCTGGTAGGGTCACTGATTCTTATACATGTTTGGAATGTATTAAGATGGGTTTTTAGTTGAAGAATACTGTGCAATATTATCGCCGGAAGTAAAGGAATGTGTTGAGAAATATATGCGTGTAGTTAACGCACTATTGAGAAATTGTTCACCGTATAGGAAGGTTTATAAGTGTATTGCCTGTAAGAGCAAATTGTTTGATACAGTATGTCGAAGAAGTTAACTGACATCTGAGTATTTATTTGTGTTGTACATGTCAGTAAAGTGTAATTCCGAGATCCACGAAATTGATTAAGGTAACAGATTAGTCCCGCATCGTTCTTCAGGTATATCGCAATTATTGATTAATACTGGAATTACAGAGCCGTAATTAGCTTGATTGTTTGTTACGAAGGTTCTATTGATCTTGACAGAAACCATTAAATACAGGTAAAACTTTGTTTGTGAACAGTATTAAAGGAAATGTTTTTGTAGACAGAAACGCAGTGAGATTGTTAGATCACGCATGATCTTTTACATATTTGTTAGAAATCGTGCTGGACATGATAATTCGACTTATGTAAATACTTAAATAATTTAATAATTCTTATTCATAAATGTTGATTTTTTAAGTCCATAAATTTATAATATAGGGTGTTATTTGTTATAAATCACAATTTTATTTGATAACAGCTGATCATATCAGACTGCTTATTACATCCGAGTCACAGGGTGACCATTAGAAGAAACTTATAGTAATTATTATTTGCGAATAAATTTGTGTAACGAATGCTTTCACTTGGAAAGTGGATTATAGATAGAAGGACTATATACTTATGTTAAAATTATTATTTTGATCTTAAATATTTTTATTTGTGACAGGGAATTTTTATAGCATGTAAATATTTATTTAATAAACTTACAGGCACTGTTTAGTTTGCCTGCCCTTTTTTTTAAATAGAAACTGATCATATTTTCATTTCGCAATCGACATGCGGTAATACTGCTGGTTAGTTACTAGAACTCACTTAGTCTCAACTTAACCGTTCACGCTCGAGATCCGAGATTCTCGTCCTTCCATCATGTTTTAGATGTTTGTTTGCTAGTAAATGTGTAACTGATTAGTAGTGTTATTGCATTATCGATATGCGCCGAGAGTTTCCTTAGTCGGTTTCCTAGTTATTCGACTAGTAGGGAAGTGTTGGTTTATCTGGCTGGGTATCAACGTCCTTACAATCCTTTCCATCTCAGCGGATATAGGTGGTGGCTATGCGAGATTCCGGAAAATTTCGACATATCTTCGCGTTTCACATCCCCCAGACCCCAAAACCACCGTCAGTTCAAAAGTTTATATATAATTTATGTATATATGTATGTATGTATGTATGTATGTATATATATATATCAGTTTCTTGTGGATACGATAACTGCCGTAATTTTGCACCAATCACTTTGAATTTTTTACATAAGATGTATCCCTATAAAATCTCGGTCGAGTTCGTTAATGGGCAAAATCGGTTCTCAATATCTCCGAATCTATTACAGCAATCAAACTGAAATTTTGTATGTAGATGGAGGCAATTATCATAAGTAGGATATATGAAAATAGGCTGTATAGTTCTTCACGGAACTACTTGTTATTTTATTTGATTTGATATTATATTTTATTCAAATGTTTGTACCTTTACTAACCTACACCTTTCCTTTTTGTTCCAGGTAGGAGAATACTTCAGTGAATAAGGACTTCTTACTGTGAGTAACTCTGAGTTTTGGTTATATATGATTTTTCTTCATAATAATAATGGAATGGAAAAAAGTGGATTTTTCGGGAAACATTTATCATATCTCTCTTGAAAATGAAAATCCACAGCCTGCTTCCAGTCTCCGACCTGGTCAGGAATGGAATGAATGAAGCCCCCATCTAGCGGCGAGGATATGAACTGTGCCGGCTGCCGAGGCCTGACGCACTCCTCTGGGGCAATGATTAAATGAATGACAGATGAAATGAAATGATAGTGGTGAGTGTTGCTGGAATGAAATTTTGACAGGGAAAACCGGAGTACCCGGAGAAAAACCTGTCTGCCTCCGTTTTGTCCAGCACAGATCTCACATGGAGTGACCGGGATTTGAACCACGGACCCAGCGGTGAGAGGTCGGCATGCTGCCGGCTAAGCCACGGAGGCTTATAATCATATCTCTCTTAATAGGCACAATATCACAACCGTACAGAATGGAAGATATTCCCCTAATAATTACCTACAACTTTTGTCTGAAACAATTTTTGATACAACCCAACAATTCGCCAAGGGATGAGAAAAATTATTTCGGAATTAGAAGAAAATGCCAAGAGTCATCAGATGTTACCATGACAACGCTTCTAAATTGGTGAGGGATGAGCTATCAGAGGTTGCCATGGCAACGAGGTCACATTCAGTTTTCCATCTGACTATGTGGGAAGCGGCTTCGGTGACGTAGCCTAGCTGGTAGCATGCTGAACTTCTATGCCCAAGGTCGCGGGTTCAAAGCCGGCCGAAGTCGTCGGATTTTCAAAGAGCGCTAAAAATCCTTCAGTATGATTTCCTTCAGAGGGGAAGTCCAACGATCTTCGGACTAAATAATTCGGATCGTCGCCATGTTGGATTTTATATATGTAGGTCCTAGGGTTATGTACTGTTACTTGAATATTGTTGTGTAAGTGTAGCATTCAAACTTCAATTGCATGATTAGGACACAAGAAGTAACAAGGAGATTTTCAAATTTCGCACAGCTGCCATCTTGTGGTTATGGAAACAATTGAAATAAATTAGATGCCGGTGGATTAACATTCGTATAAGAATTTACTGTACCAAGTTTCACTGCACTCGGATGGTTAAATTGCGAGAAACGTCCATGTGAATATTTATACTTCGCGTCGACGCCATGTTGGATTTGTGATCACCAGGTTATTTTAAGTCCTATAGGTGAACTTAAGTTTATACCCTTATAAAAATAAAAATAAATCAGTTTGATTGCTATAATAGATTCGTAGATATTCAGAGCCGTAAAAATATTTCCGATGGTCGCCATGTTGGATTGTTAAATGTATAGGCCATAGAGTCATGTACCATTAAAGGAAAATTATTGCGTAGGTTCATTATTCAAACTTCCACTTCGATCGCATGATCAGAAATAAAAACTTAATTTTAAAATTCGCATAGCCGCCATCTTGAGGTTATGTAAACAATTGAACTAAATTAGATACCAGTGCATTACAATGTGTATAAACATTTCCTGTACCAGATTTCATTGCATTTGGAACATTAAATCGCGAGAAAGGTCTATTTAAAATTTTCAATTTCACTTGGCCGCCATGTTCGTTTTGTAGTTAAACGGTTTTTGAAAGTCTTATAGATGAACTTCCAGTAGTGCCCTTTATCTCCGTACAAAATTTCAGGGTGATACCGCTAATAGTTTCAGAGATATTGAATGCCGGTGAAATATTTCGCACATCCGCCATCTTGTGGGTATGTAAACAATTGAACGTAGTTAGATGTCTGTGCATTACAATGTGTATAAGCATACACTGTACCAAGTTTTATTGCGTTTGGTTGGTTAAATCGCGAGAAACGTCTATTTAAAAGTCGCAAATTCGCGTGGCCGCCATGTTGGTTTTGTAGTCACCAGTTTTTCAAACGACACATAGTTGAACTTCTAGTAGTTCCCTTTATCACCATAAGAATTCCAGCGGATATCGGGAATAGTTTCGGAGATATTGAATGCTGGTGAAATACTTCGCACAGCCGCCATGTTGGATTGGTGAGACGTAACAAAATTTCAAGGGCACGGTCGGGGTCGTCTTGAATAGTGATATGACCTTACCGAATTTGATTGAACTCGCTCCAGCCGTTTAGATGTTATTAGGGGACACACACACACGGACAAAATGTGATCCCATAAGCCTATTTTTTTTTTCAAAATTGAAAATAGGCTAAAAATGGACCCCAAATGACGAGAAGGTTACCGTCCCCATAAGACAATAAAATGTTAAAAATATGCATAGTGAGACGAAATAAAATTAATTGAGCTCCAATTACATTGTAAAATACTTTCTCGCAATAAATGAGGTCTGATCCTTCTACGAAAACCTGCATGTTTTACCTATTATAGCCTATCCCCTAGTTTGCCCGGTGAAATCTACCTCCGCCTTCCGACGTGCCGAGTGGAATGTTTTTGATACCCATTTGAATGCCTTTCACATGGGGTTCCAATTCCCTAATGATCTTTTCTAGAACAATATTAAAGAGCATTGGGGAAAATCCGTCCCCCTGTCGAACTCCAGTTTTGATGACCAAGGGCTCCGATATTTCACCCATGTATTTCACTTTGGACTTAGTTCCTGTAAGCGTCTGTTCAATGATTTTTCGGGTCTTTCTGTCTATCCCGAATTCTTCCATGATCATAAAAAGGGTTTCACGGTCTACAGAATCATA
Source organism: Meconema thalassinum (assembly GCA_946902985.2). Taxonomy (NCBI): domain Eukaryota; kingdom Metazoa; phylum Arthropoda; class Insecta; order Orthoptera; family Tettigoniidae; genus Meconema; species Meconema thalassinum. The sequence continues at coordinate 231,995,083 of OX336397.1, forward strand.
TGCTTTTCTGAAGTCGACGAATTTACTGCATTTGTACATTTTCTCATTTGTAATATCGTTTTTAAGCTCCACACCTGTTCAGCACATGATCGCCCTTTTCTGAATTCGGCTTGGTATTCACCAATTAGTGGACTCGCCTGGGGTTCTAGCCCGTTTAAAAGTGCCTTGGAGAGGATTTTATAAGCAATCGGGAGCAGGGAGATTCCTCTGTAATTACTGATGGCTGTTTTATCACCCTTTTCGTGTAACGGATGAATTAGAGCACATTTCCTGCCTTCTGGTATTCGCTCCATCATCCATACGTCTGAAATGACGTGATGAAGTTTCTGCGTAAGTGTAGGATCGTTAAGTTTTCAGAATTCAGCAATGATCCCATCTTCTCCTGGTGCTTTGTTATTTTTGAGCTTTTGGATGATCTCCTGAATTTCTTCTAGGTCCGGGTGTGTGGATACCGGAGGAGTGAAGGCAAGTTTTTATTGGGGTGATTCGCAGTTAAGGGAGTTGAAATATTGGGCTAATATTTTACAGTTTTCTTTCGCGTTAGTTCACAACGTGCCATCGGTTTTTTAAGCACATTCTGGGCGCCTGATAGCCCTTGAAGTTTTCTCTAAATGTTTTGTAGACGTTTTTTAGTATTATGTTGGGTGAAATCCTGCTGGATTTCATGGAGTCTGTTGTTGTCATATCCTCGTCTTTCTTTCCTAATTGTTTTGGAAGCATTGTTACTCGGTTGTCAACTGCCCGATCGCAAATTGCATTCCACCAGCGATGTTTCCTTGTGCGAGGAGGTTGTCCTAGTTTCAAGACATCCTTAATTTCTTCGTTATTGTCTGCCAGTCCGTTGATATCTCCTGATTAATTTGCATTATGATTTCTTCTTTGTGGAGTTTCATGTACTCTGGATCTGGTTTGATATTTTTGGGTAGGCCGTTTTGCTTTCTATTGGGTTGGAATTTCGTCTCTATTTGGAGAAGATGATGGTCTGATTCAAAGGCGCATTTGCGAGCTCTGACATTTAAAATTTATTTTGTATTTTTCTTGGAAATTGCGATATGGTCAATTTGGTATTCACCCTGTCTAAGAATGGGTGATCTCCATGTGGTTAACTTGTGTGCAGGTTTTTGAAATTGTGTGCTCATGATTTTAAGTTCAAAGTTTCTGCAGAAGTCAATTAGTCTTTCACCATTCCCGTTGATACGTTCGTGCTTAGTATGGCGGCCTGTGGTATCACTAAACTTTCTTTCCTTACCTAACTGGGCATTAAAATCACCCAATAAGATCTTCACATTGTGCCATGGTATTTTGTTGGTTGTTTCTTCGCGAGTTTCCTAGAAATTGTCCATAGTGTCAGGGTCGGATTTGTTGAGTTGATTTATAGGAGCGTGGACGTTGATCAGTGTGTAAGTTTTATTGGCTGACTTTACTGAGGGCAGAGATAATCTTTCGTTGGGAGAAGAGAAATCAATGACTAAGTCGAGTACGGAATTGTGTACGGTGAAACTGGTTCCCAGGAGTGGTAGTTTGCCTCTAACTTTTATGGCAGGTTTGCCTTTATAGATTCCGAATTTCTCCGTATTAAAGTGTTCTTCATCCGTGAATCGTGTCTCTTGAAGTGCGGTGATTTTGAGGTCAAATTTATCGAGGGCGTTGGTGAGTTGTTTTAATTTACCTGTTTTAGTGAGGGTGTAATGGTTTGTGAGCTTAGGGTTCTATTAATAATAAGAAAAGCGCTCCGCTCGTTGGGCGTTATTGTAATGGTTTATAGAGATATTTAAACTTGATTACTGTTAATAAGAATAAAGTTTTAAAAAAAAGGTTAATATTTAAATAATCGCCCACATTTGGGTGATCAAAATGAAACATTTAATTGTGTATTAATCTAATAGTGTATCTGTATTGTTGTCAGCTTCACTAAAAAAGTACATAATGTGTAATATATGTGTTGCCAGGGCGCCAGATCATTTATATATATCATGATCAAAATAATATATTAAACCTCGGTTAAACAGAGGTAGAGCATCGAAATTCCTATCTCCAGCCGTAGTGAAACTTACGTAATCTAACCTTACGATAATTAGTTCAGGAGTATGGTGTTGCCTTATAGTAATTTCTAGCTACTAAAGGAAACCAGTCAAATATTTGAATTTAAAATGAATTTAATATATAAAAACAACAAGTGCAAAAAAAATATAAAATACTAAAGATAATAATAATAATAATAAATTTAAATTAAAGAATCTACTGAATTTACTTGTATTATGGTTCTTGATTGGAAATTGGAGTATACTGAGTTAATTGAATAGAATATATTGAATTTAATAAGCATGATAGCCTTCTGATTTGACTGGAGTATAACTGTTTACATCGCTCACCGCATTGAAGATCTTTGTAGTTGGATTGTTGCGTAGAGAGTTCCAGATGGCCCTGATCATCCTCAAAGTAATTAATTTATATGTGGATGACGGAATAAATTCCAAAAATCATCCCTGTGACAATAGCCTCGTACACAACCATGTCACAGTTTGATGAGACAGAATGTCTTATCAAATTCACATGCTTAATAGTCAACTGTCTAGTTTAGAACTGCGTTATAGACTCTATCTCGCTACAAGTTCTTCTGCTCCACTCAGCATCTTCCCTCTTCTCTAGCAATTCAATAATAATAATTCCATTTGGGCGGCTGTCATATATATAACGTTCCCAGGTAAAGCACGTGCATGACCCCTCTTCAGAAGTCGCTAGGCGATATAAGCCCGCCTTTCATATATCAACAATGACAATACTTCATTGTAGCAATTCTCAGGAGGTCCAGCCCACCTTTAGTATAAAGTTGCAAAGGACTCATTCATCGGCCCAGCATTGTTAGTGGTAAGTCTTCTTAGAATCCTTTCTTAGTATGATTTGTATATTGGTAGAATACTTGATGTGACAGACATAAGTGTCTATTTATGTCCTTTCCGAGAAGCCGTGAATAAGCCGCCTTCTGTGAACACCCTCCTTCTTCTCTTGTTCGAATTTTCTTCAGAAATAATATTCAGTCAAGCGTCAAACTTATTTCAAATATAATGTGTATCGCTCCAAATCCTTTCAATTGCCATAATATTCTACATTGCCGCAAAATAATAGATATAAATATATTAGTTAACATAATAACTAATAAAAGGTAAAATGTAAACTTAAAAAATATTGATAATAATAATAATAATAATAATAATAATATATATAAAATTATTTCGTTCTGGTCACAAATTGGGACCATCACAAGGGTGTTCACATTAATTGTGCCAATAAAATTCTTACGTTGAGGTTTGAGAGTGTGAAGAGTTCTTGAGAAGCTCCGATTCTTCTCCGCATGGTGTCCTTGATCCCCCAGAATCCGATGATCAGGTGAGTCCAGTCTATCGACTGGTGCCTGGGGTAGTGATTTTGTGGTCGTCTTTTCCATCATGCGCTCAAGTTGAGTTTTAGTTTTTGTGGTGATCTCGGTTGAGACCACAGGTATACCACTTGATTTTTGAGTTCTAGAAGATTTTAGAGAAACAGACGCTGACCACTTTGCCGCTATTATCCCTCGCTATATTATTCTGCTAAAGTCCCATTCAAGTTTTGTACCGAATATAAGATCCCATTAACACCAACCTACACATATGAGGTACCTACAGGTTCAGCATAACCCAATGCGTAAGCGAAATGCATTCATTTACTCTTTAAACGCCTCACAATTAAATAAATACCTTAAAACATATGTATTTACAATGAAATAATGGAAGAATGCAAGACGGTAACCATGGTAACAGAATCTCACAGGTCCATCTATTTCTGTAAGACGCAATGCAATTCCAATTATTACATTACTGTGCAAGTTTCCAGACGGTTATAAGGTTATCACTGAACCAAATTAAGCTGTAAAATTCATCAATACATACAGTTTTATGCGCTTAAGGGGGTCAAGGGGCACTCTAGAATTTTTCACGCAATTTTCACGTGTGAGTGTGGTAAGAAACGTCTTTTTCACACGACTATAAAGGGTCTCCGAAAACCCTTAAATTAACGGTGTCTGTGATATTCCCAGAAAACTAACTTCGCTCTGATATACCTATGAAGGAATGACAAACCCCTAACCACTGCACCAGTAGCTGAATTGATAGTCTGATTATTCATACCAAGGATAAATCAGTCATAGCATTCATGATTGAGATTTTGCTAAGTGTACTCTTTACAACTAGAATATTCGCGGACGAAGCCGCGACGGGTAATGCTAGTTATTATTATTATTAATGGAGCATAAGATGCTTCATAAACGCCGCCGCCCTGAAGTAATGCGAGAGCGGATCCGGGGAGGATATACACGTCGTGGGGGAAGGGTGTGTGGATTTTAGTGGGCAAGAGCCCCACACACTTGAAGACTGCGGACCCACTTCAAGCGTCTGGAACCAGATTTTCCACAATCCCTCGTAATAAAATAATTGTTACAGCCACCTATGGACTACAAATACACAACAACAGTTCAGAAGATGTTTCTTCCTTCTCGTTTAGCTTCCTGCCAAAGGTCTTGCAGCCTCTGGCTTCACTACTGTGCAATAATGCCTGTAATTGGCCTGATATGAGAGGGATTTGGACTTATGTGTGTTGAAGCAAAGTAGGGATGTACATATTGTATTTGATAATATTATTTATTTATGTTTTACATGTTTATATACAAAACAACAGTCAGTCGGGGGTAATGGTGATGGTAGAATAATGATCAGTCTGTTCTGAGAGATGTGGTGGTTTCAACCAATGATGCCCTTGGCGCCAAGAAGTCCAATACCGGCGCCGTAACCGATACCTGCTCCGTAACCCAGACCAGCGCCGTAGGCCAGAGCGGGGGCGGCAGCTACTCCAGCGATAGCAGGGGCGGCGTGAGCGATTGCGGGTGCAGCGTAGCCGAGACCTGCGCCGTAACCAATACCGGCGCCATAACCCAGTCCTCTGCCGTAAGCCAGAGCAGGGGCGGCAGCTACTCCAGCGAGAGCAGGGGCGGCATGAGCGATTGCGGGTGCAGCGTAGCCGAGACCTGCGCCGTAACCAATACCAGCGCCATAACCCAGTCCTCTACCGTAAGCCAGAGCAGGGGCGGCATGAGCGACAGCTACGGGGGCGGCAGCGATTGCTGGTGCAGCATGAGCGACAGCGATTGGGGCAGCATGAGCTACAGCGACAGGGGCGGCGTGTGCGACAGCGACAGGAGCAGCATGAGCGACTGCGATAGGTGCAGCATGAGCGACAGCAGCTCCAGACTTGTGAACCACAGCGTTGAATCCGTTGACGGGATCAGCGGTGTACTCTACGGTACGGATTGTGCCGTCAGGTTCGGCCAGGCTGTAGCTACCCTGGACAACATCTCCACTGCGACTCTCCTGTTGGTTCTTGGAGTCTCCGGTGAGGGCGTCCTGCACGCTGTAGCCGTAGCTGTACTGAGGGTTGGGGTCGTAGTCGGTGTCGATGGCGGCTTGAGCTACAGCAACAGGGGCGGCATGGGCCACAGCGACAGGGGCGGCATGAGTGATTGCGGGTGCAGCATAGCCCAAACCTGCGCCGTAACCAATACCGGCGCCATAACCCAGTCCTCCACCATAAGCCAGCGCAGGGGCGGCTAGGGGTGCACCTGGGGCGAGGACGGCGGGGGCGCCCAGAACACCGGCCTTCGCGACGGCCACCAGAGCGGCGAAGATGATGAACTGTGGAAGAGAAGAACATTTTACAATACAGAATGGATTCTTTCAAAATCTTAAGGACACTTGTGGAAAACATCCCTCAAAGATTGTCCTCACTTTTATGTTTATTATTATTATAACTATTATATTTGTCTGAAATTAGGAATGAAGGGTTAGTTCTACAGAAATGTGCTGGGCTGAAAATAAAATAATTTAATGATAATAATAATAATAATAATAATAATAATAATAATAATAATAATAATAATAATAATATTTAAATGAATAATTAATAAAAATAAATAAATAATTTATTAAATAAATAAATAAATAAATAAATAATTTAATTATGGTGATAACAACAAGGTAACTTCATTAAACCCATTTGTCGCCATTACTTTTAAACTAAGTCAAGCACTTTTTTAAAATTAATCCGGAAAATTTTATATACAGTATATAATTGCCTAAATTCTTTGGATCATGAAGTTATATACATAGATAATTTGGCGAGAACACGAATGAGAACGAATGAAGACATATTTGGAAAGGAAGAGGAAGCATTGTGCTAAAGTTCTGATGCGCTCCTTAGTTGGGCAAAACGAATTTAAATAATAATAATAATAATAATAATAATAATAATAATAATGATAATAATAATAACACTAACATCCATGTCAATCATAGGCTTTATAAGTGATTAGGGCCAGAAATGTAAATTTTCTAGTGTACATTTACTCAAAGACTTGTTCTTTTTTGAATTCTGAATTGTTTGTTTATTCCGTAATTTTTGTTTTTTATTATAATTATGAGTTTTATTTAATTTTTTGTTTTGTTAATTTTCGATTTTTTCATATTTAGATGTCCACCTCTAAATTATTAATTTAATTCCTAATTTGTATACTTTAACCTGTGTTAAGAGGGGCAGATGACCTCGTAGTTCCGACCCTTAATACCTCAATAACTTACTAACTAACTAACTAACTAACTAACAATCACAGGCGTTATTAGAAAGATTCCACACACACAGGATTTTGAGCTCGAAGTCACAAAGCCCTTAATTCATCTGTGACAATTATGATAGGCGCTGAGAACGTCCATCCTGAGTATGTTCCTTCCCGCATATATTATTATATTATATTTGAATCACCGTCAATGGCCCCCGTAGACTCCCCAACAACTTCAATTGAAGGGGTGATAGGAAAAACAACCCTTGCCAAAACAACACTCTTCAGGAGAGTGAAAAAACATTACAGCTTCATTCCAGAATTAGCCTTGACATAGGTTGTTTTTCCAGAACCACTGAAATTATTGAAGGCTATATTCTTTGACCAGGGCAGTTTTTCTAGAAACCATCAGCTTAAACAGATGCCAAACGTAGATTGGTATCAATAACTCGTATTTTTTCTTTCTTTTTTAAATTATTACAAATACAGTACGGGAGTTTATCTTTGGAGTTCCAACTGTCGCGGCGAACGTTGGAACTTGATACAGCGTTTCTAACCAAATAACTTACAAATATAGGCTACACACTACCAATTGTAGTGGTAGGTTCTTTTACATGCCATTAAATCTATGACGTGGGCCCGTCGGCTATAGTTCCCCTCCGATGGCAGGTATACCGTTGGATTTTAACGCTCTTAAAAATCCGACGACTTCGGCTGGGTTTGAACCCGTGATCTTGGGCATAGCAATTCAGTATGCTACCGACTACGCCACCGAAGCATCACACATGTTATTAGGATTATTACAGCAACAATGCTCACCTTGAAGGCCATGTTGTGTCTGAAGCTCGGAGCAGATGTGAGTGATACTGTCCACTGAACTTGCACACCTTATATAATACCATAGTCAACTTTCACCCTCCCCCAAACTTCAGGGTGTCAAGTGCAGGTCTTTTGACATTTTGCCCATTTCTACTGGGGAGTGAGTGGTTTTAAGTGGTCAGGCCGCCACACGACAAGTTTCTTTTGGTGCTCTAATAAGAAAACTACATTCACTCCTTCGTTTGATAACCTTGGTCACAGATGACTCTTGAATGTTGTGGTCCGGCGACAAGAAGAAGAATAATTATCCGTGCTGCCAATTGGGCTTAATAGCCTGAGCAACTGTTTAGGTTTCACAGCCTACTGGATATACAGTACAGTACTTCTTATGTTTTCGATGTTTCGTATTAGTTTCTTTGTCACTCCCGTCACCTGATTCTTTGTCCATTATTTTATTTTCTCCTTGATTCTTGTCAGCCCCCTGCCACATGACACTTTGTCCATTATTTTATTTTCTCCTTGATTCTTGTCAGCCCCCTGCCACATGACACGTTGTCCACTATTTTATTTTCTCCTTGATTCTTGTCAGCCTTCTGCCACATGACACGTTGTCCATTATTTTATTTTCTCCTTGATTCTTGTCAGCCTTCTGCCACATGACACGTTGTCCATTATTTTATTTTATTTTCTCCTTGATTCTTGTCAGCCCCCTGCCACATGACACGTTGTCCATTATTTTATTTTCTCCTTGATTCTTGTCAGCCTTCTGCCACATGACACGTTGTCCATTATTTTATTTTATTTTCTCCTTGATTCTTGTCAGCCCCCTGCCACATGACACGTTGTCCACTATTTTATTTTCTCCTTGATTCTTGTCAGCCCCCTGCCACATGACACGTTGTCCACTATTTTATTTTCTCCTTGATTCTTGTCAGCCTTCTGCCACATGACCCTTTGTCCATTATTTTATTTTTCCTTGATTCTTGTCATCCCCCTGCCACATGACACGTTGTCCATTATTTTATTTTATCCTTGATTCTTGTCAGCCCCCTGCCACATGACACGTTGTCCATTATTTTATTTTCTCCTTGATTCTTGTCAGCCTTCTGCCACATGACACGTTGTCCATTATTTTATTTTATTTTCTCCTTGATTCTTGTCAGCCCCCTGCCACATGACACGTTGTCCATTATTTTATTTTCTCCTTGATTCTTGTCAGCCTTCTGCCACATGACCCTTTGTCCATTATTTTATTTTCTCCTTGATTTCTTGTCAGCCTTCTGCCACATGACCCTTTGTCCATTATTATTTTTTTTTTTTTCCTTGATTCTTGTCATCCCCCTGCCACATGACACGTTGTCCATTATTTTATTTTCTCCTTGATTCTTCTCAGCCTTGGCGGCTTCGGTGGCGTAGTTGGTAGCATGCTGAGCTTCTATGCCCAAGATAGCGGGTTCAAACCCGGCCGAAGCCGTCGGATTTTTTAAGAGCGTTAAAAATCCCTCAGTATGCCTTCCTTCGGAGGGGAAGTAAAGCCGGCGGTCCCATGTCATAGATTTATGGCATGTTAAAGATCTTTCCACTAATTACACCTGTGTGAAACTAAATTGCATAGGTTAAGAATGTAAACAACGCTCTTAGGTTGCTACGTTCGTTGCCAAGAGTCGACTGCGGTGGCGTCTAGTAGCTAGTTCTGAACTAGGCCTAGTAGTCGTTGACGGTGGCGTTTGGCGGCAAAAGTAGGAACTAGTTGAAAATTCAAAGTTGCAGTCCCTACTTGAATTAAAAAAACAGATACACACACTAATACAGTCATCACAATTAACACCGGTTATCAGACAGATTCTACACACACCCAAAGTACACGGGGCTACATGACCGCGTTGTCGCAGCCCCTAAACTAAGGAACCAACCAACCAACTTCTCAGCCTTCTGCCACATGACACTTTGTCCATTATTTTATTTTCTCCTTGATTCTTGTCGGCCCCCTGCCACATGACACGTTATCCGTTATTTTATTTTCTCCTTGATTCTTGTCAGCCTTCTGCCACATGACACTTTGTCCATTATTATATTTTCTCCTGGTTTCTTCATAGGCCTACTTGACATGAGTAGTCAGTTTAGCAATGGATCTAATTTTTTTTTAATGAGACAAAAAAAATACACTGTTCAAATGCTTTCCTTGCATGAGCCAACCTACTTTTATATCATCTCTGCTTCGTCCATCACTGTTTATTTTGAGTCGTAAGTAGCAAAGGTTTCCTACTTCCTTCTTATAGATAGCCTATGCGGATTGTCACTGCTGGTTGTGCCCAACAGATGGCAGTGTGTCATCGTTTGGGGTGGTTGTTGTTTAAAATGAGAGGAATGATCGGTATTGTCCCCGTAGGGTTCTGGTAGTAGTACATCGGTTTGTCCAGAGTACTCGTAGGCCATTTCCGCAGATACGTTTGTGGGAGGAAGAATGTTTTTCTTGATGTGATCGTCATTTTTAAGTTTTGCGACAATAAAATATATACAATAGTTATTTTTTCTCCTGGTTAATGCCTTAATATCAATCAGTAATGGTTACCACACTTACTACGTTTTGTGGCGTAGTTGGTAGCATTCGGAGTTTCTATGCCCAAGATCGCGGGTTCAAACCAGGCCGAAGTCGTCGGATTCTTAAGCGCGTTAAACGTCCCTCAGTATACCTTCCTTCGGAGGGGGAGTAAAGTCGGTGGACCCATGTCATAGATTTATGGCAAATAGAACAACCCAAGCTAAATTTGTAGGTTAGATTTGATTAATGCTCTATTAATTTCCAATGTTCACCACCAGATGCCAGTTTTCTTCAGGCATCTAGTCCATAACAATATATAAAGTACCTTATACTAGAACCTCGCCCCGGTGTCTTTAACGGTTTACTCAGCGTAAGCTTAAAAGGCGCACGGACGGCAGGTGTTTCTTCGACTCGATTCACTGAAATCGTTACTGCTCGGCTTCCTTTGGTCATAAATGGATGTTTTTCCACATAAACCTTCCTCGAGAAATCCTTTACAGAAAGGCGAAAACCGCATTAAAATCCATCAAGTGGTTCTCGAGATTAACCATTACATCTAAGTATCGGGGATTTGGTTTTATACTAAGTAGAGATATATCTTAATCTTAATCACATATAATTTATGTCAGGTTATTTTTTTTCACATATTCCAGTAATTCCAGTATTGGCCGACTCCGATCTGCCCCCACCTTCCACTTTCCCGCTGCATTCCCTACATTTTGGCCCTTGGGCACAAATCTACACCATTTCACCGATCTGAACCAAAATTTACTTGAGAACCTGACGATTAACACTGTCCACTTGAAATTTCGAACAGCCGTCTGCATTCTCTACATTTAGGCCCTTTAAAATCCCTCCCTATATTATTCTGCTAAGGTCCCATTCCAGTGTTGTAACGAAAATAAGGTCCCATTAACACCAACCTACACATATGGGGTACCTACAGGTTCACCATAACCCAATGCGTAAGCGAAACGCACTCACTTACTCTTTAAATGCCTCACAATTAAATAAATACCTTAAAACATGTATATTTACAATGAAATAATGAAAGAATGCCACACGGTAACCATGGTAACAGAATCTCACAGGTCCATCTATTTCTGTAAGACGCAATGCAATTCCAATTATTACATTACTGTGAAAGTTTCCAGACGGTTATAACGTTATCACAGAACCAAATTAAGCTGTAAAATTCATCAATACATACAGTATAATGCGCTTAAGGGGGTCAAGGGGCACTCTAGAATTTTTCACGGAATTTTCTCGTGTGAGTGTGGTCAAAAGGTCTTTTTCACTCGACTATAAAGGGTCTGCGAAAACCACATTTAAAGGCCCTTAAATTAACAGTGTCTGTGATATTCCCAGAAAACTAACTTTGCTCTGATATACCTATGAAGGAATGACAAACCCCTAACCACTGCACCAGTAGCTGAATTGATGAAGTCTGATTATTCATACCAAGGATAAATCAGTCATAGCATTCATGATTGAGATTATGTTAAGTGTACTCTTTACAACTAGAATATTCGCGGGCGAAGCCGCGACGGGTAATGCTAGTTAATAAATAAAGGTATCGATCAAGCTACGTTCAATTTCATAAACACAGGGCTCACAATTCCCGTATAGTAAGTACAAACATATCAATCTGGTCGTTATGTCAGTAGCAACGAAGCTGTGTGGCGGCTATTGCCTTTTTCGTAACACTAAGGGCATCCCGCCGTCACATACCTCACTGTGAACTTACAGAATTGTGAACCAGTCTATTTTACTGAAAATTATTTCCACGAGCGAATATCCACTCCGCCAAAATCCACACTCACCACTTTTTCCAAAATTTACACAAGACATGTTTTTCAAAGCGCAGAGATATTACACATGGAATGATACAATAAATTATTGGCAAATCTGAGTTCAAGGAACTGTTGTTTAGAATTGGTCTGGTGTTAAATCTGCAGAAGCTTTCGGTACAGGTTACACGGTCCATGTTCGTAACATGGAATGGTTTCCTTTGACAATGCATCTACTCCATGTGCGAGGGCAACCTCTTACAAACACCTCTGAAAACACAATAATCAGTGATGTTCTATATTTAGAGAGGCATGTGAGGCAAAAGGGTTGTTGGAGAATTTCAATCCCTGGGATGTAACACTGGAAGAGGCTGCATAATGTACATAAGCGGCCAAGGTGAGTGTTATTTTACCATTTTAATTGATCTTGTCGACTTCGTCGTTACGCTGGGGTCTTGCGTTACGTTACGGTGACGGGACGAAATGTACCCAAATGCACTGAGGTGTGTGACGTCATAGTACCGCTTGGTGCATGTGTTCCCCGACAATCTCTACTTCGTTAGTATAAGACAAAAATCCCCGATTCTTGGATGTCACGGGTAATCTCGAGAACCACTGGATGGATTTTGATGCGGTTTTCACCATTCTGTAAATGATATCTCTAGGAAAGATTCTGTAGAAAATAATTTATGTCTGATCAAAGGAAGCCAAGCAGTAACGATTTCGATGAAAAATTCGAAAACAAACTTGGCGTCCGTTCGCTTCTTAAGCTTACGCTGGGCAAACCGTTAAAAATATCAGTATACCATGAGCGTAAGAATTGGTCAGCATGAAAAGTTCTACAAAAAAAGTCCGGGAGAGCATATCTCTATCTTCAATACATCGCCCACTATAAGTGTTTTTAGACTGGATGGAAGGGGTACGTCCCCGCGCGCTCTGGTGAGCGTGACGGCATCCCGCGCGATTGACCTTGCTTTGCCCTTGGTTTGCACTTGCCGTTCGCGAGTAATTTGAAACAAGGTAAAGTATTAAAAAGCAAGATAAGTATTATGCAGATAATTTTCTAACATGTCAAGAGTCTTTGGCTTGGAGCGAAACGAGATTCCTCCAGCTTTTCTAGCATTTTTCAGCATTTGTAGCATTTATAATGATACAAAGTCTAGTCACACACCTCAGTGCATCTGGGTACATTTCGTCCCGTCACCGTAACGTAACGCCAGACCCCAGCTTACGACGAAGTCGACAAGATCATTTAAAATGATAAAACCGCAGAACTAAATTGGTGGCAAATTGTACCATTAATCCCTGAAGAGGAGAGGCAGTTACCTCAGGTGAGATAACCTATTCCCTTGCAAAAGACGAAGATATCTCTTAAATGAAACATTCATCTTACTATGGTGACCTTTTAGTTTAATTTTGCTTGGTTGGTTCCTTAGTTTGGGGGCTGCGACAACGCGGTCATGTAACCCCGTGTACTTTGGGTGTGTGTAGAATCTGTCTGATAACCGGTGTTAATTGTGATGACAGTATTACTGTGTGTATCTGTTTTAATTCAAGTAAGGACTGCAGACATTTATTGTTTCCAAGTAGTTCCTGCTTTTGCCGCCAAACGCCACAGTCAACGACCAACTAGGTCAGAACTCAGTTACCAGATGCCACTGCAGTCGGCTTTTGACGACGAAGGTAGGAAGCTAAGAACGTTAGTCAAATGTTTAACCTATATATAATTTAGCTTCACACAGGTGTAATTAGTGGAAGATTCTTTAACAAAGGAAGTTTGTAGTTTTACGTGACCGTTAATCTTGAGATCATGAGCCACAGGACCTCCTATTTACGTGGAATCCGAACCACAGGGAATGGCATTTCACTTTGAAAATCTCACATGCATTGACCGGAAATCGAACCTGGTCTGCCGTGGTGAGAGACCAACAGCTTAACCGCTGTGCCACCACGCCCCTCGGTTCTTTAACATGCCATAAATCTATGACATGGGACCGCCGGCTTTACTTCCCCTCCCAAGGAAGACATACTGAGGGATTTTTAACGTTCTTAAGAAATCCGACAACTTCGGCCGGGTTTGAACCCGCGATCTTGGGCATAGATAGTTTAATTTTGTTTGTATGCTTCAATTATAAGAGTAAGAGTCTTTATTATAGATTCTATTTAGCATCTCACACGTTACTGTTTTTAATGAAGAGACATTCTCAGATATTTTGAATTACTTTTGATGTACTGGTGCAAGACAGATGTAATTCCATTTTAAATTTATATATACATATTTAGCTTATGGCTTTTAGTGCCGGGAGTGTCCGTGGACATGTTCGGCTCGCCAGAGTTTGTAGCTGCTTCTATGCGGACACCCATGGGGTGAGCTTCAAGTACCGTCACATGTGGGGTGTTGTCTGGGGTCCGATAGATTTGCCATTCAAGTGTGCAAGAGGACAGTTCCCTCAACAACATTCGCAATCACTATTAACAAAGTACACACTTAACAGCAGCAGCTGTACATTTAGACAAAACCATTTTTCCCATGGGCAACTGTAGGCTATGTGGCGTGCTCACGAGTATCCAGACAACAAAATCGCTATTTCTCAGCAAAAAACGTAATTTCAAAATGAGTTCACTTAAGACAACATTGTACCCTGTAGACATGTAGACTTTCTCAAATCTATAAAATTCCCATTTTGCGGCTCATACTAATATACTGTCGGCATCAGAATTTTACGAATTGAAATACACCCACCCAGCCAGCCAGCCAAGATTGCAGTAATTGAATACATAGACCAATTATTATCAATAATTTATTGATCATCCACAATGTCCTCATCGCGTGCGAAGCCGTGGGTACCTGCTAGTGCGAAATATATTCTTCTTATATATCCTAAAGTTTCTTGTGTCAATTCTTTGTTGGTAGTACATTTTCTCTTCAAATGAGTTCAAGTATAATTCGTTTGCTTATTTTCCACTTCACCTTAACAATTTTGATCGAAAATCGCAGGGAGTTCAATTTGGAAACACACATATCATTTGTTCATTTTAAGAAAGATTTTGATTTTGTTGACAGAAACAGACTTATTGACATATTGTCCAGGGATTGTGTCCCCCAACGTTAATTGATAACATTTACAAGATGTATAGTGGTACTCTTATTGCAGTAAGGTTAAGTAATCATAAATCCGAGTGGAAGCCAATCAGCAGAGGGGTAAGACAAGGCTGTGGACTCTCTCTATTGCTATTCATAATCTACATGGATGCTATAATAAAGGAATGGAGGTGTGAAAGGCATGGTTCAATACCAATCAGCAGGCATCTAAAAAATTTAGACGCTATACTATTTGCTGATGTTATTCCACTGGTAGCAGAATCTGAAGGTGATCTGCAGTGGTCAGTATTCAACCTTCAGAAAGTGGCATCAAAATTCAGCATGTGCATTTCTACTGAAAAGACTAAAGTAATGGCCTTTAAGGGTAAGGACCCTATCCCCAGTAAAATTTGTCTGGATGGTAAAATGTTAGAAAGAGTTAACGAATTCAAGTATTTAGGATATCATTTATCTTTTCAAGAAGAACGAGACATAACTGCAAAAATAACTAATTATACCAAAACAACAGGAATCATCAATCACGTCATGAAGCCATCTCTTGTCCAAAGATTTATACGCTTGCGTTTGTATAACACATTAGCCAGACCAACCCTATGTTATGGCAGCGAGGCATGGACAATAAGATGTCAGGACATCTCCAGACTCACAGCACGCGAAATGACCTTTATGCGCCGAACAGCAGGCTATACTAAATGGGAACATAAGAGAAACGAGGATGTGCTGAAGTAACTAAAAGTGAAACCAATAACTACATACATTTGTGACTACCAAGAGAACTGGAAGCATCATGTCCAAAGGATGGAACCTGGTAGATTACCAAAGGAGATCCTTCGCTACCAGCCATGGGGAAATAGATCGATAGTACGTCCGATGAAGAGATGGAGGGAAAGTGCAAGGGACATTTGGCCCAATACTTGGAAGGAATATGATGATGTTGATTATTTTTCAAGTATTCACCTTATATTAATGTTAATTAATATTATTATTAATGTTAATTATAAATAATTTTCACCCAAAATCTTTATTGCATACAACGTATGGACTTATAAATATTTTTAAAACGATGTTTTTCTGTTTGTTTGTTTTTTCTAACCACAATTTTAAATAATATATGTTACTTATCTGTATTATACGTAGTGACAGAAATGGGCCCCTCAACGTTTGACACAATTAAGGAAATGGCTTAATTTTAGTTTTTTTTCTTCTCTAAGATGGAGACCTCTACTCTGTTTGCTGAGTTTTCACAATTAAAAGAAAATATACCCTAAGTGTGAATGAAAAGCAAATCACGGAATTGCAGGTAAAAATTACTATAAGTACGGGATGTTATTATCATTATTATTATTATTATTTGATACAGCCACCTACGGACCACAAATACACAACAAGGGATGAGGTTTTCTACTTTAAGGTGTTTCTTCCTTGTCGTTTAACTTCCTGCCAAAGATCTTGCAGCCTCTGGCTCCTTCTCAATCGTTCTTCGGCTGAAAGCGTGGGTCTTTGTTTGGGGGGATCCTTCACACCTGCAATTTTGGTTCTGAATCCTGTCTTGTCCCAGACACTGGCCGGTCCAATGTTTACCCTTGTTTAAGTCCTGATGGACTTCCTGAAGCCATTTCCATTTCTCCTGTAATTTGAGAATTTTGTTAGCAAATCTCTCGGTTTCCTATCCTTTAATATGTCCACAGAACGGCAACCCCTTCTTTCTCATGCTGACAGAAATCCCTTCAAACTTGTCATAGGGTTCTTGGTTTGACTTCAGTTGAAATTTGTATCCATCTCCAGGTAGTTTCTTGGTACCTAGAATTTTCCGGAAGATCTTCCTTTCCTCTTTCTCAATTTCAACAGTTTTCCTGCTTGATAAGGTTTCTGCCGCTTAGAGGCACTCTGGCTTCACTACTGTGCAATAATGCCTGTACTTGGCCTGATATGAGAGGGATTTGGGCTTATGTGTGTTGATGCAAAGTAGGGATGTATATATTGTATTTGATAATATTATTAATTTATTTTTTACATGTTTATATACAAAATAACAGAAGTCGGGATAATGGTGATGGTAGAATAATAATGATCAGTCTGTTCTGCGAGATGTGGCGGTTTCAACCAATGATGCCCTTGGCGCCAAGATGTCCAATACCGGCGCCGTAACCGATACCTGCTCCGTAACCCAGACCAGCGCCGTAACCGATACCTGCTCCATAACCCAGACCAGCGCCGTAGGCCAGAGCAGGGGCGGCATGAGCGATTGCGGGTGCAGCATAGCCGAGACCTGCGCCGTAACCAATACCGGCGCCATAACCCAGTCCTCTACCGTAAGCCAGGGCAGGGGTGGCATGAGCGACAGCTACGGGGGCGGCAGCGATTGTTGGTGCAGCATGAGCGACTGCGATAGGGGCGGCATGAGCTACAGCGATAGGGGCGGCGTGGGCGACTGCGACAGGGGCGGCGTGGGCGACTGCGACAGGGGCGGCATGAGCGACAGCAGCTCCAGACTTGTGAACCACAGCGTTGAATCCGTTGACGGGATCAGCGGTGTACTCTACGGTACGGATTGTGCCGTCAGCTTCGGCCAGGCTGTAGCTACCCTGGACAACATCTCCACTGCGACTCTCCTGTTGGTTCTTGGAGTCTCCGGTGAGGGCGTCCTGCACGCTGTAGCCGTAGCTGTACTGAGGGTTGGGGTCGTAGTCGGTGTCGATGGCGGCTTGAGCTACAGCAACAGGGGCGGCATGGGCCACAGTGACAGGGGCGGCATGAGCGATTGCGGGTGCAGCATAGCCCAAACTTGCGCCGTAACCAATACCGGCGCCATAACCCAGTCCTCCACCATAAGCCAGAGCAGGAGCGGCTAGGCGAGCACCTGGGGCGAGGACGGCGGTGGCGCCCAGGACACCGGCCTTAGCGACGGCCACCAGAGCGGCGAGGATGATCAACTGTGGGAGAGAAGAACATTTTACAAAATAGCAAAGATTCTTATAAAATCTTAAGGACACTTGTGGAAAACATCACTCAAATATTGTCCTCGCTTTTATGTTTATTATTATTATTATTATTATTATTATTATTATTATTATTATTATTATTATTATTATTATTGCTATTATATTTATTTGAAATTAGAGCTGAAGGGTTAGTTCTACAGAAATGTGCTGGGCTGAAAATAAAATAAATTAATGATAATAATAATAATATTTAAATGAATAATTAATAAAAATAAATAAATAATTAAATAATTTATTAAATAAATAAATAATTTAATTATGGTGATAACAACAAGGTAACTTCATTAAACCCATTTGTCGCCATTACTTTTAAACTAAGTCAAGCACTTGTTTTAAATTTACCCGTAACATTTTATATAAAGTATATAATTGCCTAAATTCTTTGGATCATGAAGTTATATACATAGATAATTAGGCGAGAACGCAAAAGAGAACGAATGAAGACATATTGGGAAAAGAAGAGGAAGCATTCTGCTAAATAAGTTCTGATGCGCTCCTTAGTTGGGCAAAACGTATTTAAATAATAATAATAGGCTAATAATAATATCCATGACATCACAGGCTTTATAAGTGAGAGTGGGTGAGGTCAAGCAATCTAAATTTTCCAGTGAACATTGACTCAAAGACTTACTCTTTTTTGAATTCTGAATTGTTTGTTTATTCCGTAATTTTTGTTTTTTATTATAATTATGAATTTTATTTAATTTTTTGTTTTGTTAATTTTCGATTTTTTCATATTTAGATGTCCACCTCTACATTATTAATTTCGTTCCTAATTTGTATACCGTACTTTAATCTGCGTTAAGAGGGGCAGATGACCTCGTAGTTCCTCCCCTTAAAACCTCAATAACTAGCTAACTATCAATCACAGGCATTATTAGGAAGATTCCACACACACAGGATTTTGAGCTCGAAGTCGCAAAATTCATCTGTGACAATTATGATAGGCGCTGAGATCGTCCATCCTGAGTATATTCCTTCCCGCATATATTATTATAGTATATTTGAATAGCAAAAGCAAGCTTATAGTTTAACGTGGCCGTTAATCGCGAGATCATGAGCCACGGGACCTCCTTTTTACGTGGAATCCGAACCACAGGACATGGCATTTCACTTCGAAAATCTCACATGCATTGACAGGGAATCGAACCCGGTCCACCTTGGTGAGAGGCATACAGCTTAACCACTGCGCCACCATGCCCCTATATTTGAATAGCAGTCAATAATAATAATAATAATAATAATAATAATCATAATAATAATATCGTATGGCCTCGGGTGCCTGGTGCAAGCTTTGTAATTTGACACCCAGAGGATAGCTTGCATGTCGAATTTCGTTGTTCCTTGAATTACTATGAAAGTCAAGGAGGTTAGATATCTAAGCTCGTTGAACACCATAGCGCTTTCTTGTAGAGAAATGAGGAACTTTTTGTTGGCGGAAACTCCCGAGATTAATTTTGCCATTATGAACACGGCCTACTGAATTCAAATGGATTCCTTGACATGGCAACATCGTATGACGTGCGTGTCATATTTTTGCCGCCTTTCAAAAAAATCGCTTACCACGGCCAGGAGTGAACCTGCAATCTTGGGGTTAGTAGACCGACACGCTATCCACTCACCCACCGTGGCAAGCTATCGCAGTTAATGGCCCCCGTAGACTGCCCAACAAGTTCAATGAAGGGGTGATAAGAAAGAGAACCCTTGCCAATACAACAGTTTTCAGGAGATTGAAAAAACATTACAGCTTCATTCCAGAATTAGCCTTGACATAGGTTGTTTTTCCAGAACCACTGAAATTATTGAAGGCTATAATCTTTGACCAGGGCAGTTTTTCTAGAAACCATCAGCTTAAACAGATGCCGAACGTAGATTGATATCATAAACTCGTTTTTTTTAAATTATTTCAAATACAGTACGGGAGTTCAACTTTAAAACTTTGGATTTCCAACTGTCGCTGGTAGCCAGCGGCGAACGTTGGAACTTGATACAGCGTTTCTAACCAAATAACTTACGAATATTGGCTACACACTACCAATTGTAGTGGTAGGTTCTTTTACATGCCATTAAATCTATGACGTTGGCCCGCCGGCTATAGTTCCCCTCCGAATGCAGGTATACTGTTGGATTTTAACGCTCTTAAAAATCCGACGACTTCGGCCAGGTTTGAACCCGCGATCTTGGGCATAGCAGGTCAGTATGCTACCGACTACGCCACCGAAGCATCACACATGTTATTAGGATTATTACAGCAACAATGCTCACCTTGAAGGCCATGTTGTGTCTGAAGCTCGGAGCAGATGTGAGTGATACTGTCCACTGAACTCGCACACCTTATATAATACCGTAGTCAACTTTCACCCTCCCCCAAACTTCAGGGTGTCAAGTGCAGGTCTTTTGACATTTTGCCCATTTCTACTGGGGAGTGAGTGGTTTTAAGTGGTCAGGCCGCCACACGACAAGTTTCTTTTGGTGCTCTAATAAGAAAACTACATTCACTCCTTCGTTTGATAACCTTGGTCACAGATGACTCTTGAATGTTGTGGTCTGGCGACAAGAAGAAGAATTATCCGTGCTGCCAATGGGGCTTAATTGCCTGAGCAACTGTTTAAGTGTCGCGGGATCCTGGAAATACTTCTTATGTTTCGGATGATTCGTATTATTACTCCTATTACATGATTCTTTGTTCGTTCCTATTTCATTTTCTCTGTAATTCTTTTCAGCTTCCTCTTACATTCTTTGTCCATTCCTATTTCATTTTCTCTGTGTTTCTTCTCAGCTTTCTGTAGATTCTTTGTCCATTCCTATTTTATTTTCTCTGTGTTTCTTCTCAGCTTTCTGTAGATTCTTTTTTTCATTCCTATTTCATTTTCTCTGTGTTTCTTCTCAGCTTTCTGTAGATTCTTTGTCCATTCCTATTTCATTTTCTCTTTGTTTCTTCTCAGCTTTCTGTAGATTCTTTGTCAATTCCTATTTCATTTTCTCTTTGTTTCTTCCCAGCTCACTGCCACATGATTATTTGTCCATTATTTTATTTTCTCCTTGATTCTTCTCAGCCCCTGCCAAATGATATTTTGCCCTATTGTTTTTTTTTTTATCTTTGTGACGTATTTTTGTACCGTGACCCATTTTATTTTCTCCTTGATTCTTCTCAGCCCCCTGCCACATGATACTTCGTCCAATACGTCATTTTCTCCTTGATTCTTCTCAGCCCTCTGACACATGATACTTAATTGTCCATTACTTATTTTCTTCTTGATTCTTTTCAGTCCCCAACCACATGATTGTTTATCCATTATTTTATCTTCTCCTTAATTATTCTCTGCCCCCCACCTCTTGATACTTTGTTCATTATTTTATTTTCTCCTTGTTTCTTCATAGGCCTACTTGGTATGCGTTGTCAGTTTAGCAATGGTTTTAAACATTATTATTGTTATTATTATTTTAAATAAGACAACAAATTGCACTGTTCAAATGCTTTCCTTGCCCGAGCAAACCTACTTTTTATATCCTCTTTGCTTCGTCCATCACTGGTTATTTTGCGTCCTAAGTAGCAAAGGTTTCCTTCGTATATATCTGTGGATTGTCACTGCTGGTTGTCCCCGACAGATGGCAGTGTGTCGTCTTTTGGGTTATTATTGTTTAAATTGAGAGGAATGATCGGTATTGACCCCGTTGGGTTCTAGTAGTAGTACATCGGTTTGTCCAGGTCATTTCCGCATATCAGTTTGGGGGAGGAACACTGTTACGTTGATGTGATCGTCATATCTAAGTTTTGCAACATCGAAATAAATACACTAGTTCCTTTTTCGGCTGGTTAATTTCTTAATATTTATCAGTAATAGTTACCACACTCACTAAGTTTTGTGGCGTAGTTGGTAGCATTTTGAGCTTCTGTGCCCAAGATCGCGAGTTCAATCCCGGCCGAAGTCGTCGGATTTTTAAGTGCGTTAAAAGTCCCTCAGTATGCCTTCCATCGGCGGGGAGGTAAAGCCGGTGGGCTCATGTCATAGATTTAAGGCATATAAAAGAACGTTCCACTAACTACACTTGTGTGAAGCTAAAATTGTAGGTTAAATTTGATTAATACTCTATTAAGTTCCATTGTTTAACGCCAGATGCCGGTTGCGATGGCATCTAGTAGCCAAGTGCACAGCTAGGTGTCGTTGACGGTAGCATTTGGCTGCAAGAGTAGGAACTACTTGAAATTGGTCGTCTGCAGCCCTTACCTGAATTACAGATAACACACACTAATGCAGTCATCAAAATTAACACCGGTTATCAGACAGATTCTACACACACCCAATGTACACGTGGCTACATGGCCGCGTTGTCGTAGCCCCTAAACTAAGGAACCAACCATCCACTACTACGTTTTGTGACGTTTCTTTTTTCTTTTGGTGCGCAGAGGCTGCCTGAGGGTGTCATTGTAGGTTTGGTAGTGTTTTGTAGAGCTATTTGTCTTGCATATTTTGATCTGATGATGCTCGCTTGACTAGGGAATCATGACATCCCTTAGTTTTTTCATTCGTCTAGTCCATAACAATATATATAGTACCGTACACTAGAACCTCGCACCGGTATCTTTAACGGTTTACCTAGCGTAAGCTTTAAAGGCGCACGGACGTTAGGTGTTTCTTCGACTCGATAAACTGAAATCGTCAATGCTCGGCTTCCTTAAGTCATAAATTGATGTTTTTCTACAGAAACCTTCCTCGAGAAATCCTTTACAGAATGGTGAAACCCGCATTAAAATTCATCCAGTGGTTCTCGAGATTGCCCATTACATCCAAGTATCGGGGATTTGGTTGGTTGGTTCTTAAGTTTAGGGGCTGCGACAACGCGGTCATGTAGCCCCGTATCGGGGATTTTGTTTTATACTAAGTAGAGATATATCTTAATCATAATCTTAATCACATATAATTTAGGTCAGGTTATTTTTTTCACATATTCCTATAATTACAGTATTGACCGACTCCGATCTACCCCACCTTCCACTTTCCCGCTGCATTCCCTACATTTAGTCCCTTTAAAATTCCTCCCTATGTTATTCTGCTAAGGTCCCAGGTTTGTACCGAAATTAAGGTCCCGTTAACACCAACCTACACATATGGGGTACCTACAGGTTCAGCATAACCCAATGCGTAAGCGAAACGCACTCACTTACTCTTTAATTGCCTCACAGGTAAATAAATACCTTAAAACATGTATATTTACAATGAAATAATGCAAGAATGCAACACGGTAACCATGGTAACAGAATCTCGCAGGTCCATCTATTTCTGTAAGACACAATGCAATTCCAATTATTACATTACTGTGAAAGTTTCCTGACGGTTATAAGGTTATCACGGAACCAAATTAAGCTGTAAAATTTATCAATACATACAGTACAATGCGCTTAAGGGGGTCAAGGGGCACTCTAGAATTTTTCACGGAATTTTCTCGTGTGAGTGTGGTCAAGAGGTCTTTTTCACTCGACTATAAAGGGTCTCCGAAAACCACATTTAAAGGCCCTTAAATTAACAGTGTCTTTGATATTCCCAGAAAACTAACTTTGCTCTGATATACCTATGAAGGAATGACAAACCCCTAACCACTGCACCAGTAGCTGAATTGATGAAGTCTGATAATTCATACCAAGGATAAATCAGTCATAGCATTCATGATTGAGATTTTGCTGAGTGTACTCTTAACAACTAGAATATTCACGGGCGAAGGCACGACGGGTAATGCTAGTTAATAAATAAAGGTATCGATCAAGCTACGTTCAATTTCATAAACACAGGGCTCACGAATCTCGTATAGTAAGTTCAAACATATCAATCTGGTCGTTATGTCAGTAGCAACGAAGCTGTGTGGTGGCTATTGCCTTTTTCGTAACACTAAGGGCATCCCGCCGTCACATACCTCACTGTGAACTTACAGAATTGTGATCCGGTCTATTTTACTGAAAATTATTTCCACGAGCGAGTATCCACTCCGCCAAAATCCACACTCACCACTTTTTCCAAAATTTACACAAGACATGTTTTTCAAAGCACAGAGATATTACAAATGGAATGATACAATAAATTAGTGGCAAATCTGAGTTCAAGGAACTGTTGTTTAGAATTAGTCTGGTGTTAAATCTGCAGAAGCTTTCGGTACAGGTTACACGGTCCATGTTCGTAACATGGAATGGTTTTCTTTGACAATGCATCTACACGATGTGCGAGGGCAACCTCCTTCAAAGACCTCTGAAAACACAATAATCAGTGATGTTCTATACCTAGAGAGGCATGTGAGGCAAAACGGTTGTTGAGGAATTTCAATCCCTGGGATGTAATACTGGAAGAGGTTGCACAATGTACATCAGCGGCCAAGGTGAGAGTTATTTTACAATAGGCCTATTAATAGCGCAATGTTTTCGTTCAAACCATCAATAATTGAAGGGTATGTCCAACATTCGTGAAAAACTGTATATTGCACCTAACTGTGCGTTAAAATTAGTTGCATCTTTGGTGCAAGAATGAGGTACATCCGCTAGATACTCACGGTAAACATGTGATTGAATAATTACTCCCTCTTGCATTTGGGGCAAGAGGCAAAAGAGAGGCTCTTCCAGGATGTGGTTGATATTAAAAACCGCAGAACTAAATTGGTGGCATGTTGTACCATTAATCCCTGAAGAGGAGAGACAATTACCTCCGGCGAGACAACCTATCCCTTGCAAAAGACGAAGATATCTCTTAAATGAAACATTCATCTTACTATGGTGACCTTTTAGTTTAATTTTGCATGGTTGGTTCCTTAGTTTAGGGACTGCGACAACGCGGTCATGTAGCTCCTTGTACTTCGGGTGTGTGTAGAATCAGTCTGATAACCGGTGGTAATTGTGATGACTGTATTACTGTGTGTATCTGTTTTAATTCAAGTAAGGACTGCAGACATTTATTGTTTCCAAGTAGTTCCTGCTTTTGCCGCCAAACGCCACAGTCAACGACCAACTAGGTCAGAACTTAGCTACCAGATGCATTGCAGTGGGCTCTTGACGACGAAGGTAGGAAGCTAAGAACGTTAGTCAAATGTTTATCCTATATATAATTTGGCTCCACCCAGGTGTAATTGGTGGAAGGTTCTTTAACAAAGGAAGTTTGTAATTATACGCGACCGTTAATCTCGAGATCATGAGCCTCGGGACCTGCTATTTACGTGGAATCCGAACCACAGGGCATGGCATTTCACTTTGAAAATCTCACATGCATTGACCGGGAATCGAACCCGGTCCGCCGTGGTGAGAGACCAAAAGCTTAACCGCTGTGCTACAAGGCCCCTCGGTTCTTTAACATGCAATAAATCTATGACATGGGACCGCCGGCTTTACTTCCCCTCCGAAGGAAGGCATACTGAGGGATTATTAACGTTCCTAACAAATCCGATGAATTCGGCTGAGTTTGAACCCGCGATCTTGGGCATAGATAGTTTAATTTTGTTTGTATACTTGGTACAATCACGTGTGGAATTCATTACTAAAATAAAAGCAAAAGCAAGCTTGTAGTTTAACGTGACCGTTAATCTCGAGATCATGAGCCACGGGACCTCCTTTTTACGTGGAATCCGAACCACAGGACATGGCATTTCACTTCGAAAAACATTACTAAAATGTATCATCGCTATCTAAGCCACATGTGCGACGTCATTCTACGAGTATTATCCATGTGTGAAATGGAGTAGACGCACCATGATGTGTGGGGAATATCTGAAGAGGAGACTTCATCATGACGGAGGAACCTTACTACCACGCGGGACATGGAGCCGAGACGCCCAGTATTGTTTCTCGCATCGAGGGGCGTAAAATGAGCTATGACTTGTCTTTATACGACAACTTCGATATTTTGTCCCAGTTGAGTATTTTTGGTGAATTTTCAGTTATGTTGCCCGTTCCACGGAACAATGATTTATTTCTGGATGAAAGGCAGATTTCATGAGGTCTCATTCTGCTTTCATTCAGTCTCTGTAAGAGATAATATTTGCATGATGGAATAACAGACTGTTAAACAGACGTCAGTGTCGAGACTTTCGTACGAACAGTGCCACCATCTGTCTAAAAGATTTCATATGCCGCGGTGAAGTTCTCTGGTTGTTTTGCTATAATCTCGTCGCAAATTTCTCGTGATTCCAACCCTGCGAGCATTTGTTCAATTAACATGCGATCAAGGGATGTGCCAAACTCACAAAACGTTGCAGCCTGCCGCAGTCTAGGTGAAGCTAGCGATGGTTTCTCATTGCTTCTGCATTACACTCCGAATTTTGATGCTCTCTAGTAAACATTAAAGCCGCCATCAACTCACGATCCATCTCTCAGAAAGAAGACGGAGCAGAAGCTCTGACTCCCACCCACTTCTTGCCCGGACAAAGACTAACTGCCCAAACAACTGGACCAGAACTACCTTGATGGACGAACTACTTTTTAAGGGTCGGAAACTGAATCAGCGCTTTACGGCCAATATTTACCTCGTGAATATCAAACTTGGCGATGGTGATGACGAACGAGCGAACGGTATTATAAGAGTAAGAGTCTTTATTCTAGATTCTCTTTTGCATCTTACACGTTACTGTTTTTAATGAAGAGACATTCTCAGATATTTTGAATTATTTTTAATGTATTGGTGCAACACAGATGCAATTCCATTTTAAATTTATATATACGTATTTATCGTATGGCTTTTAGTGCCGGGAGTGTCCGAGGACATGTTCGGCTCGCCAGAGTTTGTAGCTGCTTCTATGCGGACACCCATGGGGTGAGCCACAAGTACCGACACATGTGGGGTGTTGTCTGGGGACCGATAGGTTTGCCATTCCATTGTGCAAGAGTACAGTTCCCTCAACAACATTCGCAATCACTAAGTGCAATGACACGCACTTAACAGCAGCAGGTGTACATTTAGACAACACAATTTTTCCCATAGGCAACTGTAGGCTATGTGGCGTGCTCACGAGTATCCAGACAACGAAATCGCTATGTCTCAGCAAAATATGCCAAACTCAGAAACGTAATTTTTTAATGTGTTCACATAAGGTAACATTGTACCCTGTAGACGTGTAGACTTGCTCAAATCTATGGAATTCCCATTTTGCGGCTCATACTAATATACTGTCGGCATCAGAATTTTCCGAATTGAAATACACCCACCCTGCCAGCCAGCCAAGATTGCTGTAATAGAATACGTGGACCAATTATTAGCAATAATTTATTGATCATCAACATCGCGTGCGAAGCCGTGGGTACGAAATATATTCTTCTGATACGGTATATCCTAAAGTTCCTTGTTGGTGGTACATTTTCTCTTCAAATGAGTTCAAGTATAATTCGTTTGATTATTGTTCAAGTATTCACCTTATATTAATGTTAATTAATATTATTACTAATGTTAATTATCAATCATTTTCACCCAAAATCTTTATTTCATACAACGTATGGACTTATAAATACTGTATTTTTAAAACGATGTTTTTCTGTATTTTTTTTAATTAACCACAATTTTAATCATTTATGTTACTTATCTGTATTATACGTAGTGATATGAACGGGCCCATCAACGTTTGATACAATTGAGGAAATTGCTTCTTTTTTTTTTTTTTTTCTAAGATGGAGACCTCTACTTTGTCTGCTGAATGTTTTCAACATTTAAAAGAAAATTTATCCTAAGTGTGCATGAAAACAAATCACAGAATTGCAGGTAAAAAAGAATATAAGGAAGGGATGTTATTATTATTATTATTATTATTATTATTATTATTATTATTATTATTATTATTATTGATGTGTAACATCTTTACTCTCGGTTGCTGGATATTTTTAAGGGATTGATTTTGAAAAATGGGACGGAAGTGGATCGGACGGAAGTGTGTAAGACGCACTGCCAGTTGGATCGTATCCCTCCTGGCCGCTTTAGCAGCCGGAAGGGATGTGATCCAGCTGGCAGTGGTACCATGTGGAATGTTTATCACATACGGATTACTTTGTAACAGCAGAGTATCAAGAAGGCAGTGCGAGAGTAGAAATATCAAGTAGGCAGTGAAGAAAAAAAAAATGTCAGTCTCTGTTAACGTAACTTAGATACCGGCAGGAGAGTGATGTAACAGCATAGCATCAAGAAGGCAGTGCGAGAGTAGAAATATCTAGTAGGCAGTGAAGAAAAAAAGAGAGTATTGGAATTATGTGTTATGAGAGTGTAAAAAATAAAAAGATTTTTTGTGAGTTGATGAATGTCAAGGATAATAAAAACGGTAACAACTTCAAAGTAGGATAACATGTCAGATATTACACATCATATGCGACTACTGTAAGGCTCGTATATTTTTATTATTATTATTATTATTATTATTATTATTATTATTATTATTATTATTTGATACAGCCACATATGTACTACAAAGACACAACAACAGTTCAGGTTTTCTTCTTTAAAATGTTTCTTCCTTGTCGTTTAGCTTCCTGCCAAAGATCCTTCAGCCTCTGGCTCCTTCTCAATCGTTCTTCGGCTGAAAGCGTGGGTCTTTCTTTGGGGGATCTTTCACACCTGCAATTTTGGTTCTCAATCCTGTCCTGTCCCAGACTTTGGCAGGTCCAATGTTTGCCCTTTTTAAGTCCTGATGACTTCCTGAAGCCATGGACGTTGCCCCTTCCATTTCTCCTGAAGTTTGAGAATTTTGTTAGCCAATCTCTCGGTCCCCAATCGTTTAATATGTCCATAGAACATCAACCCCATCTTTCTCGTGCTGACAGAAATACCTTCAAACATGCCATAGAGTTCTTGGTTTGAGCTCAGTTGAAATTTGTATCCATCTCCAGGTAGTTTCTTGGAACCTAGAATTTTCCGGAAGATCTTCCTTTCCTCTTTCTCAATTTCAACAGTTTTTATGCTTCAGAAGATTTCTGCCGCATAGATGCACTCTGGCTTCACTTCTCTGCAATAATGCCTGTACTTGGCCTGATATGAGAGGGATTTGGATTTATGTGTGTTGATGAAAAGTAGGAATGTATATATTGTATTTGATAATATTTATTTATTTTTTACACGTTTATATACAAAATAACAGAAGTTGGGATAATGGTGATGGTAGAATAATAATGATCAGTCTGTTCTGCGAGATGTGATGGTTTCAGCCAATGATGCCCTTGGCGCCAAGATGTCCAATACCGGCGCCGTAACCCAGACCAGCGCCGTAACCGATACCTGCTCCATAACCCAGACCAGCGCCGTAGGCCAGAGCAGGGGCGGCAGCTACTCCAGTGATAGCAGGGGCGGCATGAGCGATTGCGGGTGCAGCGTAGCCGAGACCTGCGCCGTAACCAATACCGGCGCCATAACCCAGTCCTCTGCCGTAAGCCAGAGCAGGGGCGGCATGAGCGATTGCGGGTGCAGCGTAGCCGAGACCTGCGCCGTAACCAATACCGGCGCCATAACCAAGTCCTCTACCGTAAGCCAGAGCGGGGGCGGCATGAGCGACAGCTACGGGGGCGGCAGCGATTGCTGGTGCAGCATGAGCTACAGCGACAGGGGCGGCATGAGCGACAGCAGCTCCAGACTTGTGAACCACAGCGTTGAATCCGTTGACGGGATCAGCGGTGTACTCTACGGTACGGATTGTGCCGTCAGGTTCGGCCAGGCTGTAGCTACCCTGGACAACATCTCCACTGCGACTCTCCTGTTGGTTCTTGGAGTCTCCGGTGAGGGCGTCCTGCACGCTGTAGCCGTAGCTGTACTGAGGGTTGGGGTCGTAGTCGGTGTCGATGGCGGCTTGAGCTACAGCAACAGGGGCGGCATGAGCGATTGCGGGTGCAGCGTAGCCCAAACCTGCGCCGTAACCAATACCGGCGCCATAACCCAGTCCTCCACCATAAGCCAGGGGAGCACCTGGGGCGAGGACGGCGGGGGCGCCCAGAACACCGGCCTTAGCGACGGCCACCACAGCGGCGAGGATGAGCAACTGTGGAAGAGAAGAAGACAATCATCAAACATGATTCATATTTGACAAACACCACGATATATTGTATGGCTGTTAGAAATATTTTAAGAGTAATTTTAAAGCTCGAGAAGATTTTTTTAAACAAATAATAAACAGATTAATTCAATGTTGGCGAACTAATTTGTCGAACTCTAAGTTCAAATTTTGAGCCAAAACCGAATTTTGTGAGAATTCAGTTTCATTGAATTGCTTAATCTATCATCAGCTCCGTGTTGATAATCTACATTTAGCTTTCTCACGAGATATTTATCCATATTTATGTTTCCTACCTAATAACTAATACACAAAACGTTTATGACATGTACTTAGCGATTGGAAAATTCAGGACCGTCTGATTGTCATTTGTATCCTGTGTTCATATTATCATTTTTTTTCTCTCAGACGGACTGTCCTTTTACATGGAATGATATCAGCCTGTCCGGTGCTCTATGAAGTATTACGCCTTGAGCGGTACAATGCTGAATAAAATAAAATTAAAATAAAACAAGTTTTAATTGTTCCAAGAGCATAAGAAGGATTTACATCTTATCTACATTTTAAAAGAACAGCCAACTATCCTCAATTGATATCATACCAGGAACTGCTGATAAATTTTGATGTAGACA
Source organism: Meconema thalassinum (assembly GCA_946902985.2). NCBI lineage: Eukaryota > Metazoa > Arthropoda > Insecta > Orthoptera > Tettigoniidae > Meconema > Meconema thalassinum. The sequence goes on from OX336397.1 coordinate 232,025,599, forward strand.
GTCTAGAAATACGACGAAACATAGATGCTGTGAAATTCCTTTTCAAAATTTTAAACAATTCAATTGATGATTCCGAATGCATTTCTCTCTTAAATTTCCATGCCCCACGCATCAATTCTAGGAAGAATATCACATTTTAAATTCAAAGAACCAGGACTCTCTGCCCACAAAATTTCACCGCTGAACAGACTATGTAATATATTCAACAACGTTGTTCAAAGAAATAATGCCATAGATTTTAGTACTTCCTTGACAGTATTTTTGATGGAATTTCTAACCACTCTCCAGGAAATAATTGTGTCAAACCTTGCAAATTGTAAATCATGAATTCTTACCACTGTGTCATTCTACCCAGCCAACCTTGTATTACATCTGTATTATACTGTTTTAATCTCACATCTCCAGTTAAATCTTTCTGGCACTTTTACCCGAAGTTTACTGGAACTTGCTTCTTACAATACTCGGTTAGCGACAATCTGACACTAAAATAAGGCTTAACCGGCATCGAATTCTGAGATTTGCTGATGACATTGTCATCTTGGCCGACAAGCCTGAGGATTTGAATGAGTTTTTGACTGGTATGGACTCCGTTTTACGGAAAGAATTCATGATGAAAATTAATAAATGTAAAACAAAAATACTGGAATGCAGCCGAAATAAATCAGAAACCTCTATGGAGATCAAATTGGCAGGTGAAAAGCTGAAGGAAGTAGGAGACTTCTGTTACTTAGGAAGCAGAATAACCAGTGATGGACGAAGCAAAGAGGATATAAAAAGTAGGTTGGCTCAGGCAAGGAAAGAATTTCTACAAAAAAGTAATCTGTTGACATCGAATATAGATTTAGGTATTAGGAAGTCATTTTTGAAAGCCTTTGTCTGGAGCGTGGCGCTATATGGAAGTGAAACTTGGACTATTGGTGCAGGAGAAAAGAGGAGAATTGAAGCTTTTGAAATGTGGTGTTACAGGAGAATGATGAAGATCAGATGGGTAGATAGGGTTACAAACGAAGAGGTATTAAGACGAGTGGGAGAGGAGAGATGTATCTGGCGACTGCTAATGAAGAGAAGAGATAGGTTGGTAGGACACATACTAAGACACCCAGGAATAGCAAGCTTAGTTATGGAAGGAAGGGTCGAGGGCAAGAACTGTAGGGGTAGACCAAGGTTAGAATTTGTTAAACAGATTGCCTCGGATGTAGGGTGTGGTAGCTATGTAGAGATGAAGCGATTAGCTCAGGACAGGGAGGCATGGAGAGCTGCATCAAACCAGTCAAAAGACTGAAGACTCAATCATCATCAACCGGCAGTGAACTTTACCGGAGGATTCTCCTCCCGTAAACTGCTTTACTGCCAGATTTTCTATTGTAATCTCAACGCCAGCTGATTATATACATCGTCAATATGCCTAGAATTAACCGTAATTTCATGGGTTTCGTAAATGCTGAGGCTGTTCAAAGAAGGAGACGAAAATTATATAAGAATCGAAGTGATTATTGCGAGGAGTTAGATGGTAAGACTTTTTTAGACGATTCCGTTTGACGAAGCTTTTCCTCTGAGGCCTCTGTTTGTCTCATTTGGAGATAATTGTCCTTCCATTCTAATATTTCCCTTTATAATCGTAACGCGGCAAACAGATTGCGCCAAGAACACAGATCAAGATCAAGGAATATAAAATATATATTTATTATTTACTCCCTGACGCAGATCCACTCATGCCAACTATTGAGAGGTATCAATAAATATGCAAATCGAACCAGAAATATGTACCAACTGTTGAAAATTATGCGCATATCTGCTAAATTACCGTAAACATTAACCGGAACATGGTAAGAAGGATCGAATGTTTACCGGGACTTGACTCCGACCGTAAAGTTAGAGTTTACTGTCACTTTACTGGAGATTGTAAGAATGGGCCCTAGTTATTTTAAATAGTTTCTTTTTAGTTCTGTTTAGTTTAAGTCAGTATAAGTTGTAAGATATCATACTGTGTAATCTTAATGCCACTGTAATTGGGATGAAAATCCTTTTGTGCGCAAATAAATGAATATAAATCAAAGTTCAATGACTGACAGAAATATATATAGAGATTTAGTTGTCATATTGAAGAGTTTTGAGGAGAATGGGGACAGAATGACAAAGTAGAGTATTAAATTAATAAGTTACCATACGTGGGCCTATGAGAAACACAAAATAATTATTATAAACATAATTTTGCAGCAAACCCCCGATGAGAACAACCGTTGCATGGGCAGCATAAAAGAAGAAGATATTTTTGAAGAGGAGAAAGGTAATTCAAATTAATCTGTGAAATAGGTTCAATCGCTCTCTTAAGTTGGATATAACGTTGTAAGAATTATATATTATTATAAAAAATGAAATTGAAATATGCATTTAACATCTCTGTTACACGTAGTTAATGGAATTATGCCTCTTTGGACAATCCTTACTGTAACGCTATAGACAGATTGTATACCCAAAGAGCTATTATTATTATTATTACTATTATTATTATTAGTGTTAATTTTGCGTTACACTATTATCGACTTATTTGCTGGAATTACATCAACATAATTTCAAATGTTCAATATATCCTAAATATTAAGTTCAGTGATAGATGATACAGTGTTTCTTCTACCCGCTGATGACTGCATCTATTATTATTATTATTATTATTATTATTATTATTATTATTATTATTATTATTATTATTATTATTATTATTATTATTATTTTATAATTGTTATTAGCAGCAGAGAGATTACGCAAGTGCATGGAACTAATGAACTCCATTTACCAAGTCTCTAATTAAGATAAGCGAAAGAGCGTTAATTAAACGAGCACGCGATTAATTGGTGACTTAAATGCGGGGTCACGACCTAACATTGTTCTTCTCACATCGTGAAGAATTCCTGCTGTGTGGTGGTAGTTCCACTCACTCCTCAGTGAGCAGAGTCACTTGTGGACCGATAACAATTGGTAGTCTGAGTTCCAAAAATAAAAAATTGAAAACGGGGACGATTTTTTTTTCAATACTCTATCCCAATTGGATGTGTAAAATGCCCTGATTTTCCATGGGTGATCCCCATCTGTACTCTATTCTGGTGTGGTGCCTAAAATAAATTCACAGTTTACTGATACCCAAATGATAAATATACCCAGCCATCACTATTGAAGGAATATTAGGCAGATTCGCAAAGCCTTTCATTGATCTGTGACAACTATAATTAATAGGCGCTGAGAGCGGCCATCCTGTGTCTGTTCCTTTCCGGTCCTAGGATAATTACAGCAGTAATAATCAATGCAGTGTCATATCGCTCACCTTGAAGGCCATGTTGTGTCTGAAGCTCGGAGCAGATGTGAGTGATACTGTCCACTGAACTCGCACACCTTATATAATACCGCAGTCAACTTTCGCCCTGCCCAAACTGCAGGGTGTCATGTGCAGGTATTTTGACATTTTGCCCATTTCTACTGGAGAGCTAGTGGTTTTAAGTGGTCAGGCCGCCACACGACAAGTTTTTTTTTTTTTTTTGGTGTTCTAATATGAGAACTACATTCACTCCTTCGTTTGATAACCTTGGCCACAGATGACTCTTGAATGTTGTGGTCCGGTGTCAGGAAGAGTAATTATCCGTGCTGACAATGAGGCCTAATTGCCTGAGCAACTGTTTAAGTGTCACGGGATCCTGGAAATACTTCTTATGTTTGGGATGATTCGTATTATTTTGGTTATCACTCCTGTCACGTTATTCTTTGTCATTTTCCAATTTCATTTTTCTGTATTTCTGTATTCCTAGCTCCTCCCCCAGGGGCTCACTTCTAATGAGACGTGGCTTGGCGACCACGGGACCCCAGCTGAGTCCGGCATTGTTTCAACTTACTTGTGCCGGCTCCTCTCTGTCTCCTTTCCTGTCGACCTCTCTTGAACAAGTCTTGTTCTCTTCCGACCCCGACGGTATTAGGGTATCCGAGGCCTAAGGAGTCTCTTCCTTTCCCGCCTTAATTGGCCCTTGTCTGATCTTTTCTGATACTCTCCTTCTGCGAGAGGTCAGCCTTCTTTTTCTTTTCATGTTCTCTCCTGCCTTCTGCTTAAGGCCCTCAAGGAGGCAGGGTGTATGTAGCCCCACCACTTTCGGTACACCCTGGACATTGCTACACCCTCAGGGGCTCACGGCTGGTGAGTTCGGGAGTTGGCGACCCCGAGGGATTCCTGAGCTCGGTTCGGTTTCCCCTTGTTGTCCATAACCCTCTTTCACTTTCCCATCTGCCTTTCATGGCTCTCCTTCCTTCCAAGTCCCTCAATCCGCATTCTTCGAGGGTTGAGGGCATTTCTTTTCCTCCTGTCCTTTATTTGCTTTATTCTCCTTTTGTTTTCCATTTCTTCTTCTAGTATATAAGTTAGTAGTTAGTTTTAGTTATAGTTTCCATTTTATTTTCATTTTCACGATTACCCAAACAATTAGGGGCCGATAACCTAGATGTTAGACCCCTTAAAACAACAATTATCATCATCATCGGTCACATGATTCTTCGTCCATTCCTATTTAATTTTCTCTGTGTTTCTCCTCAGCTTCCTGTCACAATATTCTTTGTCCATAAATCCGTTAATCCTTGTTTGAAGTAAAGAAAGAAATATATTACAGAAGGTTGGATGATACAACTTGAGCAGATCCAGCAAGACCAATAAATGACAGGAGTGTGTAGTTCGTTCATTTGAAATATTCAATTAATATTTTAGTTTTCAGTCGGTCAACGCATAAATAATTCCAATTACTGGAATATGTGGAAAATGGCCTGGAATATAAGGTGCGTTCAAAAAGTATCGAGCCGGAGGCTGTAATGCACAAACCGGTGACGACATCGGCTAATCGTGGCGTGTGTAATGAGGTGTGGTTCCGACCAGAGCGTGGAAGGTCACAGCCCGTCGCTAGAGGGCGTGCACGTCACGTGACGATACAAAGCGAGCAGCAGCATGCATCAATCGTCCAACCAAGACCAAGACAGTGAGTGGGCCATTCGACATGCTTCCTGGTGTGGTTGAAGACTGTGGGGCACCCATTGGGCACACACTTTCCATTTGAATTTCTGCAGGAGTGCCGCGACTGTGTTGGCCGTATGAGGTCGTGCATTCAGTGGAGCGACCACGGCGGCTATGGCGTCCACTGTCACTCGGCGGTCCTGGGTAATGAGTGCATCAACCAGCAGGGCGTTGTCATCGGTAATGCAGGGGGGTGCCCCAGACCGGCTAACGACACCCGTCCTTTCCTGAAGCGCTTGTGCCACGCCTAGACCCTTGCAAGGGACATGCAGTGTTCGCCGTACACTTGTGACATTCGGCGATGAATGTCCGTTCCCCCTACTTCTTCCGCTGTCAGAAACCGAACAACACCTCTTTGCTCTTCGTTTGACGCCTCCATGTCACTGTTTGCAATGCGACTGGCAGCGTTGGATGATTGATGCATGCTGCTGCTCGCTTTGTATCGTCACGTGACGTGCACGCGTGCCCTCTAGCGACGGGCTGTGACCTTCCACGCTCTGGTCAGAAACACACCTCGTTACACGCGCCACGATTAGCCGATGTCGTCACCGGTTTGCGCATTACAGCCTCCGGCTCGTTACTTTTTGAACGCACCTTATAATTTACATGTGTTTAAGATTCATATACTGTATTTCGTTACGGACTATACCTGTACAATACCACCATCAGGCCAGTTCTAACTTATGGTACAGAATCATGGAGTGTAACAAAACAGGAATAACACCAGTTGCACGTTTTCGAAAATAAAGTGTATAGGAAAATGTTGGGACCATTTTTTGACCCCCCGCCCCATCTCAAAGCTGGAAAAAGAGATCAAATAAAGACACACACTCACTATCACAGCAAGCACCAATACTAAACATCATTAACTCGAGAGGACTTCAATGGGCTGGTCATTTAATAAGGATGGTCTTACTAATCTTTAATGAATAACCAAGAGGAAAAAAATGAGGAGCCTTACAGTAGTCGCATATGATGTGTAACATCTGACATGTTATTCGAATAATTCCTTATTACTTACTCGCATTTTTTAAAGAATGAACTCATAGTCCTGCCTTGTGCCAGCAAACATGAAAGGTTTCTCCAATGCATCTGCAGTAGTGACATATATCTGCAACTGAATGCGGGAGCAATCCAATGCCTACTTGATGTGAGCTGCGCTTTATACCGGCCAGTTAGTGAACCCATGCCAGCGGTGTTATTGAAAATGGCCTCTTATTGCCGATATAGCGCACTGCCAAATATAGGCGCGATTAAAAATTAGGTGTGCAGTAGGTATATTAAATGCGTTTCTCCCAGTGATACGTTTAGACCAACGAAGTTTCAATTATTGTTAGTAGTCAGTGTTAATATACTGAATTCCTACGTTGTTTGGAGTGTTGGTTGATGCGATATAGATTCCACATAGCCACATGGCCGACTGTACATCGAGTGCTTACATTAAATAAGAATACAGCAAAATTATGAAGATTTATTAAATCGTAATTGTTTTCAGGAAATATTATATAATGAATATTTTCACACCAAAGAACGACAACTTGTAGATGATTTAGCCTATTGTAGGAATTTCTTTAATGGGGCCTCCAAACCTTGAGGTAAACCGTATGCGATTTACATTCCACGTAGTCACATGGCCTACATTACGTCGTTGTACCGATCTCCGCCACCGTGCGCGCTCATTGTTTCCGTCCCATCCACTTCCGTCTCTTTTCTAAAATCACTCCCACAAAAATGTCCAGCTACCGAGTGGAAAGATGTTACACATCAAAAACGCCAGTAGGAAGACCACGAAGTTCCAGGAAAAATGAAATCTCCAAACTGTGTAGACATCTGAATGTGGACAACTGGCAAGAACTGGCCCAAAACAGAGTTCAGTGGAGGCAATTTGTGAGATCGGTGTGGACGTAAGTTTTGCAGCATTAAAATGAAAATTCACAGCCTGCTTCCAGTCGACCGACCGGGTCAGGGAAAGGAATGAATGAAGCCCCCATCTAGCGGCGAGGATATGAACTGTGTCGGCTGCCGAAGACTGTCGCACTCCCCCGGGGCAATGCAACATTAAAATAAATATCTATATTTTCGGTACTTAATGCCTTAATATTTTTTTATCAGTAGTCTAGTAATGACGACACTTACTAAGTTTTCCGGTGGATTTTCTTGTATTTTGTTTTTGGAGGGCGCAGGCTGTCTGTGGGTGTCACTCTAGTGTTTTCATGAGATATTTGTCTTGGATTTGATGATGCTCACTTGACGTGCGAAACATGTCATCCGTTAGTTTTCTTCTTCTTTTTCTTTTTCACTAGTCTATGTCTGCCAACGGTCTAGCCGTGTTGAAACACCGGATCCCATGAGAACTCCGCAGTTAAGCAGCGTCGGGCGTGGTCGTAACTTGGATGGTATGCCGGTTCTAGGCACTGTGCACTGTTGGCCAACATAAGGAGGAGTGGAAATGCTCTGGTCACCCTACCGCACGTAAACTTCGACTGGGGGTAGCCTCTTCGGTGGTTCGTACCAGCCTTCGGGCAGAATACCAATTACTTTTACTTAGTCTATGTCTACCTCTTATTAATCCCGTTTCCAGTGGGGTATGGGGTGAGATGCGATGAAATTCCGCGTGGCTGATGGTTTCTACGGTCGGATGCCCTTCTCAACGCCTACCTCACGAGAGGAGAGAGAAATTGAATGAAGATGAATGAATGAAAAATCTATTTCAAGTAGTTCTAACATTGGCTACCAGACGCCGCTGTTACTGACACCCAGCGGCGAACGTTGGAACATGATAGAACGTTTCTCACCAAATTACCTACAAATTTTGATGCCATAAATCTATGACATGGGTCACGTCGGCTTTACTTCCCTTCCGAGGAAAGGCATACTGTTAACGCTCTTAAAAAATCAGACGTCTTCGCGATATTGAGCATATCAGTTCGGCATGCTACCGACTACGCCACCGAATCCGCCTCTTCTTCTTCTTCATTAGTGTGTATATATTGGACCATATCAGGGTGATTCTTATTAACGTTTAAAACTCTCTATAACGACGTAGATGGCATTGAGACGAGTAGGCCTAATTTGATATAGGACACTTAGGGTCGCAAGTGTCTGGAAATACCTTAAAAGTGAACTACAACGGTTAATAATAATAATAATAATAATAAATAATAATAACAAATATATATAAATCTTGATTACATTTGATTTCAGTTTATTTTTCACAAATTCCAGTAATTGTGTTGACTGACTCAAAGCTACAATATTAATTGTTAACATGGCAACACTGAAATATTGCTTCAAGGCTCTCTTTGCAATATTCTCCATATTACCACACACTGATAACTTATATCATACCCTATAAAATTAAATTAATAAAATAAATACAAATAAAAGATCTTTAATAATATTCACTATACATTTCTTCTCAATATTCGTAGACTAATATTCAGATATTAAAAATTCTGTTAAAAATATTGTTAATTACAATCGAAAAATACTGACTAATGTGGAATAAATGGTTGAAATATGGAAAAAATATAATGTAAATTTTCTTTAAAAATCAGATCTGTTACAATTGAATTATTGTTGAAATTTTTTAAAAATATAAAAATATATAAAGTTCCGGTATTGCTACTTTGGGGGGGGGGGGTCTAAAATATAGAAATCTGCATCTATTGAAATATGTTCCTATGTTTTTATAATGCTATTTTCGTTAAATAACTTGGTCGTTAATTTCGTTGATTTGTATCTTCTTTGGAAGAAGGTCAAATTTTAAAGAACAAAAAGCCATTCCTCCCTTAATATCAAACCCTTTATAGAGCATTTAATTTGTATTTATTTTAAATTGTTTTACTCTAATATTGATTATTATTAATGTTAATTTTTGTTCTCTTTAACGGTTTAATGTTCTTAAAATTAAGATCATAAAAGAATAGAATTTTAATATTTATAACCTTATTTACTTTGAATTCTAATATTATTATTATTTTTTAAACTTTTTAATTTTAGTTTCATCCTAATAGTGCTTGCCACGGTGGGTGAGTGGATATCGTGTCGGTCTACTAACCCCAAGCTTGCAGGTTCGCTCCTGGCCGTGGTAAGTGATTCTTGAAAGGCGGAAAAAATTACGACACACATGTTGTACGTTGTTGGCATGTTAAAGAACCCATTTGAATTCAGTAGGCCGTGTTCATAATGGCAAAATTAATATCGGGATTTTCCGCCAACACAAAGTTCCTCATTTCTCTACTAGAAAGCGCTATAGTGCTTCAAAGAACAACGAAATTCGACATGCGAGCTACCCTGTGGGTGTCAAATAACAAAGCTTGCACCCGGCATCCGAGGCCATACGATATTATTATTATTATATACCCTAATATTAATTAATAATTTGTCTGGCTACGTGGCTCAGGGGTAACGTTCTCGCTTGCTGAGCCCAAGGTTGCAGTTTCGAAACCTGGCGCAGTCAGCTGGCATTTGAGGGTGCGCAAATGCGAGGGAGCCGTGTCAGTACATTTACTGGCACGTTAAAGATCCCCTTCGGGGCAAAATTTCGGCACCCCGGCGTCTCTAAAAGCCAGGGTAGTTAAAAGGGACGTAAAACCAATAACATTGTTATTATTATTAATTAATAATGTAATTTTTAATTTCTTTAACATTTAAATTAAGGTATAAAAGTATTATAATTTTAATTTTTATGACATTATTTATTTTTAATTATAATTTTATTAGGCCTACCATTTTTAAACTTTTTAAATTTTAATTGTTTTTATTTAAAAAATTGTTTCATATACTTTAGGTCAAGGAGATAAAGAGATAATAGGCTATCTGGTTTTCAGTAATACTAACACTTCCAAAATAAAATGTGTTGGTATATGGCTGAAATATTCAACCATCAGCATCATTGACAATTAGTGATGTAAAATACCCAGGTATTTAGAAATCGGGGTAAATACCCAGGGTATATACTCTGGTAAAAATCGAATGTGGGTAAATACCCGGGTATTTTAGATTTTTCTTTAAAAATCATGTGTCGTGGTAAGTTGAACCTCAAAAAAGGGTACCGGTATGCAAACTATTCTACATTAATTTTTTAGAAATGTAACAACATTAGATAGTTAATAAAAATAAATTTAATTAGAATTGGGACTTACAATTAGAATATTTATTAAAAATTTAAAACACAAAAGGTTTTATCCAGTATTTTACTTTAGTTTAAGGAAAAAACACACTTAAGGACATGGTTACAGTGCTAAGACATAAAAATACAAAAAATAAAACAGACGTCTATTTTCCTTTTTTTTAAGTTTTGAAGGATCAATATTGTTCCTGATTTCAATTTAAGGCATCAAATACCTGTGTTTCAGTCCTGGTTTGTCCAACACTTCATCAACACATCAAAAAGTGTTGTACAAAGCTCAAAAAAACTAAAAATAACCTCATTTTGAGTATTTAAATGACCACTGGGTATATACCCGGGTAAATACCCAATTTATATTTACCTTCCCACTGGGTATTTACCCGGCCCACATCGCTATTGACAATATGAATTGTCCTTATAGTAGGTGGTTAAGAACCATCACTACCATACCCAAGTGCTTGGGGCTGATGACCAAGATGTCGGAAGCCCCTGGATATTCCCTCTAATAGAAACTGCCACTGGGTTTGTGAATGACTCGTGTTCACATCTAAACCTGTATGAATTACGATTAAGAAACGAGAGGATTGCTATTAGGGCATAACTCTCCGCGTCAGGTTCCAACCGCTAGCGGCTGGACTGGTTATTCCTGTTCACCCATGTCCTAACCTCAGAGTATAGCACATTACTTCATTGGTGTCACTTGGCGCGATTATCCTGCTGTCTTGACAACTAGCGTCAATTAAATGAGTTGTTATTAACCATGTACGAACATGATATTTTCTGTGATCAGGGTTAATCATCTAAGATGTCCCTCTCAATTAACCGTTGAAGTTGTCCGCTTCGGTGGCTTAGTTGGTAGTATGCTGACAAGGGAAGGATACGATGCATGGGTCACCGATTCGAACCATCTTTAGTACACTTACTAGGCGTATACCAGGTGCAAGTAGTAAGGTGCGCTTCTCAGCCGATTCCGAGAAATTAATTATAAATTATTCGTAATTGCTGTACGGCGTTCATGTGCGCTGTACGTTAACGTGAAGCCAAGGAGCGCGTGGTGCAGCGGTAAGAGCCCTGCTTCGTAAGCGTGGGATTACTGGATCGAATCCCACCGGTGAGCCTTTTTTGTTTTATTTTTGTAAACATAGGCAATTCGTACAACTGTAGGTGTCGTGAAAATGTTAATTTTGCAGTCAATTGTAATAACATGTTTTGTGAGCGGGAAAAGGGATTCTTAAATCATCGTATGGGGGTGAACGTTTGTGACATTACATACTGTACAGTATCGGCATTGCAAATACATTGGTATTATACACGGTCAGGTGTAGTCTTATCATATGTAGGCTATACATTTATACGTTGAAGGCTCAGTCTGTTCCGTTCATTGCACGTCTGTAAAGCATCAGACCACCCCTTAAGCAGTGACTCTTGCTATGGGTATCGGTTGGAAATTGTCAATGGTAAAAAAACTGCAAACTGCAAAGGCTCACCGGTGTGATTCGAACCAATGATCCCGTGCTTACGAAGCAGGACTTTTACCGCTGCACCACGCACTCGTTGGATTCTTACTAGCGTACAACGCACATAGACGCCGCACTGTAATTATTGCAATTAATTAATTACTCGGAAACGGCTGAGAAGTGCATCTTACTACTTGCACCTGGTATACGCCTGGTCACGCCCTACACGTGTCACGTGTACTAATCGGTGACCCATGCATCGTATCTTCCCCTTGTGAGCTTCTATGCCCAAGGTCACGGGTTCAAACCCGGTCGAAGTCTTCGTATTTTTTGAGAGCGTTAAATTCTCTCAGTATGCCTTCCTTCGGAGGGGAAGTAAACCCGGTGGTATGGCATGTTAAAGAACCTTCCACTAATTACACCTGTGTGAAGGTAAATTGGGTAGGTTAAGAATGTAAACAACGCTCTTAGGTTGCTACGTTCGTTGCCAAGAGCCGACTGCGGTGGCGTCTAGTAGCTAAGTTCGGAACTAGGCCTAGTAGTCGTTGACGGTGGCGTTTGGCGGCAAAAGTAGGAACAATTTGAAAAATTCTAAGTTGCAGTCTGTACTTAAATTTAAAAAAACACATACACACACTAATACAGTCATCACAACTGGTTATCACACCGATTCTACACACACCCAAAGTACACGGGGCTACATGACCGCGTTGTCGCAGCCCCTAAACTGAGGAACCAACCAACCAACCACTCCCGGCACTAAATGCCATACGCTAAATAAATAGTCTTAAATATAGTTCAGTATTGACGAGGAATGTTTTATATTTTGGTCTATACGTTGTATCGCGTAGAACGGATTCTGGTGGTGATTTCGTCGATACACTTTATGAGCGGCCGTTTTCCAGGACTTCTGTCAGCCCCTGTCTTAGAAGGTACGGTAAGTTATATTTGTTGCAATGCACGCTAATGTACGGAATTTTACGGCATCAGCTGATAGCAAATATGTAACAGGACGTTAATCTACAACACATGAGCTCTGTATGATTCATCTTTTGATCAATAATACTGAGTTTGAGGAATTCGTACAATGCCACGTTCAATACCGTACTTGCTGTTTAATACTGAAACACATTCTCTTTGTAAAATGAAGAGTAGTTAGTCCTCGAGTCACACGCATTTTCACATCCAACTATGTTAATGTTTTTTAAAATGCTTCCATACCAGCGATTAATTGTGGCTTTAAATGTTATATGGCCTCTCTATACAGAGTGTTTCAGAAATAATGTTAAAAACTTTGGGGATTGGTTCTTTACACCAAAATAAGAAAAAAAAAGTTCATATAGGCCTACACAGTGACACTTTAATTGACAGCCTGTTTGGAAGTGCTTAACACATGAACTCTTATCAAAAATGGTACCTGACACCACAGATGAAAGTCTAACGGACCGTGCAAGCCATGGAACGGGTCCTCCTCTGCCCAACCATCTGTCCTGGAAGATCTACGTCAGTGCAGGGCGAACAAGGTGACTAAAGTGTGCAGGAGCCCCATCATGCAGCCACCACATACGTTGTCGTATTTGCAGGGGCACATTGTCATGCAGTAAGCCTGAAAGGGTGTTCTGGTTAAAGTCTTTAGAGACAGCACCTGTAAGAACGTATGGACCTACAATGCCAGCCCACACATTAATCCTAAACTGGTGCTGATGACGAGCCTGTCTGGAACACCTGTGAATTTGACAGTTTTTCCATCTGTCGGTGTCAGGAACCTTTTTTGATATGAGTTCATGTGTTAAACACTTCCAAAGAGGCTGTCAATTAATATGTCACTGTATAATGTTCTTTCATTAATAAATCAAAAACGAAGGATTTTGGGACATATGTGTAACTTATATGAACTTTTTTCTTGTTTTTGGTGTAAGGACCAATTCCCAAAGTTTGTAAAAGTATTTCTGAAACACCTTGTATAACCTAAAAATGTTAGTTCCTGGGGTATAACCTAGAAGTCTTTTCGAACTGAAACATCAGCTTGTCAATCAGTCAAAATGTTATTGTTTAATATCAAATATTTAATACTCAGCAATTTGTATAGATTTGTGCCGTGTCTTATGTGGGGTTTCGCCTAGGACACCAATATGGCTCATCAGCGGGCTCTAGGTGTCCCCACCCGGACCCCCACAGGAGTAGCGAATGGTCAAATGCTTGATATGTAGCCGAGGCCTGCCGAAACTAGTTTATATTGCTTGTCAAAACCGAAGTGCTTGCGGCCCTTAAAGATCTGCATGGTTAAGGCATGGAAACCATATGTACGGGTTTTGGGAAGATCCTTCATGAGACTATTCGTATTGACACTTTGCAGAGTATAAAATCCATCTGGATCTCGGCTAGTCCCTAAAGAACATCCTATTTGCAATTATTTTATGATATTGGGTAGCTGTTTTAAGTAATAGGCCTACAATACAACTAATACGAAGTATTAAATGTTTAAAATTATCAATTTGATTTGGCGTATAATTTTAAACATTTAATTCTTCTATCAATACGGATATTTAAAATATTTGTTTTTTTCTATGGCAAATGTGTTTTCATTCTACTAATACGAAGATCTTCGTGTATTATAAAGAAATGCAGCTAATGAATGCATAATGGCTAGTTATCTATACTATCGTCTCGATACCTTTCAGGATTTGTGTGCGTATTCTGTGCTGTATAGCCTACTAGATTATAGCTGTGTAAACTGTAAATTAGGATTTGTTATATGTAATATCTCAAATATGCTGTCAAACCTTCACAGTTGCAGACTGAAAGTTTGAAGTATGCCATTTTAACGAATGTAAATGCATCGAAAATTAATTTAAAATATCGATTTTTTTCTTTAATTCGACATGATACGGATCGCTCCGACAAAAACATCACTGCAAAGAGTTTTATCCCACTAGACACTCTTTTAGCAACCAATGAGATATGGGCAACGTTCAGCCAATCATGGAGTGGATCAGCTCTGCATCTAGCCTCTCGAGAAGCAGACTGTGCAGTAACGGTAACATCCGGTAGAGGCGCTGTTATTTGCACATCTGGATCGATTCATGTTTAAAACTTTGCTTGTCAAGGTCTTGTGCGATTTAGTAGGCTGTGGCATTACCCATGAACCTTTGCACCCGGATGTATAGAACTAGCACCGATAGAGCGCACTGCTGTTGTACTGGGTAAGCGCAACGCGCTCTTCATTTGTCTGTTGTGTTCTCATGCCGCTAATATGTACGAATTTAAGTAGTTTAAATTGTTATATTCGTGACTATGCCGAGCTATTGCAGTGTTCCTCTTTGCAAAAATCAGGAAAGCCCGTTTTCGTTTCACCAATTTCCACAAAATAAAGAAATGAGGAAGAAATGGTCACATGCTATTAGAAGGAAAAATTTCGTTGAGAAAAATCGGACCGAATATATTAAAGTGTGTTTCCATCATTTATAACCCGATGACTTCACGAGAACTGTGTTGGATAAGTGTGACTTACAATGGGAAATAATTCCTATTTTGTACCTATAAACTGATTAGACATTTCGATAACAACCACTGAATTTATGCGTTTGTATTTGAAGGTGAGAGAGCAAGATTAAAACCAGGCGCTGTTCCATCGCTTTTTTCCGTGGACCAGGAACACAACAAAAATAATTATTTAGGAAGAGGCCATACACAAGAAAATTGCCGGATTATCACGATAAGACTACAATATCAGAATCTGCAGAAATCATCTCCATTGAAGTACGGGAAGAAATCGTCAATATACACGAAGAAATGAAAGCAACATTTCTGACTCCCATTTTCAAAGACATCAATACTCGGTCAAATACTTCAAGAATAAATGTCGCAACATTAACAGTCACAAACGTATTATGGTTGGTTTCTTGAAATCAGAATTAATCGTCAACTTCCATCTGCCTGACGGAGAATGTGGTAGCGACTGACCTCTACATTCTTGAGACATAGTCAGATGAATGGAAATAGTTCGTGGCCCTAAAGCAGTTCTCAAACTTTAAAAAAATTGTACCCCCAAGTCCTTTCCCAGGGGTAAGGGAACGGTTCTTATTGAGAAATTGACAAAAT
Source organism: Meconema thalassinum (assembly GCA_946902985.2). NCBI lineage: Eukaryota > Metazoa > Arthropoda > Insecta > Orthoptera > Tettigoniidae > Meconema > Meconema thalassinum. Next base: position 232,041,329 of record OX336397.1, read on the forward strand.
TACATAAAAACCAAACGTTGCGATGCATTTTTGAGGTACACATTACCGGTATCAACTTTCTTTGATTATGTTTACCTTTAAACACGACAGTTTCATGTAAGCTATCAACCTAAAAAAAAAATACATGAATCGAAGTCTGTAAGCAGGGGGAGCAAGTGAATATTTAAATCTATATTTATGATTTAAGTCTTATGGAGATATATTTATCAATATAGGCCTACAATACTCTAGTAATTGTAATCTTTAGGAGAAAGCATGCTGACTCATAGGCCTATTCATTACTTGAATAATAAAGCGTGTTAGAATTTTGTTATTACCGCTGTAGGCTATTAATTCTTCCTTCCACCCGCTTGTTTTAGTGCCTCTAGTCCGTAGCTCATTTTGCAGCTGTTTAACGCTTAAACGCTGAAAATCGTCCATAATATATTGGGAGATATGCCTATAGAATTAATTAATATAGTCTTGAAGTAAATTTAGAGAAGATATAATTTATTTAAGCTTAAAAAATTCGGTCACAGCTTTTACATTCCTCGTAGCTGACTGGGAGAAACATAAGACGATCGCCTTGCGCTTACCCAGTACTACACGAGCGCTATGTGGCGCGAACTTTCTCCCGCTACATCCCTATTATTAAAACACCGTATGTGCGTATGAGGGAAGCCTCCGTGGCTTAGGCGGCAGCACGCCGGCCTCTCACCGCTGGGCCCGTGGTTCAAATCCCGGTCGCTCCATGTGAGATCTGTGCTGGACAAAACGGAGGCAGACAGGTTTTTCTCCGGGTACTCCGGTTTTCCCTGTCAACATTTCATTCCAGCAACACTCTCCACTATCATTTCATTTCATCTGTCATTCATTTAATCATTGCCCCAGAGGAGTGCGTCAGGCCTCGGCAGCCGGCACAGTTCATATCCTCGCCGCTAGATGGGGGCTTCATTCATTCAATTCCTGACCCGGTCGGAGACTGGAAACAGGCTGTGGATTTTCATTTTCATGTGCGTATGACACGGCCTTCTAAACTCAAACCAAATTCTTCATAGCAATATGATCATGGACCCTTGTGCGTGGCTATTCACCAGCTGGTTGACTTCGGGGCCATTTTGTTTTGGGGCAAACGTTGGGAAAGAGGAGAGGGGATGACGCTGCTGAGTATTTCTAGTTTGCAGCTCGAATGGTGTTTGAGTTTAGAGAATTTTACAAGAATGGAAAAGATAATTCAATATAACATAAAAAAAGGTGTTTTTATTGGTGTTTATATACAAAATAAATATAAAATGCAGCAGTCAATTTGTCCAAGTGTTCGATCAGTCTGGTTTTTTTTTTCGCCGCTTTAACCGATGATTCCGTGTCCACCAATGATTCCATGTCCACCCAGGCCGTATCCAAGACCACCACCGTAGGCTAAAGCGGGTGCAGCAGCGATGGCTGGAGCAGCGTAGCGAGCGATGGGCGCTGCAGCGATGGCTGGAGCTGCGTAGCGAGCGATGGGCGCTGCAGCGATGGCTGGAGCGGCGTAGCGAGCGATGGGTGCTGCAGCGATTGCTGGTGCAGCGTAGTGAGCGATGGGCGCTGCAGCGATGGCTGGAGAAGCGTAGCGAGCGATGGGCGCTGCAGCGATGGCTGGAGCATGAGCTACAGCGACAGGGGCGGCATGAGCGACTGCGACAGGGGCGGCATGAGCGACAGCAGCTCCAGACTTGTGAACCACAGCGTTGAATCCGTTGACGGGATCAGCGGTGTACTCTACGGTACGGATTGTGCCGTCAGGTTCGGCCAGGCTGTAACTACCCTGGATAACATCTCCACTGCGACTCTCCTGTTGGTTCTTGGAGTCTCCGGTGAGGGCGTCCTGCACGCTGTAGCCGTAGCTGTACTGAGGGTTGGGGTCGTAGTCGGTGTCGATGGCGGCTTGAGCTACAGCAACAGGGGCGGCATGGGCCACAGTGACAGGGGCGGCATGAGTGATTGCGGGTGCAGCATAGCCCAAACCTGCGCCGTAACCAATACCGGCGCCATAACCCAGTCCTCCACCATAAGCCAGGGCAGGGGCGGCCAGGCGAGCACCTGGGGCGAGGACGGCGGGGGCGCCCAGAACACCGGCCTTAGCGACGGCCACCAGAGCCGCGAAGACAACGACCTGCAAGCACAAAAGGGATTATCAAATACAGTGCCGTGTGGTGATTGGGAAGACAGAGGTAGCAACATTATTTGTAGAGCGAAAAGTACATTTACTCGGCTTTCAGTGCACCATAATTTAAATGCACGATTGCTAATCAGTTCCATTCTTTCAATCCCCCGCCACAAAACAACTAGATACTCGAACTCTTGTCCCGTCAATGCAGCGAGGGAACACAACGTCTTGCTAGAGAAGGTAAGATCGTCTTCTGCTCGCCGAACTTACCAATACATTTTAAAATTCTTGACATAGCCCTGAATCCAACCCTGACCTCCCGGGTGAAAGCCAACAACGCTTGCCACTGTCCTCTAAAGTCAACTAATTAATTCTATGATTCTTTTTAAAGTTCTGAATGGCTTATTTAATTTTCATTTAATTAAATTACGAGATAGGGGCTTTTTAACATCGTGGTCTATGTATAAATAAAGATGGAAGGAAACAAAGACTAAAATAAATAAATAAATAAATAAATAAATAAATAAATAAAGGTAGCCAGAAAGATAGAAAGAAAGGAAGAAACAGAGAGAGAGAGAGAGAGAGAAATAAATACAGTTAGAAAGAGAGAGAGAGAGAGAGAGAATGAAGAGAAGAATGAATGAAAGAGAGAAAGAAAGGAAGAAAGAAACAAGTGAGATAGAAATAAAGAGAGAAAGAAAGAAAGAAAGAAAGAAAGAAAGATAGAAAGAAACAAAAAATTAGGATATAAATAAACATAGAAAGAAAGAAAGAAAGAAAGAAAGAAAGAAAGAAAGAGAGAAAGAAAGATAGAAAGACTGTAATAATTAAATAATGGAACAATGAAAGAAAGAAAGAAACAAACAAACAAAGAAAGACAAAAAGAAAGAAACAAAGAAGGAAGGAAATTTATAAACAGAGAAAGAATGAAAGAGGGAGATAAATAAACAGTGAAAGAAAGAAGGAAGGAAAGAAAGAAAGAAAGAAAGAAAGAAAGGAAAAAACAAAGTGAGATAGAAATAAAGAGAGAAAGAATCAAAGAAGGAACGAATGAAAGATAGATAGAATGAAATAAACAAAGAATGTAGGATATAAATAAACAACGAAAGAAAGAAAGAAAGAAAGAAAGAAAGAAAGAAAGAAAGAAATCTATAAACAGGGAAAGAAAGAAAGAAATAGGGAAATAAATAAACAGAGAAAGAAAGAAAGAAAGAAAGAAAGAAAGAAAAATCTTGTTATAACCTGTGTTAAACTCCTGTCTGTAATTGACGCGAGGATTGGGAAGGAGGTGGTCGTGGCCTTGTGTTAGGAACCATCCCGGTATTCGCCTGGGGTAGAAGTGGTGAAGCCACGGAAAACAATTTCTAGGATGGGTGAGGTGGGAGTCGAACCCGCCTCTTTTTAGTTTTGCCACATGAGGCAGAATTAAATTTCTTGGCCGAGCCGGAATGCTAGCCACTACACCACGAGAGATAAGTTGGCACTCACCTTGAAAGCCATGCTGGTGAACTGCTAGGACTGTGAATGCTAATCCCCCCAGTAGTCATCGGGTTTATATATGATCAGAACTTTCACCCTCTCCCGGTCCGGTCTAGTCCCGCCATGTGACATTTTAACCTGATCGTGTAGACTGTATGTCACTCGATCTAGTTGTCACAACAGACGTGCTCGCCTACGCCCAAGCACTTGTGCCGGCTCAATTATTGTAGGTCCAGAAAGTAAGTTCATTAGATTAGGAAAGAAATTTACAGAAGATCAACACCCTTAAATGACGGTTGATGCCGCAGTCTGACCACTACAAATACCTTGGAGTAACTCCCTTAAATGACGGTTGATACCGCAGTCTGACCACTACAAATACTTTGGAATAACTCCCTTAAATGACGGTTGATACCGCAGTCTGACCACTAAAAATACTTTGGAGTAACTCCCTTAAATGACGGTTGATACCGCAGTCTGACCACTACAAATACTTTGGAATAACTCCCTTAAATGACGGTTGATACCGCAGTCTGACCACTACAAATACCTTGGAGTAACTCCCTTAAATGACGGTTGATACTGCAGTCTGACCACTACAAATACTTTGGAATAACTCCCTTAAATGACGGTTGATACCGCAGTCTGACCACTACAAATACTTTGGAGTAACTCCCTTAAATGACGGTTGATACCGCAGTCTGACCACTACAAATACTTTGGAATAACTCCCTTAAATGACGGTTGATGCCGCAGTGGTAATCAAGAATCAGTGAAAACGTCACAAACATTTATTAAATTTAAGTTCAAAATCGTTTAAGGGCTCTGGAATGCTTAAAATCTTCCATAATTTTCAAAATTTCATTCATTACGTCATTCTTTTTCTAACGGTACATTCATTTTCTGCCTGACTAATTTTTAAGACTTCTTTATTTACACTTTCCCACACCCATGCGTCATATTAGTAAACCCACAATGTATATTCTTAGTTTCCTCTATACAAAAAATAATAATAATTCAAAATTAATTTTGAAATTCGAAAAAAGAAAAAACAAAGAAAATTTCAAATTTCAAAAAATAAAAAATGAATTTCAAAAACATATTCTAAAAAATTATTATTTATCCCATTTCCCATTTTTTTTTAATTTTCTGTAAAACATAAATTAAGAAACATTTTAATAAAATTTCAAAGAAATTCTAAAATAATTTAAAAAAATAAAAATGTCATAATTAAAAATAAGGAATTCCAAAAACAATTCTTGACAATTTTTTTGATACTGTTTTCAAAAATGAAATAGGAAAAAATAAAAATTCAAAAGAACATTCAAAAATTAACTGGAAGGAAAGTCAAAAATTTAATTTAAAATAAATATTTTAAAAGAAAATTTGAAAAATTTGAAAAATATATAAATTAATAATTGAATAAATAAATAAAATATTGGACAATAGTCTACACAAAACATTTTTATGACACCGAAGTAGGTGTTGCCGTGGCCTAGTCTTAAAACCAATGTGAAATGCCATGTCCTGTGGTTCGGATTCCACGTAAAACGGAGGTCCCGTGGCTTATGATCGCGAGATAAACGGTCACGTTAAACTACAAGCTTCCTTTTTTTTCTTAAAACCAAAACTTTCGCCGTTATCTCAGCTATTGCGGAAATCTACGATTCCAGTTTCTTGTTAAAATAGATTTCTTTATATTAAATGGCCCTTTTCCCCGGTATTTTACAACTTTAAAAGCTGAAAGTTTTGGAAATAATTCCTTCTGTGTTATTTTTAACACAGCAGTTTTTGGAAGATTACTTTAGTTTAATTTCGCCAGTTATAAATGCAGTTAAAATTACGCCGTTTAAAGAAAAAATCCACGAAAAATCTCCTTTTCAAAAAGCCTACTGTATGTTAAAGTAAGACGAGAGCATGAAGGTACATGCCTGAAAAAAATTGAAATTATTTCCTGTTGATAGTTTCCGAGAAAAAGGTACATAAAAAGTTGAAAATTAGCATGGAGAGCTTAGGATATTGCGGGTCCCCCTTCAGAGGTCAGGTACAGGTTACCATGGTAAAGTTTTGACAATTATATATATTTTTTTTTACCCTTCAAAACCACTTTTCGAACTGAAACATCAGCTTGTTAATCAGTCAAAATGATAGTGTTTAATATTAAATATTTAACCTACATGGTCAAGGGCTCGATATGTGCCGAGACCTGCCGGAACTAATTTGTATTGCTTGCCAAGACCGAGGGGCTTGCGTCCCTTAAAGATCTGCACGGTTAAAGCATGGGAACCATATGTACGGGTTTTGGGCAGATTTTTCATGAGACTATTCGTATTGACACTTCGCAGACTATAAAATCCAACTGGAGCCTAAAAAACATCCAATGTGTGTTCATTTTATCTATGACTAGCAGTAGTACCCGGCTTCGCCCGGTTGATTTATTTGTTTTACAGTACTGGAGTGCTCAAGGATTAGGATCGGAATAAATGAAAGTACATTTGAAAGCACCAACGCTTATTGCAGCTGATAACCTCAGTATACTGCACCAACACCATCGCCCTTATACAGAGGCATACTATTGTCATGATGATAACTGTTTTAAGAGGCCTAAGGAATCTTTTTGCTCTAATTACTCCCCGTGACTGCAATTCATAAGCAGCTCGCAATTCTGCACCAGAACATTGGTAGGGGCGACGTGATGCGGCCCGCATTACATGGCAACAGTAGACTTCAGTATTACTGAAGCCGTAAGGGGCGCTTGTTCTTCCGACTTACTGAACAAAAATCAATCTCTAAGGTTACCTGAGAGGTGTAGCCTAATGCTACATAGCCTAAACTATTCCTCTTGAATCAGGCTATCATATACAAAAAGAATTTTTCGAATCCCATTGGTAGTTCCCGAGATTAGCGCATTTAAACACATAAACAAACACACAAACTCTTCAGCTTTATTATATTAGTATAGATATTGGATAGCTGTTTTAAGTAATCCAGTACAACTAATACGAAGATCTTCGTGTATGATGAAGAAATGCAGCTAATGAATACATAGTACTATCGTGACGTCACGCTGATACGATTCTGGAGTTGTGTGCGTATTCTGTGCTGTATAACCTACTAGATTATAGATGTGTAAACTGTAAATTAGGATTTGTTTTATGTAATATCTCAAATATGCTGTCAAACCTTCACAGTTGCAGACTGAAACTTTCAAATATGTCATTTTAACGAACGTAAATGCATCGACGACCAGTGGCAATGTACGGCTCGGAGACATGGACTATTGCCGTGACAGAAGAGGAGTTTTTGAGAAGATGGGAAAGGAAAATACTGAGGAAGATTTATGGAGCAGTGAATGAGGCAGGAAGATGGAGAATACGGGAAAACAAAGAATTGGAGGAACTATATGGTAATCTTGATGTTGTTTGAGTCTTCAGTCTTTTGACTGGTTTGATGCAGCTTCCCATGCCTCCATGTCCTGAGCTAATCGTTTCATCTCTACATAGCTACCACACCCGACAATCTGTTTTAACATATTCTAGCCTTGCTCTACCCCTACAGTTCTTGTCCTCGACCCTTCCTTCCATAACTAAGCTTGCTATTCCTGGGTATCTTAGTATGTGCCCTGCCAACCTATATCTTCTCTTCATTACCAGTCCTCAGAAACATCTCTCCTCTTCCACTCGTCTTAATACCTCTTCATTTGTTACCCTATCTACCCATGTGATCTTTATCATTCTCCTGTAACACCACATTTCAAACGCTTCAATTCTCCTCTTTTCTGCTGCACCAATAGTCCAAGTTTCACTTCCTTAGAGTGCCACGCTCCCGACAAAGGCTTTCAAAAATGACTTCCTAATACCTAAATCTATATTCGATGTCAACAGATTCCTTTTTTTTTTGAAATGCTTTCCATGCCTCTTTGCTTCGTCCATCGCTGGTTATTTTGCTTGCTACGTAACAGTAGTCTCCTAATTCAATTAGCTTTTTACTTGTCAATTAGATGTCCATAGAGGTTTCTGATTTATTTCGGCTGTATTCCAATATTTTTGGTTTACATTTATTGAGTTTCAGCGTGAATTCTTTCCTCAAGACGGAGTCCATACCATTCAAATCCTCTGGCGTGTCGGCCAAGATGACGATGTCATCAGCAAATCTCTGAGTTGAAATTATTTCTCCTTGAATATTCACTCCCACTTTTTTTTTTCCAATTTCCTTCATTGCTTGTAAAGATTGAAAAGTATGGGTGATAAGTTAAACCTTGCCTTACACCTTTCTGAATACCAGCTTCTCTCTCATGTCCTGATATAGTTTCTGAAGTAAACAGTAATAGGCTAAGATGGCTGGGACATGTGGAGAAAATGGCAGGAAATGAAGTGGTTAGAAATACCTATAGAGGAAATCCAAATGGAAGAAGATGCAAAGGAAGATCTAGAAAACGATGGTTGGATGACGTGGAGGACGTCTTACGCAAGATGGGAGTAAGGAGATGGAGCAAACGTACAGAAGATCGTCAGGATTGGGCAACGATTGTTGGAGAGGCCAAGGTCCTACATTGACTGTAGCGCCGTGGAGTAAGTAAGTTAATACATCGAACATTAATTTAAAATATCGATTTTTTTCTTTAATTCGACATGATAAAGCCCTCACTCAAAACGAACCTTACAACAAAGCGTATTTATCCCACTAGACACTTTTTTAACAACCAATGAGATATGGGCAGAGTTCAGCCAACCACATTGTAGATCAGCTCTGTACCTAGCCTCTCGTGAAGCAGACCGCGCAGTAACAGTAACATCCGATAGACGCGCTGTTATGCCCACATCTGGATCGATCCATGTTTCAGACTTTTGATTGTCAAGATCCTGTGCGATTTAGTAGGCTGTAGCATTACCCATGATCCTTATACAAGAATGGAAATAATAATTCAATGTAACATAAAAAGGTATTTTTATTGGTGTTTATATACAAAATAAATATAAAAAGGAGCATTCATGTTTGTCCAAGTGTTCGATCAGTCTGTTTCTTTATTTCTTCGTCGCTTTAACCGATGATTCCGTGTCCACCAATGATTCCATGTCCACCCAGGCCGTATCCAAGACCACCACCGTAGGCTAAAGCGGGTGCAGCAGCGATGGCTGGAGCGGCGTAGCGAGTGATGGGCGCTGCAGCGATGGCTGGAGCAGCGTAGCGAGCGATGGGTGCTGCAGCGATGGCTGGAGCAGCGTAGCGAGCGATGGGCGCTGCAGCGATGGCTGGAGCAGCGTAGCGAGCGATGGGCGCTGCAGCGATGGCTGGAGCGGCGTAGCGAGCGATGGGCGCTGCAGCGATGGCTGGAGCGGCGTAGCGAGCGATGGGCGCTGCAGCGATGGCTGGAGCATGAGCTACAGCGACAGGGGCGGCATGAGCGACTGCGACAGGGGCGGCATGAGCGACAGCAGCTCCAGACTTGTGAACCACAGCGTTGAATCCGTTGACGGGATCAGCGGTGTACTCTACGGTACGGATTGTGCCGTCAGGTTCGGCCAGGCTGTAGCTACCCTGGACAACATCTCCACTGCGACTCTCCTGTTGGTTCTTGGAGTCTCCGGTGAGGGCGTCCTGCACGCTGTAGCCGTAGCTGTACTGAGGGTTGGGGTCGTAGTCGGTGTCGATGGCGGCTTGAGCTACAGCAACAGGGGCGGCATGGGCCACAGCGACAGGGGCGGCATGAGCGATTGCGGGTGCAGCATAGCCCAAACCTGCGCCGTAACCAATACCGGCGCCATAACCCAGTCCTCCACCATAAGCCAGAGCAGGGGCGGCCAGGCGAGCACCTGGGGCGAGGACGGCGGGGGCGCCCAGAACACCGGCCTTAGCGACGGCCACCAGAGCGGCGAGGATGATGAACTGTAAACACAAAAGGGATTATCAAATACAGTGCCGTGTGGTGGTTGGGTAGACAGGGGTAGCAACATTATTTGTAGAGCGAAAAGTACATTGCAGAATGCTTTACTCGGCTTTCAGTGCACCATAATTTAAATACACGATTCCTAATCAGTTCCATTCTTACCATCCCTTGCCACAAAACAACTAGATACTGAAACTCCTGTTCCGTCAAAGCAGCGAGCGAACACAACGTCTTGCTAGAGGAGATATGATCGTCTTCTGCTCGCCGAACATACCAATACATTTTTAAATTCTTGACATAGCCCTGAATCCAACCCTGACCTCGCGGGTGAAAGCCAACAACGCTAGCCACTGTCCTCTAAAGTCAACTAATTAATTCTATGACTCTTTTTAAAGTTCCGAATGGCTTATTTAATTTTCATTTAATTAAATTACGAGATAGGGGCTTTTTAACATCGTGGTCTATGTATAAATAAAGATGGAAGGAAATAAAGACTAAAATAAATAAATAAATAAATAAATAAATAAATAAATAAATAAAGGAAGCCAGAGAGAAAGAAAGGAAGAAAGAAACAAAGTGAGATAGAAATAAAGAGAGAATGAATCAAAGAAAGAATGACTGAAAGATAGAAAGAAAGAAACAAAAAAGTAGGATATAAATAAACATAGAAAGAAAGAAAGATAGAAAGAAAGAGAGATAGAAAGAAAGAAAGAAAGAAAGAAAGAAAGAAAGAAAGAAAGAAACTAGGAAGGAAGGAAGGAAATAAAGAAGGAAATTTTTAAACAGAGAAAGAATGAAAGAGGGAGGTAAATAAACAGTGAAAGAAAGAAGGAAGGAAGTAAAGAAAGAAAGAAAGAAAGAAAGAAAGAAAGAAAGAAAGAAAGAATCAAAGTAAGATAGAAATAAAGAATTAAAGAAAAAGTGAATGAAAGATAGAAATAAAGAAACAAAGAAAGTAGGATTAAATAAACATAGAAAGAAAGAAAGAAAGAGAGTGAGAAAGAATGATAGAAAGAGAGTAATAAATAATGGAACAATGAAGGAAAAAATAAAGAAAGAAAAAAACAAACAAAGAAAGAAAGAAAGACAAAAACAAAGAAACAGACAATGGAAAAAAGGAGAGACAGAAATAAAAAAAAAATGAGCCAAGAAAGAAAGAAAGAAAGAAAGAAGGAACGAAAGATAAAGGAAATATATAAACAGAGAAAGAAAGAAAGAGGGAGATAAATAAACTGTGAAAGAAAGAAAGAAAGAAAGAAAGAAAGAAAGAAAGAAACAATGATAGAAAGAAGGAAAAAAGAAAAATCGTGTTATAACCTGTGTTAAACTCCTGTCTGTAATTGACGCGAGGATTGGGAAGGAGGTGGTCGTGGCCTTGTGTTAGGAACCATCCCGGTATTCGCCTGGGGTAGAAGTGGTGAAGCCACGGAAAACAGTTTCTAGGATGGGCGAGGTGGGAGTCAAACCTGCCTCTTTTAAGATTTACCGCACGAGGTTGAATTAAATTTCTTGGCCGAGCCGGAATGCTAGCCACTACACCACGAGCGATAAGCTGGCACTCACCTTGAAAGCCATGCTGGTTAACTGCTAGGACTGTGAATGCTAATCCACCCAGTAGTCACCGGGTTTATATATGATCAGAACTTTCGCCGGTCCGGTCTAGTCCCGCCATGTGACATTTTAACCTGATCGTGTAGACCGTATGTCACTCGATCTAGTTGTATCTGTCACAACAGACGTGCTCGCCTACGCCCATACACTTGTGCCGGCTCAATTATTGCGTCCAAAACATTAGGCGTATGGAACGAATATATAAAAGGCCTTTTTTTTTTTCAATTGTTTCCATAACCACAAGATGGCAGCTGTGCGTAATTTTAAAATCTCGTTTTTACTTCTTGCGTCCTAATCATGCGGATACTTCACGTACACAATAATCTTCATGTAACAGTACATAACTCTAAGACCTACATATATAAAAATCCAACGTGGCGACCATCCGCAATATTTAGTCGGTTCTCAATATCTAGGAATCTATTACATCAATCAAACTGAAATTTTGTATGTTGATGGTGGCAATTAACATAAGTAGGATATATGAAAATAGGCTTTAGTTCTTCACGGAACTACTTGTTTCAAGTTCCGATGGACTGTTTAAAAATAACAGGTTGACATACCAAACTGATTTTACTACTAAATGTTTGCTTGTTTTATTCTTATGTCTCAACATAATCGCCAAAACGATTGAAACATTTGTCGTATCGTTACACCAGCTTTCCAATGCCCTCGGCAAATATTCTGCCGCCACTGAGGAGGGTACGTCTGGAGAGTCTTCTGAACTGTTTCCTTTTTGGCGAGGCGTTGTTCCCAACCATGCCTTCAATTCTCGAAAAAGGTAAAAACCAGTCATTGCTGATTTGGACTAAACGGCAGATGGTCCAAAAACTTCACACTTGAATTATTTTATCGTAACGTTAGCACAGAGCGGTCGTGAATGGTTTTCACCTTTTTCATCTTTACCAAAACTCAACGGTGGCCACTCAAACGTTCAACACGTAAAATCAATAACGACTAAACTAATCATCCGATCTCTACCAAATTTTGTAACAACATACCTTCATATAGCCCTAGGACGCGTATTGTGCCCAAACTACAAGGCCATCAGCCATACCATTTCAGGATGGCGGCCGTGTGAATTATGCAAACTTTATAATCCATAACATGGGACCCACCAGTTCCGATTATCGAATCGAGAATCGTTTAAACTGTTCTAACGGACGTGGCCCGTTCGAAATTAAAAGTTTATCTTGTAATATTATAGTGCAGAAGTGGCTTTAAAAGGCTGAGCCGTGTCAGTTACAAGACAAGGTGGCAGCTGATATCTTGTGCCTGACCTATATTTCACTAGTTTGAGTATTGCATGCAATATAGCCTACAGATGGAAGTAATATAAACTTTGTATGAAATGGTATATTGGCTTTCACGGCCGGTGAATTAAAACTCAGCAATTCTTCTAGGTTTGTGCCGTGTCTTGAGTGGGGTTTCAACTAGGACACCAAGCTGGCTCATCGGCGGGCTCTTGGTGTCCCCGCTCGCCCGGTCGTGAAAGCCAATATACCATCTTTTTGGATGCCTTCATAGGGAGGTTGAGCTTTTTGTTCTCGCATTCAAGTAGTGCAGTTGCACTCTATATAAAGGGAGGTAGCGCGCAGTTCGCTACTCCTGTGGGGGTCCGGGCGGGGCACCAAGAGCCCGCTGATGAGCCAGCTTGGTGTCCTAGGTGAAACCCCACACAAGACACGGCACAAACCTAGAAGAATTGCTGAGTTTGTATGAAATGCTTTATATGTAAAAAAATATATACTCCACTGAAGAAATCGTTTAGTCTAAATCATTTTTTGCTAAGCAGTTTCATGTTACCGGCGAATTTTGGTTGCCATGTTTGGCTGTGTGGTACAGCGTTAGCCTTTCACCCGTATGACTGGGATACTAATCCTACCAGAGTTGTTTTTTTTTCTTCTTGTTTTTCTTTATATTTGTTTTGTAATTACTCATACGTTTTAAAATTAAGCGTTATATTGTGCACATTACAATGGAAAATATATTGTTACGTGCCACCCCCCTAGTGGCACTTTTGTTGACTGGATTACGGTGGGTTGAAGCACAACACAGATTGTTCCTTTAATGAAATAATTAACTTTATTGCGGCCAGAGAGATCCACCACTCAACAGCAAATACAAGCAATTATTACCTTACTCCAGTTTCCTCAAGTCTCTTCCCTATGGAGCGCTCTTGCCCCCTTTCACTTGTCAACAGACCACAGTTAATCCTCTCGCTAATGAGTCCGGTCCCGTACGCTGGCTGGAAATAGCTGCACTAAGTCTGTCACTCACTGTTTTGCAACTCACCACAATGACCTCTGTCGCACTAGGTAAGCGCACTCGCTCAAAACACAGGCAGTCCCCTGTATGCCTCTCACTCCCTCGCTGTCAAGAGAATCGGCTTCACTAGGGGTTTCGCAAGTCACCACACTTCTGTCGCTCAGGATAAACGCTCGCACTAGCTCGTAAAACACACAACTCACTCCCTGCTTGACAGGTCGCTCTTATATAGAAGGCCGGTGACTCAATAAATGCTTCTAGACCCATCCAGGGCTCACGGCTTCTCGAGGCTTCCATCGCTGGCTGGGTAACGAATATTCTGGACCATCCCTTTGTCCTAGTAGACCTGTTGCATAAGGCGCACGCAATACACTGAGGCAGAGCAGCCCAGCCCTGGGGCAGTTGTGACTCATGCGGCGAGCGATGAAACAAACTCACAGCCGTAACACCACCCCCTTCCTAAAAGGCTGATCGTCCCGATCAATCATTGGTCCGTCTGTGTCCCTTCGTAGGCCGCCAGGCGATCTCGATGCACGATCTTCATCTTGGCCCTCGGGCTCCGCTGGATCCTGTAGACGACATCGTGTTGATCCGTTTCACGACTCGGTACGGGCCCTCCCAGGACTTCTGCAGTTTGGATGACAGGCCTTTCTTCCGTAATGGGTTGAAGAGCCAGACCAGGTCGTCCTCGTGGAATCCTCCGGCATCCGTCTGATGGTCGTATCGGGTCTTCATTCGGTCGGTCTCGATCCGCAGTTTCCTCCTCGCGAACGCGTGCACGTCCTCCAGTTGGTCGATCGATCAGTTCTTGACAATACTGGCTTACCGGGACCGGACCATTCCCAGGTCGGCCGAAGGCAAGATCGACAGGTAGACGGAGCTCCCTCCCAAACATGGCCCGGGCTGGTGTGCACCCGGTGGCTTCATGCACGGCGGCGCGGTAGGCCAGGAGAAATAGTGGAAGATGTTTGTCCCAATCCCTCTGGTGCTCGCTGACGACTATTCGGAGATGGTTCTCGATGGTGCGATTGAATCGCTCTACCATCCCGTCGGACTGAGGGTGTAGCGGCGTTGTCCTTGTCTTCCGGATTCCCAGCAGCTGGCATAGGTTTTGGAACACCTGTGACTCGAAGTTCCTCCCTTGGTCGGAGTGCAGCTCCCGGGGTACTTCGTACCGGCTGACGAATTCCTTCACCAGGGTCTCTGCGATCGTCGCGGCTTCTTGGTTAGGGAGCGCATACGCCTCCGGCCATTTGGTGAAGTAGTCGCTGACGACCAATATGTAGCGGTTACCTGACTCGCTTAACGGGAATGGTCCAGCAACATCGATGGCCACTCTCTCGATGGGGCCGCCGACGTTGTAGGTCTTCAGTGAACGTCTTCGTCCTGGGCCCTTGCTGGCTGCGCAATCGTGGCAACTCGCGCAGTGGTTCTCCACGTCTGTTCGGCACCCGATCCAGTAGAACCATTCTCTCAGCTTCTCCAGGGTCTTCTTTATCTTCTTTATCCCAGATGATCCTCCATGGACTTCCTTCAGGACTTCCTCCGTCATAGCCTTTGGGACGACGACTTGTTCCCGAGATGTCTTCCCGTCGGTGCTCTCCCAGGTACGGCATATGAGGCCATCCCTCACAACCAGCGAGTCCCACTGCGCCCAGTAGGACTTAAACTTTGGGCTGCAGTCACTCACAATGTTCCACCCGGGCCTGGGGACACAGGCCCTCTTCCATTCGGCTATCAGTCCCAGGTCATCATCTTCTGCTTGTGCCCGCGTGAAAGATTCGCGGCTCCAGCTCCCCTGAAGTTCCACAGTAGTCCGTCGGCACTGTATCCCGGTGTTCTCCTCCCTCCTAGTACAGAAGGTGCAGTCTTCGGGGCACGGTCTTCGTGACAGGGCGTCGGCGTTAGAATGCAGTTGGCCTTTCCTGTGCTGAATCTCAAAGTTGTACTGTTGATGCCTCTCTAACCACCGCGCGAGTTGACCCTCGGGCTGCTTGAAGTTCAGGAGCCACCGCAGGGATGCATGGTCGGTCCTGATGAGAAATTCTTGCCCGTACAGATACTTGTGGAAGTGTTCAATGGTCTTCACGATGGCGAGCAGCTCCTTCCTGGTGACGCAGTAGTTCCTTTCTGGCTTTGACAAGGCCTTGTTGAAGTAGGCCACTGCTCTCTCCTCGCCGTCCACTACTTGCGACAGGATCCCCCATATGCCAAAGTCGCTGGCATCGGTATCGACGATGAACCTTATTCCAGGTTGGGGTAGGCCAGAATAGGCGCGGTGCACAGAGCCTGCTTGAGTTGTTCGAAGGCACTGTGGCATTCTGCTGTCCACGTGAAGAGTTGGTCCTTCTCAGTCAGTCGATGTAAAGGTTTGGCGATGTCGGCGAATCCTCTCACGAAGCGGCGGTAATAAGTGCAGAGTCCCAGGAAGCTTCGTAGTTGGGACTTGTCCTTCGGAACTGGCCACTCCCTCACAGCTTCGGTCTTCTCTGGGTCGGTGCGCACCCCTTCCTCGGAGACGATATGCCCAAGGTACTGGACCTGCTTCTGGAAGAGCTGACACTTCTTGGGGGCTCAACTTCAGCTGGGCAGCCCGTAGCTTCATCAAGATCTCCTTCAGGTTGCTGTAGTGCTCCTCGAAGCTTCTTCCCAGAACGATGACGTCGTCTAGGTATACCAGGCAGGTCTTCCAGTGTAGTCCCCTCAGAATGGACTCCATTAGCCTTTCGAAGGTCGCAGGGGCGTTGCACGACGGTGAACTGCCAGAGCCCGCTGCCCACAGAGAACGCAGTTTTCTCGCGGTCCTTAGGGTGGACCTCCACCTGCCAGTAGCCACTCTTCAAATCCAAGATGGAGAACCATCTTGATCCTGATATGGTGTCCAGCGTGTCGTCGATCCGGGGTAGAGGGTAGCTGTCCTTCTTCGTGACGTCGTTCACCCGCCTGTAGTCCACGCAGAACCTGGTGGAACCGTCCTTCTTCTTCACTAGCACGACCGGAGAACTCCAAGGACTACGTGATGGCTCGATCACCCCTTGCTCCCTCTCCTCTTTTACCATCCGGTCGACTTCGGCTTGCTTGGCGAGCGGGACACGTCGGAATGGGTCCCTAATCGGTGCGCTGTCCCCAACGTCGATTCTGTGCTGGACCAAGCTTGTCCTGCCGAAGTCTTTACTCCCCACGGAGAAGACATCCTGGAATTCGTGTAGCAGGTCCCGAAGTTGGCGTGATTGTTCCTCGTCTAAATGGTCCTGGGATCCTTGTTACAGCTTCTGTAGTTCTTCTGGCAGGGCACGTCTTCTTCGGTTGTCCGTCTGCAGGTGTCCGTCCGTCGTGTCTGTGATGCGGGCAATCCAGGTAACGGGCTCGCAGACTCCTAGGTTGGTGTCCCGGTGAACCGTAATGTCGTAGTCGTTCAGGTTGGACAGGCGGACGTACGGCCGAGACGTCGTGTTGATGAGAGTCTTGGCAACTAGCAATCCTTTTGTCTGGATGTCCTCATATTTTGGCTCGATGACAGCCGCCACTCCCTCAGCTGTTCCGTCGACAATTACGGCAGCGCTGACTTCTGTCCTGGCGGGAACGATGACGTCCTCTCTCAGCCTTTCACGTCGTGCGGCGACGGCCTCGTGTGCTGGTTGCAAAGCAAGTTCCTCAATTCCGAAGTGCAGAGTGTTGGTACTCAGATCCAAGATGATGTTGTTCTGGTCCAGGAAGTCCAGTCCGATGATCACTTCATTTGATACGTCAGCCACAAGCACTGGATGCTTTATCGCCCGTCAACCAATGACGAACTCCAGTGATGCTTCGCTATGTACCGGTGCGGTCTCTCCGGTCGCGGTAATTAGCTGGAGGTTCCTTTGTGTGGGTTGCACTCTCCATTTCGGGATCATGGTGGGACTGACGATGGTCCTCGATGCTCCCGTGTCGATTAGTATGGCCCAGCTCTCTCCGTTGACGACTCCGTCGACCATCAGGCTGCTATTATCCCTCCGTAACTGCGTCACACGAACTCGGACTGCCGGGGCTTGACGACTGTCACAAGCCAACCTTTGCCCCCCAAGGCTGGCTGATACTTGGTTTCCTGGGCTGCGCGGTTTCCCTACGACTGACTTGGCGGCGGCGATCACCGCAGTCCTTGCTCAGGTGGCCTCTCTTACGGCAGGTCCAGCAGGTCGGTAGTCCTCTTCCGGGCTGCCTCTCCGATGTCCTTCGGCTACGTTTTTGTTGGTGGTACTGCGACTCTTGAAGAACCGGCCTAGCGCCTCCATCAGTTCATCGGCCGGGGGCTTGGACTCGTTGGTTTTTTGCTGGTTCGTCGTCGTCCACATAACGCACCTGCGCGTGCATTCTAGATGCCTGTTTTGCCGTCTCGAACTCAAGTGCGTGGCTCAGCGCATCTGCCAGGGTCTTATTGCGCGCGAGTCGCAGCGCCTGTTGAGTGTCCGAGTCCCGTAGCCCGTCGGTGAAGGTCTGCGTCGCAATCTGTTCCAGAAAGTCGGCCGGCGCTGTTGGATAGGCGAGCCTTACGAGGCGTGCGATGTCTATCTGGAACTCATGCAGGGTTTCCGCGTTCTTCTGTACCCGGGTCCGGAGCTGCATCTGGTAGGCCTGTTGAAGATGGCTATCTCCATATCGGGACTCCATATGGGCGATTAGTGAGGCGTAGTCCTGGGATCCAGTCGGGATGGCCTGAAGGACGTTAAGGGCGCCCCTCTCAGCGCTACAATGAGAGCTGTATTCTTTTCCGTGCTGTTCCAGTTGTTTATGGAACAGGCTGCCTCGAACTGACGTAAATAGGTGTTCCACGGGACCTTTCCGTCGAAGGTTGGGGGCGTCACTCTGCTCTGTCCCGTTCCTGATGTCCCCGGTGTACCTGTGGGCGGGCGTCGGCGCATCTCGGCAACTTCCTCTTGAAGAGCGTTGAATTTCTCTTCCACCCCCGTGAGTGGACGTTGGCGCAGTTCGGCAACTTCCTCTTGTAGAGCTTTGACTCTCTCATCCACCCCGGTCGGCGGGCGTCGGCGCAGCTCGGCGACTTCCTCTTGTAGGGCTTTGAATCTATCTTCCATCCCTGTCGGCGGGTGTCGGCGCAGCTCAGCAAATTCCTTTTGTAGAGCGTTGAATCTCTCTTCCACCCCCGTCAGCGGGCGTCGGCGTAGCTCGGCAACTTCTTCTTTTAAGGCGTCGAACTTCTTTTCCACTGCCGTGACTTCCTCACGCAGACCCAGTTCTAATTTCTTCAGGTCCTGTGCTAACTTATTCTACCCGTCTTCCATCTTCTTCTGGCCGTCCTCTATCTTCTTGGTTAAATTCTTCTGGCCATCTTCTAATTTAGCAGTTAGGTCCTCGGCTAACTTCTTCTGGCCGTCCTCCATCTTCTTCTGGCCGTCCTCCATCTTCTTCTGGCCGTCTTCAATTTTGGTTTCCATGCCACTTAACTTTTCTAGCAATGCTACCAATTGCGCCTCCATTTTAGTTGTTTGTCTTGTAAAGAGAAAATGACCTGCTCGGGGTTTGAAACCAGGACCGTCAGGTGTTGTGCTTGTGCTTGAGTTCGTAATCCCACTTCTGACACCAGTTGTTACGTGCCACCCCCCTAGTGGCACTTTTGTTGACTGGCTTACGGTGGGTTGAAGCACAACACAGATTGTATATTGGCTTTCACGGCCGGTGAATTAAAACTCAGCAATTCTTCTAGGTTTGTGCCGTGTCTTGTGTGGGGTTTCGCCTAGGACACCAAGCTAGGCTCATCGGCGGGCTCTTGGTGTCCCTGCCCGGACCTCCACAGGAGTGACGAACTGCGCGCCACCTCCCTTTATATAAGGTGCAACTGCACCACTTGACTACGAGAACTAAAAGTTCAAGCAGCCTTAACCTCCCTATGAAGGCTTCCAAAAAGATGGTATATTGGCTTTCACGGCCGGTGAATTAAAACTCAGCAATTCTTCTAGGTTTGTGCCGTGTCTTGTGTGGGGTTTCGCCTAGGACACCAAGCTAGGCTCATCGGCGGGCTCTTGGTGTCCCTGCCCGGACCCCCACAGGAGTGACGAACTGCGCGCCACCTCCCTTTATATAAGGTGCAACTGCACCACTTGACTACGAGAACTAAAAGTTCAAGCAGCCTTAACCTCCCTATGAAGGCTTCCAAAAAGATGGTATATTGGCTTTCACGGCCGGTGAATTAAAACTCAGCAATTCTTCTAGGTTTGTGCCGTGTCTTGTGTGGGGTTTCGCCTAGGACACCAAGCTAGGCTCATCGGCGGGCTCTTGGTGTCCCTGCCCGGACCCCCACAGGAGTGACGAACTGCGCGCCACCTCCCTTTATATAAGGTGCAACTGCACCACTTGACTACGAGAACTAAAAGTTCAAGCAGCCTTAACCTCCCTATGAATGCTTCCAAAAAGATGGTATATTGGCTTTCACGGCCGGTGAATTAAAACTCAGCAATTCTTCTAGGTTTGTACCGTGTCTTGTGTGGGGTTTCGCCTAGGACACCAAGCTAGGCTCATCGGCGGGCTCTTGGTGTCCCTGCCCGGACCCCCACAGGAGTGACGAACTGCGCGCCACCTCCCTTTATATAAGGTGCAACTGCACCACTTGACTACGAGAACTAAAAGTTCAAGCAGCCTTAACCTCCCTATGAAGGCTTCCAAAAAGATGGTATATTGGCTTTCACGGCCGGTGAATTAAAACTCAGCAATTCTTCTAGGTTTGTGCCGTGTCTTGTGTGGGGTTTCGCCTAGGACACCAAGCTAGGCTCATCGGCGGGCTCTTGGTGTCCCTGCCCGGACCCCCACACGAGTGACGAACTGCGCGCCACCTCCCTTTATATAAGGTGCAACTGCACCACTTGACTACGAGAACTAAAAGTTCAAGCAGCCTTAACCTCCCTATGAAGGCTTCCAAAAAGATGGTATATTGGCTTTCACGGCCGGTGAATTAAAACTCAGCAATTCTTCTAGGTTTGTGCCGTGTCTGCTTGAACTTTTAGTTCTCGTAGTCAAGTGGTGCAGTTGCACCTTATATAAAGGGAGGTGGCGCGCAGTTCGTCACTCCTGTGGGGGTCCGGGCAGGGACACCAAGAGCCCGCCGATGAGCCTAGCTTGGTGTCCTAGGCGAAACCCCACACAAGACACGGCACAAACCTAGAAGAATTGCTGAGTTTTAATTCACCGGCCGTGAAAGCCAATATACCATCTTTTTGGAAGCCTTCATAGGGAGGTTAAGGCTGCTTGAACTTTTAGTTCTCGTAGTCAAGTGGTGCAGTTGCACCTTATATAAAGGGAGGTGGCGCGCAGTTCGTCACTCCTGTGGGGGTCCGGGCAGGGACACCAAGAGCCCGCCGATGAGCCTAGCTTGGTGTCCTAGGCGAAACCCCACACAAGACACGGCACAAACCTAGAAGAATTGCTGAGTTTTACAACACAGATTGTTCCTTTAAAGACATAATTAACTTTATTGCGGCCAGAAAGATCCACCACTCAACAGCAAATACAAGCAATTATTACCTTACTCCAGTTTCCTCAAGTCTCTTCCCTATGGAGCGCTCTTGCCCCCTTTCACTTGTCAACAGACCACAGTTAATCCTCTCGCTAATGAGTCCGGTCCCGTACGCTGGCTGGAAATAGCTGCACTAAGTCTGTCACTCACTGTTTTGCAATTCACCACAATGACCTCTGTCGCACTAGGTAAGCGCACTCGCTCAAAACACAGGCAGTCCCCTGTATGCCTCTCACTCCCTCGCTGTCAAGAGAATCGGCTTCACTAGGGGTTTCGCAAGTCACCACACTTTTGTCGCTCAGGATAAACGCTCGCACTAGTTCGTAAAACACACAACTCACTCACTGCTTGACAGGTCGCTCTTATATAGCAGGCCGGTGACTCAATAAATGCTTCTAGACCCATCCAGGGCTCACGGCTTCTCGAGGCTTCCATCGCTGGCTGGGTCACGAATATTCTGGACCATCCCTTTGTCCTAGTAGACCTGTTGCATAAGGCGCACTCAATACACTGAGGCAGAGCAGCCCAGGCCTGAGGCAGTTGTGACTCATGCGGCGAGCGATGAAACAAACTCACAGCCGTAACAATATATTTAATTAAAATAAAATTCGCCGGCGGATTTGCATGAGACATCTAACAGCAGCCAGGTGAAATCTCATGGGCAACTTATTGCGCACGGGTCCACAGATTACCTTCCAGCTTTAATTGAAAAGTTTCTGTTTATGGCTGCTAGAATGCACTCGCCCTATTTGGATTATCTTATCCGCCAGATTTCATGACTGTTCTACGCGGGACTCCACTGGTTGGCATTCTATACGCATCGAATATGAAGAATGAAAAGTTGATAACAGCCTACGATACATGTTTAGCCTACTTTTCACAATTTGCAAAAATTAGAAAAAGTAGACTTATGAGATCGATCCGGGAAAATGTGTGTGTGTGTCTGTCCTTCTGTCCGTCTGTCTGGCTGGCTGGCTGGCTGTGTGTGTGTGTCCCCCCCCCTATCAACTCCTAAACCGTTGCAGCAATCTAAACCAAATTTAATATGAGTAAAGATGTATACCGGAATATCTCAAGCCCATATTTGAAAATGATGTCAGTGCTACCAACTGCAGGAAAATCGCACTAGAAATTTGAGCTCCATGTTGGATATCTTGGATGGTATACATGGGATCTATTCCAAAATTGGCACACATGTAGATAATACTATTTCCGTTTAATTTCCAGGAGGCCATACATGACAGTGTTGCCAAAATAATTTTAAGCCTTCTGATAGGTCCAGTTTTAAAATGCATATAACTTCTACACTATCAATTGGATTTCATAATATTTCAGATTATTTCTGACTAGCACACGCATGACATTGTTGCCAACATGCTTTTACGCGTGCTGATAGATCCAATGTCTAACTGCATGTAACGTCGATTGGACTTCAACCAAATTTTGTATTCTGTACCTTAAGAGATGGAACTAATAATATTTTCAATCACCAGGGCTGCCAACTGTAGTGCTCTATTAGGCTACATTATACCAGGTATATATCGAACTAATTAGACATTTCGATATTACCAACTTAATTTCGTCATTATTCTAGATAGGTTCATATGGCCTACTGCAGATTAATCATTGGCATGAATCTTAATTTTAGGTGCAGATGACGTCGTAGTTCCGCCCCTTAAAACACCAATAACTAACTAACTAATCTTAAATTTAAGAAAAGTAGGCTCTTAGTTCGTCACTGAACTTCTTGTTATTTTAAAACGTTTGTAACAGCCTATTGTGTGTTATTTGAAAATGGTATTTGAACTAAAGAACAAAACGATCACACATAGAACCTGTACTATATATGTTGGTGCTAGTTCAGGATATTATTTAATACTTTTATTGCAGCCAAATAGCAATCGAAAATAAAGAATGAACATGCACACTAAAATTGCGCTCTGGGGATTTGAATTGCATAGTCGTTGATTGATTGTTTCCTTTTATACAGAGTTCTAAGTGGTAGCGTTCACATGATGGTCCACATAATCGGCATACACGCGTCACTGTAGGGACTTGGAAAGATTTGTGAATGCAATTAAGGTGGTGAAAACCATAGACAGCCAGACGTGTAAACACATGCCTCAACTCAAAGATGGATGTTGCCCACGTCAGGTCGTTTATGTCTCCAGGTCCATAACATTCTTGAGATACGTCTTCTCTTTCTTTCTTTCTTTCTTTCTTTCTTTCTTCAATGATGGTAGTGATTTTTCCGAGGTTCTGGTGTTTGGTAGAGGTAAATAGTTTCTAAGGTCTTCAACCAAGAAATGATTCTGTTATACTCTTTGATAAAGACAAAGAGTTATAACTTACTCATACGTTTAGGAGAAAGTAGGCTATATGTTCTTTACTGAACATCTTGTTTTTCAACTTAAAAAGCTGAAAGTTTTTGAAGTAATTCCGTATTATGTGTGTTATATTTTAACATAGCAGTTTTTGAAAGTTTACTTTATTTGAATTTCGCCAGATGGAAATGCTGTTAAAATTACGTCGTTTAAAGAAAACTTTCCACGAAAAATCTCATTATTTTCAAAAAAGCCTAGTGTGTGTTAAAGTAAGGCAAGTGCATCAAGGAACATCCCTGAAAATTTTCAATTACTTCCTGTTGATAGTTTCCGAGAAAGAGGTACATAAAAAGTTGAAAATCAACATGGAGAGCTTAGGATATTGCGGGTCCCCTTTAAGGGATCAGGTACAGATTACCATGGTAAAGTTTTAGCAATTATCTTTTTATTTTTACCAATTAAATCCAAAACAGTTACATCAATGGACTTTTGTTCACATGAAACACTGGCATTATTTTATATGAAAAACATTATTACATTTATGTCAAAAAATAATTTGGATATTTTTTTTTAAATTCAAAATGGTGGTTGTTCTTCATACAAGGCTGCAGCGTTTTAGTGAAAACTCCTGTAATTGTCAACATTTTTAGGTTCGGTTAATATTATTTCATTGCAAAGTTATTCCTCTAGAAATTCAAGTACTTGCAGCAACATATCTTAACAAGACATAATTTTTCTTTTGCATTGAAACAAAAATGTCAAAATGTTTCAATATTTTTGCTACATTTTTTTTAAAGAAACTATCTTAGAGAGAGACATGAATTTACATAATTTTGTATAGTAAGCAAAAATACCCACAAAAATATTCATTATTGTATGTCAATTAGTTTTTGAGTTATCATTAAAACGGGTGTCAAAAGCACAACTCGGAGAAGATGAGCGATAAACATTTGTGCATACATTTTAGATTGGGTGCAGGGCTTTGTCTTTTAAATTACAACTCAAAAACTATGGCGCATAATGATATATTTCTTGTACCAAAATGTTCTTAAAGGATAGGAGTATAAAGTAAAAAATATTTTGAAAAATTGATTCTTTTGGGGGTCATAAG
This sequence comes from Meconema thalassinum, assembly GCA_946902985.2. Classification (NCBI taxonomy): domain Eukaryota; kingdom Metazoa; phylum Arthropoda; class Insecta; order Orthoptera; family Tettigoniidae; genus Meconema; species Meconema thalassinum. The sequence goes on from OX336397.1 coordinate 232,065,641, forward strand.
GTGTACCGGTACCTGACTCCATAAGAGGGTGAAGGTTAAAAAGAAAGACTAAACGTTTAAGAAAAACGTTTATTTTATAAAACCTTTTCCAAAGATGGTTTTATACGTTTAATCCGGACATCGCAAAGACGTTTCTGAACTTGGCCCGTTGTTATGAGCGAGCGGCAAGAGGATGTCGCTGTTCCGCCCTTTAAAACGCCAAGTGAAACCGCGTAACCTTGCCCCGCGCTCGACGAAGCCGGCGGCGAAGACAGTTATTATTTTGAACTTGCCAGCCAGTGTTTTGTTACAGAAACACCTGCTCGGACGGTCTACAAGAGTTATTGCCGTATTTCGCTCGGCTGTTAGGTCATAGTGAAATGGAGTAATGCTCGCTCAATATGGACAAGACACTCACTCACAAACTAGTTCTGCTAGTTGCCGGTCGGGCAAGGACATTGACTGATATATCTCTACTTAGTATAGAACAAAGTCCTCGATTCTTGGATGTCACGGGTAATCTCGAGAACCACTGGATGGATTTTGATGCGGTTTTCACCATTCTGTAAAGGATTTATCGAGGAAGGTTTCTCTAGAAAATCATTCATTTATGACCAAAGGAAGTCCAAGAACAACCTGTCGTCCGTGCGCTTCTTAAGCTTACGCTGGACAAACCGTTAAAAATATAAATATACTATGAGTGTAAGAATTGTTCAGCATGAAAAGTTCTACAAGAAAGTGCGCGACAGCATATCTCTATCTTTAATCGGCTACATCGCCCACTATACGTGTTTTTACGTTCCCATTCTTCCTGTTATTCCAGAAGAGGTCTATCTCTTTCCTCCCTCTTCACGCGTATCTTTGACTGCTCTTCTTTGCGCAAGTATATACGGTGGTTTTGGAGGTATACCTTAAGTGTATCACAGCGATAGTAGGTGCATTAGTTTGTGGAGGGGATCGTCATTTCACAGTGTTGCCACTCTTTCTATTTTTGGAGGGAAGAAACGTTTGTGGGTAGCATTATTGGTGTTGTAGAGCTAATTTGTATTTTTGGATCTGATGATGCTCGCTTAACGAGCGAAACATGCCATCCTATCAGCTCTTCTGTAGTCGATAGCATATCCCAGTAATTGAGATGATATAGTGTTGACCGACTGCTGTTTTTGTTGTTATTGTTAATTGAATGTTAATTCTATTGACTGTCCGGCCGAAGTCGTCAGATTTTTTAAGAGCGTTCAAATCTCTCATTATGCCCTCCTTCGGAGGGGAAGTAAAGCCGGCGATACCATGTCATAGATCTATGGAATGAAAAATAACTTTCCACTGCAATTTGTAGAGTGTAGCTAACTTTGTAGGTTATATTTGGCTATTTTAGAACTTCACAGGTTCATTCTGGTTCCGTATTGATAAACGATTTAGTCTAAACAGACCGGTCTTGCATACAAATTAACCTCTTGCTATTTGCCAATATAATAAGTTTGGTTATTTATCAATCCTCTAACAAGATGGATTAGAGGCCAATCTCTGCCATGGCAAGTGTTGAAGTTATGCACTTCGTAAGCTCTATATTTGGCAAGATATGATTTCAGTGCAGTGACTTCGTTGGTTTTTTTTTTATATTGCTGGTGACGTATTGAGTAATTAAGTGTTCCTACTGCTGATTCCAACAAAGGTGTTCTGAACTGTTGCTGTCGTACCGAACCGGTACCATACATTTGTGTCTTCAATAACATCTAAAGTACCACCGTGAGGCGTCCATTGAAAGTGTTTATAGACGTAGTTCATAAGACTTTTGACATACCGTAACTCATATTAGGCGTAAATGTTTCAATCTTTCATTATGGTGCACCATACAAGATTCAATTCTAAGGGAATTTTAAGTGCTACGCAAAAAATATTCTTGTATCGTTCTGTCTTATCGGCTGATGAAGGGGCCAATAATATTGTTTAGGCCTCGAAACATGTCCCATTAATGACCACTAATTAATAAAGTATTCGTCAGGTGGAACTTTCATCGTGTTTAAACTAATATATTTTGCTATTTACAAACGTACTCTCAAGTTCCAACGTTCGCCGCTAGGTATTAGTGATAGTAGCATCTGGTAGTCAAAGTTGGAACTACGGTACTTGAAATTGAACTTGTTGCGCGTTCAATCAAAAACACCTAGATAATAGTCATTCGCCTGCAATTCATATAAAATAATTATTTTGACTGGTTTAATGCAGATCTCCATGCCTCCCTGTCCTGAGCTAATCCTTTCATCTCTACGTAGCTTCTACACCTAACAATCTGTTGAACATATTCTGACCTTGGTGTACCTCTACAGTTCTTGTCTTTAATCCTTGTTTCCATAACTATGCTTGCTATTCCTGGGTGTCTTAGTAAGTTTCCTACCAACCCATCTCTTTCTTCATTAGCAGTTGCTAGAATGTTCTCTTCTACTCTTAATAATACCCCTCATATGTTACTCTATCTACCCATCTGATCATCATTCTCCTGTAACACCATATTTCAATTCTTCTCTTTTCTGTTGCGCCAAACTGTCCAAGTTTCACTTCCATAGAGCGCCACGCCCCAGACACAAAAATGACTTTCTAATACCTACATCTACAATTGATGTCAACAGATTTCTTTCATTTAAAATGATCTTGTCGACTTCGTCGTTACGCTGAGCTCTGGCGTTACGTTACGGTGACGGGACGAAATGTACCGAGAATGCACTGAAGTGTGTGACGTCATAGTACGATGTAGCAGCCGAGTACCAAGAAGGCAGTGCGAGAACAATCAAGTAGGCAGTGAAGAAACAAAATAGAATCTTGAAACTCTGTTCTCGCACTACCTTCTTGGTACTCGGCTGCTAGCATTTAAAATCCTATTAAGTCCAGTCTATCAGACTGACTATCAGTCTCGTTTTTCTGTAGAAATGATTTCCTTGCCTGAACCAACCTACTTTTTATATCCTCTTTTGCTTCGTCCATCACTGGTTATTTTGCTTCCTAAGTAGGAGAAGTCTCCTACTTCCTATACCTCTCCACCTGCCAATTTGAGGTTATTAGGGGTTACTGATTTCTTTCGGCTACATTCCTATATTTTGGTTTTACATTTAATTATTTTATCATGAACTAGCTATACCCGGCATGCGTTGCAATGCCAATCAAAGACAGATAGAAATAAAGGAGGGTAATAATAAAAGTTATTGGTTATACGTCCCTTTTAACAACTGCGGATTTTAGAGGCACCGGGGTGATGGAATTTTGGCCCGAAGGGTATCTTTAACGTACCAGTAAATCTACTGACATGGCCCCCTCGCATTTGGGCACCCTCAAATGCCAACTGGCTCCGCGAGGATTCGATCACGCAACCTCTGTCACATCAATCTAGAACGTTTTCGCAGAGCCACGCAGCCAGCCCAAGAAAAAAGAAAGAAAGAAAGAAAGAATACAAATAAGTGTTTGAATTGTAATTTCATAACATCTAGGTCATTTGCCCTTAATGATGATAATAGGCTAATGAAAAAGGAAACGATTACTAAACGAGCATGGTGAAATTTTAAAACTGATAAAGGTAATTCAGATTTCTACCTTTGATATATAAGGTGCGTTCAAAAAGTAACGAGTCGGAGCCTGGAATGCGCAAACCGGTGACGACATCGGCTAATCGTGGCGTGTGTAACGAGGTGTAGTTCCGACCAGAGCGTGGAAGGTCACAGCCAGTCGCTAGAGGGCACGCGTGCACGTCACGTGACGATACATAGTCAGCAGCAGCATGCATCAATCGTCCAACGCTACCAGTCGCATCGCAAACAGTGACATGGAGGCGTCAACGGAAGAGCAAAGAGGTGTTGTTCGGTTTCTGACAGCGGAAGGAGTAGGGGGAACGGACATTCAACGCCGAATGTCACAAGTGTACGGCGAACACTGCATGTCCCTTGCAAGGGTCAAGGCGTGGCACAAGCGCTTCAGGGAAGGACGGGTGTCGTTAGACGATGATGCCCGGTCTGGGGCACCCCCCCCCCCCCTGCATTACCGATGACAACGTCCAGCTGGTTGATGCACTCATTACCCAGGACCGCCGAGTGACAGTGAACGCCATAGCCGCCGTGGTCGCTCCACGACAATGCACGACCTCATACGGCCAACACAGTCGCGGCACTCCTGCAGAAATTCAAATGGGAGCTTCTCGGTCACCCTCCATACATTCCGGACCTCTCTCCCTGTGATTACGCCATGTTTGGTCCCCTGAAAAGGGCTCTGCGGGGCCAACGATTTACCTCGGACGCCGACGTCCAGTTGTACGTGCGGAACTGATTCACATCGCAGCCCAGGGATTTTTATGAGACGGCCATTCACCGCCTCGTGTCACAGTGGGACAATTTCCTCAACAGCCAGGGCCAATACTTCTAACATACAGGTACTGGTTTCTGTAATTATGCCTCCGGCTCGTTACTTTTTGAACGCACCTTATAGTCTCAACCTTATTTGCTGGCTTAGGCCGATACTCGCAGCTCAGTGAATTTGAGAGGAATATGAATCGCATGGAAGATGACATAGCCTCTGATGACACACGTGAAGGGTATGGATTCCTTCCTCAAGACAGAGTCCACACCATTTAAAAAATGACTAAAAAGTAACAATTTCAATTGCCAATATGGCAACCCTGGAAAATGGCTTTCAAGCTCTCTTTTTTTAGTTAGAGTCATGGAGGCTGCACTCCCTTAATGTCTATGTCACTAAACTAGAATTCTATTGGGCGACCTGTGGGATGGTATTTAATTAGTTTTCTCTAGTAATTACTAGGGATCGTATTTTAAAATTTTTAAACTTGTCATTTTAAACTAGTATTTTGTATTTTGAAGTTTTAACTTAAATATGAATTATATATATTTTTTTAACTTTTTTAATAATTTTAAATTTAATTTCTTACATTTCTTTTACTTTTAATTTAATTTTTTACGTTTTTCTTTTAATGTTAGTCTTTTTTTTATTACTAACAAAGAAATCTATCTCAGAAATCAGTTCTATTGGTGGATCAATGTTACACTGTTTTGACCAACAGACGTGGTTGTTTATCCTGTGGATTTGAAACAAGTATGCTATAATTAGGAACCAAATTTTAGGTTTCTAAAATTGTCATTTTAGGTTTTCAAAAACGTAATTTTTTAAAATGTTTTTAATACGTACAGGAACAGTTGGACGTGTGGGAAGGAATAATACAAGGATATGGGATGAAATTTAGCATAAATAAGAGTGAGATGGTGATCACAACAAGGAAGAAGGAAAGAACCACAACGGGAATAACAATTCGTGGGGAGCAGCTGAAGAAAGTGGAGAGTTTCAAGTATCTGGGAAGCCTGATACAAGATAATGGAAGAAACGATAGAAAAATAAATGAGCGGGGTAGACAGGCAGAAGCAGTCCGGAGGAGTATGAGAAGCATGTTATGGAGCAAGGATGTCCCTCAGAACAGCAAAAAGATCATACAGATATCGGACGTACTATGTCCCTATCCTGACGTATGCCTCGGAGAACTGAGTTATGAAAGGAAGGGAGAAGAGCAAAATACAGGCCAGTGAGATGAGGTTCTTGAGAAGCAGTATTGGAGCTACAAAGATGGACAGAATAAGAAATGAGAGGACCAGAGAATTAATGAAGGAGGAAGCATTACAGGATGGTATAGAGAAGTCTAGACTTAGATGGTATGGGCATGTAAAACGAATGGAGGAGAAGAGGATACCCAGGAAGATACACGAGACGAAGTGAGAAGGAAAGAGACCGAGAGACACGTGGCTGAAGGGGGTGGAAGAAAGCGTGAAGAAGAGAGGAGAAGACTGGACAAGGGTGGAGGCTGAGAGATGGTGGGAAGACAGAAGACGTTGGGGAGGCTTGTGTTCCAAACAGACCCGGCCAGTGGCTGGAAACTGTGCAAGATGATGATGATGATGATGATGATGAATAGGTAGACGAGTTTTTATGTTTAAAGTGTAGCAAAAGTAGATATAAACTGCGCAAAGCTTAACATTAATGCCTAATTGTAAGTAGACAATCTTATTGTAACGAGAGTGTAAATAATACACCTTTTATCAAATTATCACCGAGAACTTCATACTAATAAAGAATATTTTCTCTCCTTAAATATATTAATCACTCAAATCCAATAAATCTAAGGATGTCAGAGGTGATTTTCACACTCCAGCTCATTTAGTTAACTTTGTTTCTTTAGAATATCGGGAACTTGGAAACAATAAGAGATTTATCCCCACTTTCCTCACAGTATATAAACAAACTATAAGATATATGCTGAACAGTGCTGAAAGTATTTGAATTTTCTGGCAGGTAGGATTTCTCTCAATCAACTAGAGCTAGGAATAAACACTGTCTTCAGGTTTACTTTTAAACATTATGGACTAAAATTCAAATAAACTACAATACATGGAACAAAACTGCAATTAGGTATTTTTAAGTACTCGCATATCATTTAGTTTTTTTAGTACGACAGAATTCATGATTAAGGCTCTTTTGAGTGTGATTCGGAAAAGTATTTAAGCATTTTTGTAAGGATGGTTGGTTAGTTCATCTGTTTAGGGGCTGCGACAACGCGGTCATGTTGCCCCGTGTACTTTAGGTGTGTGTAGAATCTGTCTGATAACCGGTGTTAATTGTGATGGCTGTATTAGTGTGTGTTATCTGTTTTTAATTCAAGTAAGGACTGCAGACATTTGATTTTCAAGTAGTTCCAACTTTTGCTACCAAATGCCACCGTCAACGTCCAACTAGTTCTGAAATTTGTTACTAGATGGCACCGCAGTCGGCTCCTGGCGACGAACGTTGGACCTATAATTTAGCTTCACACAAGTGTAATTAGTGGAAGCATCTTTTATATGCCATACATCTATAACATGGGCCCGCCGTCTTTACTTCCCCTCCGAAGGAAGGCCTACTGGGGGATTTTAAAGCTCTTAAAAATTCCGACGACTTAGGTCGGGTTTGAACCCGCGACCTTGGGCATAGAAGCTCAGCATGCTACCAACTACGCCACCGAGGGTGCCATTTTTTGTAAGGAAAAACAATATTGTTAAAAACCTAAGAATCCGGTCCCTAGTAATGACCAAATGAGATACGAGGAATCTTTTGCGAGCGGACATCTTACGTGTGCTTGGATGTTTTTTTGTCGCCCTTCATAAAAAGCGACTTCCAAGGTCGGAATGTTTCATGAGGTGAACATTCAGCCTCTGATCCACTGAGGATACAGATGAATTGTGGATTGGTGATGATGGCAGATATTAATATGATCATGAAAACAGTATTATATATAAAACTAATTTATTATTGTACTTGGCGTAGATTTGCTACAAATAATGGTGGAAGGGGTAGTTAGGAGAGAGAAGGGGGGAATATTTCAGCCAATGATAGCTTTGCCGTGACCGAGAGCAAGTGCAGGGGCGGCAGCAATAGCAGGGGCAGCATGGACAGCGGGCTCACGGTGAACCACAGCGTTGAATCCGTTGACGGGATCAGCGACGTATTCCACAGTACGACGGGTACCATCAGGCTCAACCAGACTGTAGCTTCCCTGGACGGCGTCTCCTTGACGGCTCTCCTGCTGTCCCTTGGAGTCTCCGGTCAGAGCGTCCTGTACATCATAAGCGTAGCTGTAGCTTGGGTTAGGGTCATAGTCGGTGTCGATGGCGGCTGCGGCGTAAGCAGGGGCGGCTACAGCTCTGGCAATGGGAGTGGCGTAGGCGGCACGAGCCAAAGGTGCGCCTGGATGATACACTGCAGGGGCGCCCACAAAAGCGGCCTTAGCGACGGCAACCAGAGCGGCGAGGACGATCAACTGTAAGGAGAAAAATAAACTCATTACCTTTGGTGACTTCAATGCATGGGTAAGACAGTAATTTAGTTTTTTAGAATGCTTGTTACCGGCAGAACCATGGTACAATGAATTCTGGTTAATAAGAGGAAGGTTTAACTTTTTATAGGGCAGAATATTAATGAAGATATTGTATTTGTATATATTTTAATTACATATTAATTATATTAGTCTATCATCTTTCTTTCTCACTACTGAAATCTGGAAATCAAGCGGACTATAAAATATGTGGAAATAAATTGGATACGGTTTCTCAGGTAAGAGATTTAGGTATTATTCACGATGATAAACTGACATTCTCTCCCCACATTGACCATATCAAATCTCGCGCAATGCGCAGTCTCGGCATTCTATACAGATTCACAGAAATTAAAGACCTCACTGCACTCAAATTATACTTCACCACATATGTTCTGCCTGTCCTAGATTTCTCTTCTCCAATTTGGTCTACCTCGGCTATAACCAATATTTCTAAATTGAACAGTGTCTTTAATTTCTTCATATCAACAGTCAAAGCTGGCAATCCTTCACTAAGGCAGTTTGCCAAATCCGACATTTTAAATCAGCTCAATGTACTCGACCTGAGGAGCCGCTTACAATTTACTAACCTGTGTTTCTTACATAAAATTATGAATGGTTACACAAAATGTAACATGCTACTAAGCTACTTCCCACTCTACGTTCCCTCCCGTTCAACACGTCAGAACCATTTACACCACATACCTCGCCCACGTCTTGAAGTACAGAAGCGCTCTACCTACCCTTAGCAACTCCCTTCCAAATATTGACATATTCTCTCCCTATAGAACATTCAAACATAACATTAGAAGATCCCTTTCATCCTCAATTCCTACCCCCTCACCCTCCTAATCACCCACCCCACTCATTCCCTGCGTCTTTCCCGAGATTTGTCCCTTGCTGCCATCACTGCCAATTGTTACCTGTTATTGTTGTTGTTATTTTTGTTAATATTATTTGAAATTGTTAAAATATTAGTGTAAAATGACCTATCATGATTGTATCTAATAATTATTAAATAAATAAATAAATATTATTTCAGTAGTCTAGATCCCTCCTGAGGCGCTAACAAACGACCGATCGCGACAAATGAGCATTCAAATGAAAGAGAATAGACATTAGCAGTGACGCATTGCCCTCTAATATCATAAATATCTACAATTTCTGTAAGAAATTACTTTAACAAATGTATGAAGGGTGCGATTTGCAAATACTGTTGCTGTAGGAAAATACGCTCCATAATTGCTGTCCGCTTCACATTTTGGCCGCTGTGACGCTTGTTTCATGTCATTTTAACATTCTGCGGTCTTTCCTTTATCATATTGCATGGTTTTCATAAACAGTAGCCTAAATCAAAGGAATGAGTACTCAAATCGTATATTTTGCATAACCGGTGAGTGTTACAGCAACCTTTCTCCTTAAGTCTCTCATTATTGGGGTCTGTCTGTTAGGTAGTCAGCTCGAAGTCTGGTTGGATCCTCAAACAGTACCGCCGTTAGGTTATGTGAGTAGATACCCACAAAAACCCAAGGCAGCGCTATATTGAGGCGTTCTGGGCAAGAAGAGGAGTGAGGTAGTTTGCCATTGCTTTCCTCACTGAGTCAGAACAGCAGTACTAACCCTATGAGTTGAACCTTTCACAGCATTCACAGGCACTGACTGTGCCCCGAATGCCATTACTAAGCACCACCCATACCTCAGTAGCTTCCATATAATCACAGCCATGAGTGAGACTGAGACATCGGTAATACTCTAGCCTGGGCCAACAGACAAATGCAAATGTACTGCATTCATCAAGGGATGGCAATCATGCCTACATTATTGGGGAATGTGTGGTTTATGAACATGTGAGATTTTTCGCTCGGGTCCTCTAGTAATTAATAATTTTAATTTTTGTTTTCTTCAACATCTTAATGTTAATTTTTGTTTTTATCTATTATTTTTATAATCTTAAATTATTATAATTTTAATTTTTTGAGCTTATTTATTTTTAATTGTAATTTTTATTTCCTTATTTAATTTTTCACTCTTTAATTTTAAATCTTATTATTTAAAAAATAATTTTATCAAGCAACTTAGGCATAATATTTGATTTTCAGAAATAAGCACTTTCAAAATATTATTATTAATAATAATAACAATAATAAAATAATTAATTAATAATTCGTTGATATATGGCTGAAGGATTCAACCATCAGCCTCTTTGACAATATAAATAGTGCTTATAGTAAGTAGGGCCAACGGCCTAGCCGTGTTGAAACACCGGATCCCATGAGAACTCCGCAGTTAAGCAACATTGGGCGCGGTCAGAACTTGGATGGTATGCCGGTTCTAGGCACTGCGCGCTGTTGGCCAACATAAGGAGGAGCGGAAAGGCACTGGACCCCCTACCGCAAGTAAACTCCGGCTGGGGGTAGCCTCTTCGGAGGCTCGGACCTGCCTTCGGGCAGAATACCAATTAAATTTTAAAATAGTAAGTAGGTGGTGGGCCATTAATCTATAAAGGGTTAGTAAATAGCATTTATAAAGTACAATGTTGCCAATATTTTACTAAAAGTCATTGAATAACATTTGGATATTTGGCATAAAATCGTATGTAGACAGCTATTATTTAGAGTACTTGCAAATTGAAATTCACTTCAGCATTTGATAGCTTTCGTTTGACTGTTATCTATTCTAAATAGCAGGAGTTACGGGTTGAAACCCTAACTGTGCTCACATTTTAAAGTCTAAGATTAGAGACTTGTATTGTGGGAATTAACCCACTTCGTGCTCGCCAAAAGTGCCAAAGCCGATTGAATTACTGTTTATCTTATATTGTAGATTCCTGTAGGCATATGTCCGTGATTATTTCATACTGTTGGAAAGGTGAGGTTCCAGGCTTGCCTGTGTGGTGTTTAATTTCTCCTTCGAAGTCCGTTACGCGATAGGTTTGAGTTTGTATTCGTGCCCTCCCTTACCACTCCCCCAATCACACACGTTCCCGCCAAAATTGCGGTGCTGTTGTTTCCTTCTCGTTGAAGTTTTCTGCCTTCCGATGTATCTAAGTACTTTATACAGCTGGAAACGTAGTATTTCTTCGAATATGACTCTTAGGAGACCTTAATTTAGACTCAAAATTAATTTTTTACAACAACAAAAAATGAAAAATTGAAAAAGTTTCATAATGACCTCCATGCAGTATTTACTTTTATGAACATACTGTATGAAAGAATGGGGTATGATTCTATCGTTGAAAATGTGGTATTAATGATTTCTTTTCGAATAGTCTGCATGATCATTGAGAATAGCTTGGCATTCTAGGCAAGTATTTCAGGAAATGGCTTGGCACTAGGACACCAGTAGGCTAGTTACTGGAGAATGTCGCCAGTGTGGAGACAGGTTCAATATACATGTAGTGAATATCGGTCCTCACCTTAAGCGCCATGTCTGTGTGTGCTGTCGATGAGCGAACTGATACCATACGCCGGGTGTGGGGCCTGCTTTATATTCCCGGCAACGTGTCCTGATAGTGGTCAGGGTGCTACCACGCCCTTGCTAGACTAGTTCCCTCTGCTTTGCTCTATGACATTTCTAGCGCTGTGCTGCTGCGGAAATGCAGATGATACCACTTTAAAACAAGTAGTGATGGATGGGTTGACTACCTCTAAGGGACGATTTTGTTACCCCTTGAGAACTGGCGTGAAATAATATAACACGAGGACCGGCACCAGGTCATTTTGACCCACAGTGTGTCACTCTATTTTTGTCGTAGTCGCACGGATTTTAATGAAGTAATTTTACACCTGGTGTCTTCCTTTGAACTATTCCCAATATAAAATGAGGTTTATTTACGAGGGTAATTCCAAAAGTAAGGTCCGATTCGCCGTAAATATTTGAAAGCGGCGCCAAGAGCAAAACACGCATGCGCGCCGACTCCTGGCATGCCTTGCGCGGCAAAAGCCACCAATAGCGTTGTTACTGTTGCTGTGTGCTGTTGATAGTGTCAGTTCACAATGTTTAAGACAATTAATCAGCCCGCCGATTGTGAAGTAAGGGCAGTGATACGGTTTCTGTCTGCAAGAAACATTTCTGCGGCAGAAATTCATCGCCAGATTACTGAAGTGTACGGTCCTAACATAATGAGTGACAGTAAAGTGCGCAAGTGGGTGCGAGCCTTTAATGAAGGACGGGAAAATGTTCACGATGAACCCCGATCTGGCAGACCATCAGTGATTTCAGACGAGTTGGTTCATGCGGTTGACGACAAAATTCGTCAAGATCGACGATTCACTATTTCAGGGACAACGATCGATAAAGCCGCCTACTGCGCTACCCAGACTAAACTTCGACGTGCAATCCAGAATAAGCGACGTGGTCTTTTGTCGTCTGGAGTGTTGTTGTTGCATGACCAAAACTAGAATCAAAACAAAACGTGGCATTTTGTATAACGAGGCCCCTTTTTAGTGGAAATTCTATAAAACAATTTTACTATAAGTTTCTTAAAGTAAAATGTAATTAAGACTAATATTTGAAATAACTTCAGCGCCTTGTAAATATATTGAGTATATTAAATCATGAAAATTATCAATGCATTTTTTGAAAAACTGGCGTTGAGTCTAATAAAAGTTCCACCTGCTTCATTTTAGTTCCTCCCACCTGACATTCTATCTTCTTGCGTTTCTTCGCAACCGACATAAACTTCGTCTTTGAAATGATGACCTTCATACCATACTCTCTACATTTCTTTTCAAATTCTAACGTGTTAGCTTCAAAGCTTTCGACGGAGTCTACAATTACTACCATATCAGCAGCATTCAGTTTTTATGGTGGTATCCCTCAAAAAAAAAAGGATGATTTCGGCAAAACTACCCATGATATTCATTTGCTTTTCAGTTTTTGCGTAGCAAACGACCTGTAGGGGAGTATGTGCCAGTACAAACGCTGTGGGACTATTACTAAAATTTCCACATATTTAAGTTTCAGTATAGACCTTCCTATATACCGTGTATCATTATTTCACTGATTGCTTATGATTATTTTAGTTCCTGTGCAAAGTTTTATTGGGATTATATTATGTCGACCGACTGAAAAGTTCATTCCGATTTTTAGCCTATTTTCAATTTTGAAAAAATAGGCTTATGAGATCACCTTTTGTCCGTGTGTGTGCGTATGTGTGTTTGTGATTCTTGTGTGTCCCCCACTAATAAAATCTAAACGGCTGGAGCGATTTCAATGAAACTCGGTAAGTTCATAGCTCTATTCCGGGCGACCCCGACCGTGCCCTTCAAATTTTGTTACGTCTCACCAATCCAACATGGCGGCTGTGCGAAATATTTTACCAGCATTCAATATCTCCGAAACTATTACCGATATCACCCTGGAATTTTGTATGGTGATAAAGGGAACTACTAGAAATTCACTTATGTGATCTTTGAAAACCTGGTAACTACAAAACCAACATGGCGGCCAAGCGAAGTTGCGACTTTTAAATGGACGTTTCTCGCGATTTAACCACCAAACGCAATGAAACTTGGTACAGTATATGTTTATATACATTGTAATCCACCAACATCCAACTTCGTTCAATAGTTTACATAACCTCAAAATCGCGGCTGTTCAATATCTCCGAAACTATTTATGATATTATCCTGAAAATTTGTACGGTGATAAAGAGCACTGCTACAAGTTTATCTATGTAACTTTCAAAAACCTGTAAACTACGAAACGAACATGGCGGCCAAGCGAAGTTGACACATTCCAATACATTTTTCTCGTGATTTAATCATATGAGCGCATTGAAATGTGGTACAGTAAATGATTATACATATTGTCATTCACTGGCATCTAATTTAGTTCAATTGTTTTCATAACTACTAGATGGCAGCTGTGCGAAATTTTAAAATCTCTTTTTTAGTTCTTGTGTCCTAAACATGCGATTGAAGTCTGAAAACCACACGTACACAATAATCTTCATGTAATAGTACATAAATAAAAATCCAACCTGGCTACCATCTGCAATATTTGGTCGGTTCTCAGTATCTACGAATCTAACATAGCAATCAAACTGAAATTTTGTATGTGATAGAGGCAATTAACATGAGTAGGATATATGAAAATAGGCTGTATAGTTCTTAACGGAACTACTTGTTATTAATTAATTCATAATTTATTTAATAATTTACTTTTTAACCACCGGTATTTATTTAGTTATTTATTTTATTTCGTGTCGTTTTATGTTTTTAATTTGTCTTATTTTAGTTAAGTTAATTTGATTTTATTTCATTCTATTTTGTTTTATTTTTAATTTTATTTCTTATTTTTCATTTTTTTTAAATTTTCAGTTTTATGTGAGTTTATATTATATTTTATTGAAATGTTTGTACCTTTACTTACCTGGACTTTTCCTTTTTGTTCCAGGTAGGAGAATGCTTCGGTGAATAAGGACTTCTTACCGTGAGTGACTCTGAGTTGTTGTTTATATATGATTTTATTTGTAATGATTTTTCTTAATAATAATAATAATAATAATAAAGGGATCTTGAAAACATCAAGAAAACGGAGTGAAAAATCATCTGGATTCGATCTGATGACGGATATTTGAGATAATAATTCTTAAATGTGACGCAGGGTTGAAAGACGCTTAAAAACGGGCACTTTTTGTGTTCCAACTGCGATAAAAAATAATTAAAATATAAATTAAAAATTCCAAACCTACATGAACAAACGTAAAATAGAACAACGATAATGATGATGTTATTGGATTTTATGTAAGTCTATTAGTTACTTAACAAACAACCTTCAAACTCGAGTGCACATAATACTTTGGTCGACAGTTGTTATTAGTCCTACTGTATAAGCAGTTCATATTGTAGCGCTGGTACATGCCATTCTTAGAAGTCACTGTAGATCGCTGCAATCATTTCTGAAATACTGACCCTTATTTGCATCAAAATAAAAGTTGTAAAGAATGGCTGTCAAGAAATGTCTGCTAATAGATTAATAGAGAAAAGGTAGATGTTTGGCAAAGTTGAGAAACTTCAAAAGCTCTTATCTTGGAAATACATTAACTTTTTTTGCTCCAAAGTAACTTCCTCTGATATTTCAATATGCTGACAAGCCAAAACATCGAAAAGGGGGAAATTATTTTTTGCACAAAAACCTTACGAAGACCGTCACTGATATTTATCATATTCTCTTCCAAGATGTTGATTATAAGCCTGAGAAACTGATCTTCTGGACCTAGAACTGCCTCAAGTTTCTGAATGAGGTTTATTACGTCATAAACTTTCCTCTATTTACATGTGCAATTATAATTAAAAATCTATATTGAAGAGTTTCTTTTAACTCACAGAGGTGTGCAAATTATTAGACTCAACGCCAGTTTTTCAAAAAATGCATTGATAATTTTCATGATTTAATGCACTCAATATATTTACAAGGCGCTGAAGTTATTTCAAATATTAGTCTTAATTACATTTTACTTTAAGAAACTTATAGTAAAATTGTTTTATAGAATTTCCACTAAAAAGGGGCCTCGTTATACAAAATGCCACGTTTTGTTTTGATTCTAGTTTTCGTGTGAATCTAGAGCTGAGGAATTCAAAGTCTTTGTTCTAATCATCTGCTCTTGAACTAGCTATACAAAGATTCGTGAACCATGGATTGAAATCTCCTGATTTAGAGGGCACATTCCAAAGTCAATGAAACAAGACAAAACGGACCCAATTTAGCAAATTTTCAGTTGCAATTCCTTATGGGAAAGGTTGTAAGTCTTCAGGGGAGAAATCTTCACCAAGTAGGGTGATAAAAGATGTCATCCGTTGTTCAATAAAATTATTTTGAATAACACAATTCTCTATATGATTCTAGTAATTTGCCCTCCTCTGTATACAAGTATAATTAATAATGTGCGTAGTTTTCTGCTTTTCTGACAATAGTTAATTACTGGACATTAAATTTGAAAAAGATTGCAAAATTCTAAACGTATATTTGCTGGTGATTTTTTTAAAATTTGCAATTTTATCGTGCTAGCGATTAATGCTAAGATGCTCTTTGAGTACAGTCTCTCTATACCCATTATAAATCCTAGGGCTTAACTGAAGTATCATTGCTCGTACTTTATTATGACTGCTTAAGTGATGACATTTATTGATATTGAGAAAGCGTACGACAGTGTGCCTCGACAGGTGGTTTGGAATGTATTAAGGAAAAGGAGAGTTAACGGAGCTGATGTCCAAATGTTAAAAGTTATGTACAAATATTGTGTGAATAGCGTGAAGACCAGTATAGGAGAAACAGAATGGTTTAAAGTGGAAACAGGTCTCCGACAGGGAAGTGTATTGTCCCCCTTACTATTCATCATAGTCATGGATGAAATTCACAAGAATGTTAAACAGAGATTGGGACAAGAGGCAACAAAGGCCATGCTGTTTGCAGATGATATAGTGATATGGGGCGAGGATGAAAAGGAAGTACAAAAACAACTAGATGTATGGAATAAAGAAATAGAGAAATATGGGATGAAAGTAAGCACAAGGAAGAGCAAGACAATGGTAATGTCAAGAGGAAGGAAGGAAGGAAGGAAGAGGAAAGATAGAATTGAATGGGAAAATTCTAGAAGTGGTTAAAAGTTTCAAGTACTTGGGAAGTGTGATCACAGAAGATGGAAGGATAACTGAAGAAATTGGAAAGAGAATACAACAAGCGAACAGTTTTTACCAGAGCATAAGGGGTATTCTGTGGAACCGAGATGTCCCAAAGAAATGTAAAAATGTATTATATTCAACCTACTACAGACCCATACTAACATATGCAGCTGGAGCGTGGACTACTACAAAAAGAGAGGAGAGTAGAATACAAGCCGCGGAGATGAAATTCCTAAGAGATATGGAGGGCAAGACCAGAAGAGATAGAGTTAGAAACGAAGAGATTAGAAAAAGGACAGGAATCTTGAAGCTGCAGGACAGGATAGAAACAACAAAGTGGTATGGACATATGATGAGAATGGGAGAGGAGAGAGTACCAAAGAAAACTTTCTGTGAAAAGATGACAGGGAAGAGACCACGAGGAAGGCCCCGAAAGAGATGGGCAGATACAGTGTGGGAGTGTGTAGAGAAGAGAGGAGGAAAACCTGAAGAAGTACTAAAAACGGGAGAGGAGTGGTGGAGAGACAGGAAACGTTGGAGGTCCTTAATTCACAACCCGACCCAGGAAGCTGGAAACGGGAAATGAAGATGATGATGAAGTTCCACAGGGAATTATTTTTATTTATAATGGAAAAGTCATGGAATTCTCAGGGAAATTTGTTAGTTTTGTTGTGGTAGACATCCTGAACGACTCGCTCTAATTTTCTCCACGATTCTGTCGTAGAGTTTTTATTTCTTCTTTTCTCGCTGACGGTAAGATGACCTAGTAGCTATCGCCATCGAGGGGTATGATAACTAGTTTCGAATAAATGAGGTCAACAATTGAGATAAAAAGTTTTTTTATTGTGTATACATAATTATATATAATAAATAATGAACAGGTTTCAGAAGAGTAGAAGAAGAGTTTTGTTGTACTAGGGTGGTGGCTTAACCGATGATGGCCTTGCCGTATCCCAGACCGGCGTAGCCGATGGGTCCGTGAGCGTAGGCGGGGGCGGCGTAACCCAGAGGAGCGGCGACCTTAGCGATGGCGGGGGCGGCTACGACAGCCTTAGCAACCACAGCGGGTTCACGGTGGACGACGGCGTTGAATCCGTTGACGGGATCAGCGGTGTATTCCACAGTACGACGGGTACCGTCAGGCTCGACTAGACTGTAGCTACCCTGGACGACATCTCCGCTACGGCTCTCCTGCTGTCCCTTGGAGTCTCCGGTCAGAGCGTCTTGGATGTCGTAAGAGTAGCTGTATTGTGGGTTTGGGTCGTAGTCAGTGTCGATGGCGGTGGCTACCTTAGCGATGGCGGGGGCGGCAGCGTAGCCGATGGGAGCGTGGGCGATGGCGGGGGCGGCATAGCCGATGGCGGGAGCTGCATAGCCCAGAGGGGCGGCGTATCCGCGCGCAGCCAAGGGTGCGCCTGGTTGGTAGACGGCGGGGGCGCCGAGAATTCCGGCCTTAGCAACAGCCACAAGGGCTGCGAGGATGATGAACTGTGGAAGAAAGATAACATAAATGTATCATTATAGTGAATACATTGTATTTCCGGAGATTTCAATGCTAGGGTACAACAGTAACTTAGGTCTTGTTTTCCGTCTAGTTGCCCACATCTCCATTTTATTTTTAATTATTTAGCTAATTTTAAGGGCATATTGGTAATTAGTTTCGTGTACTTCGAGTGCGTGTGTGGAAATAGTCTGAAGACCTTTGTTCCTATGTTAGCAGTATGTGTGTCTAATTATTGGGGACCACAAATGTGATATTCCCAGCATTTTCCTGAATGTAGTGAGGAGCCGAATTCAGGATGGTCGCGGAAAATGTTCTATCTTTGAACTTCCATGACCACGAGTTAATAGCCTTAAATTTGTTTATGTGATGTTGCCACCCCGTGTACTTGGATGTATGTATTTGTAACTGAGTGTAGGATCCCCATCCGACTGCCTCGTTGCGTAGTGGCTAGCATTCTTGGCTGTCACCGCGGAGACCCGGGTTCGATTCCCTGCTTTGCCAAGAAATTGCATTTTGATCAGAAGGTTACAACGGGGTACACTCTGCCTCGTGGGGCAAAAACTGAGAAGAGGAGGCTTCAATTCCCACCTCAGTCATCCTAGAAGTGGCTTTTCTTAGTTTCCCCACTTCTATTCCAGGCAAATGCTGCCATGGTACCTAAGTTAAGGCCACGGCCGCTTCCTACCGAAATCCTACTTAAATTACAAATATACACGCCAGTACAGTCATTACAGTGACACAGGTTATCAGACAAATTCTACACACACTCAACTACACGGGAATACATAACCATGATGTTGCAAAGCCCCTAAGAGAATCAACAACAACTAATTCCCATCCCAGCATTTGCCATGTGTAGAAATGGCAAACCACTTCTAGAATGCGTGAGGTTGGAAGAATGACAGCCAAGAATGCTACGAAGTGCACGAGTTAACACACGCATGGCTGAGGGTCTTGTTAACCGGAACTGACTGTACGCAGACCGGTCTGTTCATCCATGACCTAGGACAATGATTCTCCAGTGTGGGAGGAACGTTTCTCGTCTGGTATCTTCTGTCCTTGACATTCTACTGCTGGGAACGTGACTGCAGACTTCCTCACGAGATGCTGCTGGTCGTCAACCTTCCAGTATGTGACCGGCTCACTACAGCGGATTCCGAACCTTCATCATCATATATATTATTTCAGTAGTATAGATCCCACCTGTGACTCTCACAAGCGACCGATCGTGACAAATGAGCATTCAAATGAAAGAGAATAGACATTAGCAGTGACGAATTGCACTCTAATTTCATAAATATATATAGTTTCTTAAAAAAAATGTATGAAGTGTGCGATTTGCAGATACTGTTGCTGTAGGAAAATACGCTCCATAATTGCTGTCCACTTCACATCTTGGCCACTGTGACGCCTATTTCATGCCATTTTAACATTCTGAGGTCTTTCCTTTATCATTTTGCATGGATTTAAAAAACAGTAAATCAAAAGAATGAGTACCTACTTAAATCGTATAATTTCATAAATATCGAATAACCGGTGAGAGTTATAATGATCCAATTTTCATTAATTGCCTTCTTAAGTTAGGGAACGTAGAGCTTGGAATTCTAACTGAAATGTAAATAGTGTTCTATAATCATTTGGTTGAAATAAAATCATAACAACCTTTCTCCTTAAGTCTCTTATTATAAACCTATTGGGGAAAGTGTGGTTTATGAACATGCGAGATTTCTCGCACGGGCCCGCTAGTCTACATAAATACTTGGAATATTTGAAATTTTTTGGCGCACACTTCAGGATGATGTTAATAGTGGGGTCCAAAATGATAAAGGTTAGCATAGGACCTTGTTTCCGGAAACGTACAGAATTACAGCTACACGAAAAAAAAAAACAAAAAAAAAACTCCACAGCACACGTTCATATCTCCCGGGGCGTGTTGGCGCAGTGATCAAGCTGTTGGCCTCTCACCAAGGTGGTCCGCGTTCGATTCACGGTCAATGCATGTGAGATTTTTGAAGTGAAATGCCATGTCCTGTGGTTCGGATTGCCATAAAAAGGAAGTCCCGTGGCTCATGATCGCATGATTACCGGTCACGTAAAACTAAAAGATTTATTTCCGTCAAATATCCCGCATTTTCGGTGCTACTGACTAGAGTCCGTACGTGATTGAACGATCATCTGATGTCCCATATCCCCTACAGGTTTGTTGACAGTTCATACCTTCTTCCAAGAATTCTCACTTGGTATTCCTTGAAGACTTACTGCACGAGTTCTTAGACGATGTGCGTCAAAACATGTTGGTTGGTTCCTTAGTTTAGGGGCTGCGACAACGCGGTCATGTACACCCGTGTACTTTGGGTGTGTGTAGAATCATTCTGATAACCGGTGTTAATTGTGATGTCTGTATTAGTGTGTGTTATCTGTTTTTAATTCAATAAGGACTGCAGACATTGAATTTCAAGTAGTCCCTACTTTTGCCGCCAAACGCCACCGTCAATAACTACTAGTTCAGAGCTTGGCTATTAAACGCCACCGCAGTCGGCTCCTGGCGACGAACGTAGGAACCTTAAGAGCGTTGTTTAACCTATAAGTTAATTTAGCTTCACACAGGTGTAATTAGTGGAAGGTTCTTTAACATGCCATAAATCTATGACATGGGACCGCCAGCTTTACTTCCCCTCCGAAGGAAGACATACTGAGGGATTTTTAACGCTCTTAAAAAATCCGACGACTTCGGCCGGGTTTGAACCCGCGATCTCGGGCATAGAGACAAATCATGTGATTTCAGCACGATGGCGCACACCCCCCCCCCCCCTAATTTTTCACTTGCGGTCCCAAAATCATCTGCAACAGTGGATAGGTCGTGGTGGTCCGATTGCTTGGCCTGCAGGTTCACTCGACTTGACTCCTCTAGATTACTACCTCTGGGATCACATGAAAACTTTGATTTACGAGACCCCTGTGGAATCAGAGGAAGACCTACCGGCGTGGGTTATGGCTGCGGTGGATGTTGGAGGACCAGGGGTTGGTGATGGCATGTACCAGAACATGGGGAGGAGGAACAGTGTCTGTGTTGACGTCCGTGGTCGTCACATCGAGCCCCACCTGTAATTGAACCCAGATGGCAAGCAACAGGAGTCGGCCAATACGGGAGCTGTAAGGGGTAGCAGGTAGACGGGACGTTTCCGGACATAAGTTCCTATACTAAACTTAACCGACTTGCTCCCCACTACAAGCCATCAAAGTCTGTAATGGGAATTCAGAAACACCCTGTGTTTGGCCACTATTAACATCATCCTGAAGAGTGCGCAAAAACTTCAAAAATGTATTTATCATTTCATAAAGTACAAAAGCAAACTTTATTAATTATGAAGGCGTTTTTTGGCCACTATTCTGCTAAGGTCCCATTCCAGTTTCGTACCGAAAATAAGGTCCCATTAACACCAACCTACACATAAGAGGTGCCTACATTTTCAGCATAACCCAATGCGTAACCGAAACGCACTCACTCACTCTTTAAATGCCTCACAATTAAATAAATACCTTAAAACATGTATATTTACAATGAAATAATGAAAGAATGCAACACGGTAACCATGGTAACAGAATCTCACAGGTTCATCTATTTCTGTAAGACTCAATGCAATTCCAATTATTACATTACTGTGAACGTTTCCAGACGGTTATAAGGTTATCACTGAATCAAATTAAGCTGTAAAATTCATCAATACATACAGTATAATGCGCCTAAGGTGGTCAAGGGGCACTCTAGAATTTTTTCACGCAATTTTCACGTGTGAGCGTGGTACGAAAAGTCTTTTTCTCCCGACTATAAAGGATCTCCGAAAACCACATTTAAAGGCTCTTAAATTAACAGTGTCTGTGATATTCCCAGAAAACTAACTTCGCTCTGATATACCTATGAAGGAATGACAAACCCTAACCACTGCACCAGTAGCTGAAATGATAAAGTCTGATTATTCATACCAAGGATAAATCAGTCATAGCATTCATGATTGAGATCTTGCTAGCTGTACTCTTTACAACTAGAATATTCGCGGGCGAAGCCGCGACGGGTAATGCTAGTATGCATTAAATAATAGACTCAACACAAAATGTTTCGTTTGGTGACTTGTGCGATTTGTAAGAAAACATAACTTGCTTTCAGTAACCATGAACTAAAGGAAGGTGAAAATATGTTGAAAGAGATTTCGCATTTTTCTTTAGCTAAAACGATATTATTTGTAAAATTTTGGTAACTGTGTCAAGAATTACTCAATAATTTCCTGATTTTACCAGCAAATTTTCTTGTAATTCATTCAAGATTTTATTTTTAAGATAACGTCTCGAGAATTCGGACTGTGTCTAGTAAATGATACGCCGGTTATTAGTGGTTTCCATTACAATTAACTTTGACTTTGGGCGTGATGGCGCTGCGGTCAAGCATTTTGCCTCTCACCAAAGTGGACCGGGTTCGATTCCCGGTTAATGCATGTGGGATTTTCGAATTGAAATGCCATGTCCTGTCGTTCGGATTCCACGTATAAAGTTGGTCCCGTGGCTCATGATCGTGTGATTACACGGTCATGTTAAACTACAACCTTACTTCTTTTGCTTTGACTCTGAACAGGCGATATCTATATCAATTAACTTAAACTTTGATCAGTGAATATTTATAGCAATTACCTTTGACTCTGATCAGTCATTATTTTTATAAATTAACTTTTACTTTGATCAGTCAATTAACTTTGACTTTGATCAGTCAATATATTTAGCAATTAACTTTGACCTTGATCAGTCATTATTTTTATAAATTAACTTTGACTTTGATCAGTCAATATATTTAGCAATTAACTTTGACTTTGATCAGTCATTATTTTTATAAATTAACTTTGACTTTGATCAGTGAATTAATTTTAACTTTGATCAGTCATTATTTTTAGCAATTAACTTTGACTTTGATCAGTCATTATTTTTTAAATTAACTCTCACATTAATCAGTCAATTAACTTTGACTTTGATCAGTCAATATATTTAGCAATTAGACTTTGATCATTCATTATTTTTATAAATGAACTTTAACTGTGATCAGTCATTATTTTCTAGCAATTAACTTTGACGTTAGTCAGCCAATATTTAAAGCAATTAATTTTGATAAGCCAATATTTAAAGCAATTGACTTCGACTTTGATATTTTAATATGTATGTCTACGATTTACTATTCCCGTTTCTACTGGGTTTCGAGTGATAGGCAATGCGTTTATACTGTATGTATCGGGTGGGTTTTATTGCGGGATACCAACCTCACGAGAGATTAAATGAAAGAAGATGAATGAAATGTGGCAAGGGGCTGTGGCTTGTCAGAAGTTACCGCCTGAACACCGGGCCGGGGACGGGCGAACCCGCTGTTGGTAAATGTGGACTTACCTTGACTGCCATGCTGTCGGTCTGTGTTAGAACTGTACCAAGTGTTGGCCAGTCGGGAAGCTTATATCCCAGGAGCATGTCGTAACATTGGTATTTGTCCACACACACACACCTGGGTGTGGTCACGTGGTAGGCAGAACCGCCCAGTACATTTGGAAACTGACCTCCAATTAGGAATGTAAGGCACAGTGGCTATTGCAGATGACCCCCCTCCTTCCTTGATTGGTTCGTCAAGGACGTTGTGCAGTCTACATGCCACAGTGGGTGAAGATCATTCATTTAGCAGCAAGTCCAGAGTGGAGGCATGAACCCTGGTGCTGACAGTGGCTATACTGAGTGACGTCTTTCCCAGACAAACTCCGTAGTTCAAGTCCCGGGGCTCTTACTACATCCAACTACAAGAAATACAGGTTATCACGCAAATACACGGACCTGATGAGCAATATGTCGTAAGCGCCTAATGAATTGGCAACAACAGCATCCATTCAGTATTATTGCTTCATCACGGTCGTCAGCTCCGTACGCTTAGATCTGTTCGTTAACTCCCGGTTAATGCATTGTGCGATTTTCGAGGTGAATACTCTCACATTCGGTGGTTCAAATTCCACTTGAAGAAATAGGAGCTACCGTGGCTCAAGCTTCCTTCCTTTTGTCTCTTTTTTTTCTCTCGCTAACCTGTGCTATTATGGGTGAATTTTAATGTTACGTTATAGTTATTTAATCCTTTTAATTCATATATTTTTATTTATTTCCTATTTAGATATCTCTCACTTCTATTTAATTTTGTTATGTGGCCTCCTGAGAGGCCGAGTGCAGGTATTTCTAGTCGATGCCCGTGGGCGACCTGCGTGTCGGTATGAGAGATAGAATGAATGAAACTGGGCAAGGATGTGGAAGGAAGCGGCCGTGGGCTGTCAGAAGGTACCGTCCCAGCATTGAAAATGGGAAACCATGGAAAACCATTTCAAGGACGGCTGACGGTGGGGTTCCAATCCATGCGTCTACCGAGTCAGCAGAGAGCTTGGCCACATGACCTAACGCTGCGCCAGCGTAGCCAGTGCTGTCGGTATTTTTTAAATAATATATCTTGAATATTTTATCTCTGAAATGAAAATCCACAACCTGCTTCCAGTCTCCGACCGGGTCAGGGAATGGAATGAATGAAGCCCCCATCTAGCGGCGAGGATATGAACTGTGCCGGCTGCCGAAGCCTGTCGCACTCCTCTGGGGCAATGATTAAATGAATGACAGATTAAATGAAATGATAGTGGAGAGTGTTGCAGGAATGAAATTTGTGACAGGGAAAACCGGAGTACCCGGAGAAAAACCTGTCTGCCTCCGCGTTGTCCAGCACAAATCTCACATGGAGTGACCGGGATTTGAAGCACGGACCCAGTGGTGAGAGGCCGGCGTGCTGCCGCCTAAACCACGGAGGCTTGTCATTTTATCTCTACAAAGTATAAATCGAAGTCCCCGATTCTTGGATGTAACGGGTAATCTCGAGAACCACTGGATGGATTTTGATGGGGTTTTCACCATTCTGTAAAGGATTTTTCGAGGAAGGTTTTATGTAGAAAAACATTCATTTAAGACTAAATGAAGCCGAGCAGAAACTGTTTCAGTGAATCGAGTCGAAGAAAAACCTGGCGTCCGTGCGCCTTTTAAGATTGCGCTGGGTAAACCGTTATAGATATCGGGCGAAGCCGGGGCGGGTTGCTAGTTTACAATTATTAAGGAGCCATGTGAGTACAGTTTTTAATGCATGAACTGAAAATGAAAATCCACAGCCTGCTTCCAGTCTCCGACCGGGTCAGGAATGGGATGAATGAAGCCCCCATCTAGCGGCGAGGACATGAACTGTGCCGGCTGCCGAGGCCTGACGCACTCCTCTGGGGCAATGATTAAATGAATGACAGATGAAATGAAATGATAGTGGAGAGTGTTGCTGGAATGAAATTGTGACAGGGAAAACCGGAGTACCCGGAGAAAAACCTGTCTGCCTCCGCTTTGTCCAGCACAAATCTCACATGGCGTGACCGGGATTTGAACCACGGACCCAGCGGTGAGAGGCTGGCGTGCTGCCGCCTAAGCCACGGAGGCTCTTCTAGGAGCATACGTAATGTCTCAAATTGTTCTCAGAGACATTTGAAAATACATGAAGAACCTGCCTCCAAACGAGAACAGTTCCCGGCACAATCTGTGAAACTCCCCATATTCCTCTCTTTTCTCGTTAATTTCGTGAACCCATAATCTCTTTCGTCTCAATGCCAACAGAAGAAGCAATTCTTCTTCGTCAGAGGAACTGCTGGCTGGACATGCTGAATTAAAATGTTAATTAAAATACCACGAGCAGAAAACAATGTAATACACACTCGGTCGCGAGTGCTTTCACACTGGTTCGCCTTGACTTGTCTGCAGTCTATTTGACCACCCTAGTCCGCGGCGGACTGATGTCCTTCCGATCGCGTGGACAGGAACCACATTACTGTGCTGCGAGATATAGATTGCACACACTGTATAATAATGTAAACCCTCTATACATTGATCACAAAAGTTAAATACTCATCCGACTACACGCGGCTGATGACCATTATGTCCCAAGACACGTAAATGAAGTAACAGGAACAGTCTTTACAAGAAAAGTGGAACAATACCACCAGCTCGTAGAAGACATGTTTTTAAGAGCTCCGCATTGCTGAGAGCCTTCAAAATTTTCAAAGTATCAGTAGTATGTCATATTAAGTTTTTAAGATTACTTTCCCACAACCGTACGTTCTTTTGTTGTTGTTGTTGTTGTTGTTGTTGTTGTTGTTGTTGTTGTTGTTGTTGTTGTTGTTGTTGTTTGAGTCTTCAGTCTTTTATTGGTGCGATACAGCGCTCCCTACATTCCTATCCTGAACTAATCGTTTCATCTCTACATAGCTACCACACCCTACAATCTGTTTAACATATTCTAACTTTGGTCTACCCCTACAGTTCTTGTCCTCGACCCTCCCTACCATAACTAAGCTTGCTATTCCTGAATGTCTTAGTATGTGTCCTACTAACCTATCTCTTCTCTTCATTAGCAGTCGCCAGAAACATCTCTCCTCTTCCACTCGTCTTAATACCTCTTCGTTTGTTACCCTATCTACCCATCTGATCTTCATTATTCTCCTGTAACACCACATTTCAATCGCTTCAATTCTCCTCTTTCCTGCTGCACCAGCAGTCCAAGTTTCACTTCCATAGAGCGCCACGCTCCAGACAAAGGCTTTCAAATATGACTTCCTAATACCTAAATCCATATTTCATTGATTGATTTATTTATTAAATTTATGAACTTTCTGATTTTCACTTCTTTTAAATATTTCTTTTTGACTTTTCCTTGCTATTTTTTATTTTTTGTTTTCTATTTATTTTTATGAAAATTTTTAAAAAATCGTTTCATTTTTTTCAAATTTTATTTTAAAAAAGTTGCTGAAAAAAATGTTATATTAAGAAAAAATGTATTTTAGCACGAAACTGGAATCAAAGATTTTTTCACTAACTGAGGACACTGCGACAGTTTTGGTTTTAGGACGAATACACCGCAACACCCGTTTCTTTGAAAAATTTCTTTGAAATTTTATTTTAAAAAATGTTGGTTAAAAAGGATTTTTCGTATTAAGAAATGTATTTTAGCAGTTTCCTGAGCTAGAGGAAAAATCCTTGATTCCAGTT
This sequence comes from Meconema thalassinum, assembly GCA_946902985.2. Lineage (NCBI taxonomy): Eukaryota > Metazoa > Arthropoda > Insecta > Orthoptera > Tettigoniidae > Meconema > Meconema thalassinum. The sequence continues at coordinate 232,092,765 of OX336397.1, forward strand.
TCTTGATAAATTACATTTCTTAACAGACTATAACAATTCCTGTTTTTCAGCAGCTTTTACGTTAAAAAAAATCAAAAATAGCCTAAATACCGTAATCAAATTTTGAAACAATTTTCAAAAACTATTTTTTTAAATTTTATAAAAAAATAATCAAAAAATTCGAAAATAATTTTCTCTTAAGCTGACCACGCTCCTGGATATCTTCACATGAGATCCCAATCTCGTGCAGATGTTTCAGTATTATTCTCTTGGATAAAAGTGAAAATGCGTTAGGTTAATCGTGTTGACGTCATTCAGGTCACGTGCCCATGACAATTAATCCTTTTCCGCATCGTGTCAGTAATATTCTACACATGTGTAATAGAAATCCTAATCTCACTATTCTCTTTGACCGGACCTAAGGTTTTCCTCAAAATCTTCCTTTCCTTGATCTCCAATTTTTTCATCAACCCTTTCTTGTTCATGGCGAGACATTCCGTTGCATATAAAGCTTCTGGAAACTTGACCGATGACAAGGAGAGATGACAGTAGTATACAGCCGTTGCTGAGGAGGATTATATCCATGCAGAGGGTGGGTGCTGTTCTCTTCCCCGTCATATCTCTACAATGCCTTTACACCAATGCATTCTGTTCATAATCGAGAAAATAGATACACAAAATTAACACTCCAGATTCCCATACACCGAACCATGAAGTTCAATAAATCTTTTGTTTGCACCGCCTCACGCCTCTCAACACCTTCGATTTATATAAGTTCGTCAACATTGCAAGCACTGCAGCTTTCAAAAGACATCTTTCATCCTGCTTCTTGGAGCAGTATACCTCTCACATTTGATTACTGTATTATGTTAAAATAATTTTTTAAAAGTTCAATTATAACACAAGGACATTAGCTGACAACGTGTCTACTTTAATAGCTTTTCTTGTACAGTGTATGGTGTTTGTTTTTCGGGCTGATAGTCTGTATGCACTCTCACTCGTGTGTATATAATTTGTCCATTATCAGTATTATTATTATTATTATTATTATTATTATTATTATTATTATTGTATTGTTACTATCTTTTTGTTACTATAATTGTTAGACTATGATTATTTATATTGTAACGTGCCACCCCCTAGTGGCACCTTTGTTAACTGGATTACGGTGGGTATAAAGCACAACACCAATTACTGCTTAAAGAAATAATTAATTGTATTGCAGCCAGAAAAATACACTACTCAACAGCAATTATTACCTTACTCCAGTTTCCTCACGTCGAGAATACTTTCCCTTTCACTTGTCAACAGACCACAGTTAATCCTCTTCGCTAATGAGTCCGGTCCCGCACGCTCGCTGGAAATAGCTGCACTAGGTCTGTCACTGTACTATACACTGTTTCACAAGCACCACAAGCACTTCCTCGGTGTCAAGAGAATCAGCTTCACTAGGGATTTCGCAAGTCACCACACTTCTGTCGCCCAGGATAAACACTCGCACTAGCTCATAAAACACAACAACAACTGCTTGACAGGTCGCACTTATATAGCAGGCCGGTGACTCAATAAATGCTTCTAGATCCATCCAGGGTTCACGGCTTCTCGAGGTTTCCATCGCTGGTCCAGTCACGAATATTCTGGACTATCCCTTTGTCCTAGTAGCTCTGTTGCATAAGGTGCACGCAATACAGGAGGCAGGCCACAGCCCAGCCCTGGGGCAGTTGTGACTCATGCGGCGAGTGATGACACAAACTCACAGCCGTAACAATATTGTGAATGTAAGTGAAATGTTTTATTTTTATAAGCCCTAATCTTATTTTATGTAGGGCGCTACTGTAAAGGAGCTCTTAATCTCTAAGTGTAGCCGTGATAATAAAATCAATCAATCAATCAGCCTCACCCTGTTGGCAGCCACCTCTCTGCGTACACAAGGTGGTGCTATTCCGGCCAGGTAGTAAAGTGTTAGTGAAAATGAAAGATGATGGCATGAAACCTACAACTGACTACTGACTTACAAACTAGAAGAGAAAATGGGAAACAAAAAGGAGAAGAAAGTAAATAAAAGACAGGAGGAGAGGAAATGAAGCCTCCGTGGCTTAAGCGGCAGCACGCCGGCCTCTCACAGCTGGGTCCGTGGTTCAAATCCCGGTCACTCCATGTGAGATCTGTGCTGGACAAAACGGAGGCAGACAGGTTTTTCTCCGGGTTCTCCGGTTTTCCCTGTCAAAATTTCATTCCAGCAACACTCTCCACTATCATTTCATTGCATCTGTCATTCATTTAATCATTGCCCCCAGAGGAGTGCGTCAGGCCTCGGCAGCCGGCACAGTCCATATCCTCGCCGCTAGATGGGGGCTTCATTCATTCCATTCCTGACCCGGTCGGAGACTGGAAGCAGGCTGTGGATTTTCTTTTTCAGGAGAGGAAATGCCCTCAACCCTCGAAGAATGAAAATTGAGGGACTTGGAAGGAAGGAGAGCCAAGAAAAGCAAAGAGGAAAGGGAAAGAGGAGAGGATCCGTCCCAAAGGCAATGGAAAAAGGGGAAAAAAACGGACCAAGCACAGGATCCCTCGGGGTGGCCAAATCCCGAGCTCACCAGCCGTGAGGGTGTAACAACATCCAAGGTGCACCATAAGGGGTGGGGCTACACACACCCTGCCTCCTTGAGGGCCTTCAGCAGAAGGCAGGAGTTATCAGGAAAATAAAACAAGAGGGCTAACCCCTCGAAGAATGAGGGATCAGGAAAGATGAGACAAGGGCCAATTAGGGCGGGAAAGTGAAAGACTCCCTAGGCCTCGGATATCCTAATACCGTCGGGGTCGGAAAAGAACAAGAGTTGACCTAGGGAAGTCGAAAGAAAATGTGACAGTGAGGAACCCGGCACAAGTAATTGGAAGCAATGCCGGACTCATCTGGGGTCCCGTGATCGTCAACCCAGGTCCCATTAGTCGTGAGCCCCTGGGAGGAACAGATTGAGATGGTATCGACATGTGAAAAGGATGAATGATGGAAGAATGCCGAAAGAAGTGATGGAGAGACGGATGACTGGAATGAGAGGATGAGGAAGACCTAGAGTGCGGTGGATGGATTTGGTGAACGACAGTGTGAGTGCAGATCAGTGGCTGAGGAAGGATGGTGGAGTAAAGTGGAGGGGTGATATGTTTGCTCCGACCCGGCTTAGGTTAGAAAACGGAAATTGATGGCGATGATGACAATGCGACTGGCCGGGTAACAGTACAGTAATGATTGATTTTTGTATCCAAGGATTAGGTTAGTTGTTTTTTTTTTTTTGGCATATGGTAGACCATTTGAATTTTTTCATGACGTTTGTTTTTCAGATACGTCAAGTTAACATACTTATATTTTTCAACCTGATTGATTATTCCGCGAGTCATTTCTAGCTCTCTTGGCGCCGGTTTGATGTTTGTAATAAATTCGTTTTTTTTTCGAAGGAGATCTGGAGGCCCGCCTTTGAAGCTTGTTGATCTGCTTCGTTGCCTTATCCCAGAAAGCGGGGAAAACTGCAAGATCTTCAGCAAATGCTAGACAATCAACTGAAAGATTCTTAAAACTCAGCAATTCTTCTAGGTTTGTGCCATGTCTTGTGTGGGGTTTCGCCTAGGACACCAAGCTGGCTCATCAGCGGGCTCTTAGTGTCCCCGCCCGGACCCTCACAGGAGTAGCGAACTGCGCGCTACCTCTCATTTTATGAAGCTCACCTGCGCCTCTTTACTCCGAGAACTAAAAGCTCAAGCAGCCATAACCTCCCTATGAAGTCTTCCAAAAAAGATGGTACATTGGCTTTCACGGCCAGTGAATTATAGCTCAGCAATTTTTCTATGTTTGTGCCGTGCCTTGTGAGGGGTTTCGCCTAGGACACCAAGCTGGCTCATCAGCGGGCTCTCGGTGTCCCCACCCGGACCCCCACAAGAGTAGCGGCACAGACCTAGAAAAGTTGCGGAGTTTTAATTCACTGGCCGTGAAAGCCAATATACCATATTTTTAAAGATTCTTGCTCGCCTAGTCTGACTCTACTCTGGACTCCCTCATAACTCATTTGTTTGCGCCATTCAAGGATGACTTTATCATTGAGAACGCAAATGAACTGCAGAGGTGGGAGGCAATCCATCTGTCTAACTCCTGTTCTTATTTCAAAAGCATCTGCAATTTCTCCCCTAAACTACTGTGAGTGTGATTATTATTATTATTATTATTATTATTATTATTATCCCTCCCTATATTATTCTGCTAAGGTCCCATTCCAGTTTTGTACCGAAAATAATGTCCCATTAACACCAACCTACACATGTGGGGTACCTGCAGGTTCAGCATAACGCACTCACTTACTCTTTAAATGCCTCACAATTAAATAAATACCTTAAAACATCTATATTTACAATGGAATAACGAATGAATGCAACACGGTAACCAGGGTAACAGAATCTCACAGGTCCATCTATTTCTGTAAGACGCAATGCAATTCCTATTATTACATTACTGTGAAAGTTTCCAGACGGTTATAAGGTTATCACTGAACCAAATTAATCTGTAAAATTCATCAATGCATACAGTATAATGCGCTTAAGGGGGTCAAGGGGCACTCAAGAATTTTTCTCGCGCAATTTTCACGTGTGAGTGTGGTACGAAAGGTCTTTTTCACCCGACTATAAAGGGTCTCCGAAAACCACATTTAAAGCCCCTTAAATTAATAGTGGCTGTGATATTCCCAGAAAACTAACTTCGCTCTGATATACCTGTGAAGAAATGACAAACCCCTAACTACTGCACCAGTAGCTGAATTGATAAAGTGTAAGTATTCACACCAAGGATAAATCAGTCATAGCATTCATGATTGAGATTTAGCTAAGTGTACTCTTTACAACTAGAATATTCGCGGGCGAAGCCGTGACGGGTAATGCTAGTTATTATTACTATTATTAGTAGTAGTAGTATCAAAGAAATTGGTGAATCCATCAAGACGGCACAATCGTGAAGTCTACACATGGACAACATTCGTAGGAGAAGGATTGTTCTGTATGGCTACATTACTCGAATGAGTTCTATATGGTTGACAAAAAACAAGGAGGCGTGGTTCACCGAGGTAGAGAAAGACCTGCAAGAAGTGGGATAATACAAGAGGATATCCAGAAACATTTTCCGCTCAATACGAATCTCCGAGAACATCATGGTTTCCAAGAAAAAACAAAACTTAAAACTGGCAAAATATGGATGGAAGCGAAGAAGGACAGCATAGGAAACGAATGCGGGAACACTGGGCGAACGTTAAAGCCCAGGCGCAAATAAATGGAAAAGGACAGTTGAAATAGCGTGGTCCCTAGATGGCCAAAACAACAGCAAGAATAAGAAAAGAAGAAGTAATTGGTTTTCGGAAATATTGGATTTGGGAAATCCCCCCAGGGGATCACATCTATTGAGACGTGGGTTGGCGACCACGGGACCCCAGCTGAGTCCGGCGTTGCTTCCATTTACTCGTGCTGGGCTCCTCTCTGTCATCTTTCCTATCGACCTCCCTTGGTCAACTCTTCTTCTTTTCCGACCGCGACAGTATTAGGGTATCCGAGGCCTAGGGAATCTTTCACTTTCCCGCCTTAATAGGCCCTTGTCTCATCTTTTCTGATCCCTCATTCTTCGAGGGGTCAGACCTCTTCTGTTCTCTTCAGATCTCCTGCCTTCTGCTCAAGGCCCTCAAGGAGGCGGTGTGTGTGTAGCCCCACCACTTCTGGTGCACCCTGGATTGTGCTGCACCCTCAAGGGCTTACGGCTGGTGAGTTCGGGAGTTGGTGACCCCGAAGGATTCTTGAGCTGGGTCCGGTTTTCCCCCTCTCCTCTTTCACTTTCGGGGCGTGGTGGCGCAGCGGTCAAGCTGTTGGCCTGTCACCAAGGTGGACTGCGTTCTATTCCCGTTCAATGCATGTGAGATTTTCGAAGTGAAATGCCATGTCCCTGTGGTTCGGATTCCACGTAAAAAGGAGGTCCCGTGGCTCATAATCACAAGAGTCACGGTCACGTAAAACTACAATCGTCCGTCATCGTCGTCTTTCACTTTCCTATCTGCCTTTCAGTGTCTACTGTAGTTAGTTCTAGTTATAGTTTATCTTACATTCTCGTGTTTCACTATCACCCCCACACCATTAGGGGCAGATAACCTAGATGTTCGGCCCCTTAAAACAAGAATTATCATCATATCATCATTGATTTGGGAAATAGTTCGGGAACTGTAAATAAATACACATTGCTGTATATATTTTGAGAAAGGGATGTCTTTATTGAGTTATAATTTTGTATAAATAACCGAGTAGCATAGAGCAGAGTGAGGGAAGAGTAGAGGTGCTAAATTAGCTTAACCAATGATGGCCTTGCCGTATCCAAGAGCAGGGGCGGCAGCGTAACCGATGGGGGCGTGGGCCACGGCGACGGGAGCGGCGACCTTAGCGACAGCAGCGACAGCGGGTCCTCTGTGTACTACGGCGTTGAATCCGTTGATGGGGTCAGCGGTGTACTCGACGGTACGGGTGGTGCCATCAGGCTCGACCAGACTGTAGCTACCCTGGACAACATCTCCTTGACGGCTTTCCTGCTGTCCCTTGGAGTCTCCGGTCAGAGCGTCCTGGACATCGTAAGCGTAGCTGTAGCTTGGGTTGGGGTCGTAGTCGGTGTCAATGGCGGCGGGGGCGGCAGCGTAGGCTACGGGGGCGTGGGCAATGGCGGGAGCAGCAATGCCTACAGGGGCGGCGTATGCGCGCGCAGCCAGGGGAGCACCTGGAGCATAGACGGCGGGAGCGCCGAGAATACCGGCGTTGGCGACAGCCACGAGGGCAGCGAGGACGAAGAACTGCAAAGAAAGAAGAATGTTGCAATTAATACTGGATACTTATAATGCTGAATATTATAAACCAACAAACTTGAAAGAGTAACACTAACAACAATATTTGATCACTCTTTCTTCTGATTGAAAGATATCACCAGAATCTAGCGACAAAATATTAAATTAAAAAAACTCTTCTTTTCAAAATTAAAATTAAAAAAGGGTAATGGAGTGGTTTTTAAGTCAAGATTGTATGCAATTAAACTGACGAAATATTAATTGAAATGGTGGAAACATACTATTAAATCAAATATGCCAGTAGAATATCTGCAGTGGTTTTTCTGAATTTTACTCAACATATCTGATAGATAACTTGATGTGCATATATTTATCTTGGCTAGTGGTTTTATAGCGATGCTTAGTTTCCAACAGAATTAGTTTTAAAAGATCATGAAATAAACTGAACGCTCTGTGTAAAATGAAACTAGTTTCTGGAGAAACGTTATTGCACGTTTTAGTGTTTGGTGACTTCAATGCTGGTACGGAAGAGGAGCATTATTATTGTACTATTTTTATTAATCTGTAATTTGTTCTTTGATGAGAAATACAAATGATTGTTATTTTTAAACGTTTTCTTTCATAAAAGAATCACCGAAAAATTAATTAAAAGGTTTTTTTAAAATAAATTTCTCCCTACTTATGAACTCGTTCTCTTAATGAGTGGAGCGTAAGAAGGCTGTCTTTACTTCCATAAAATCAGATTTTTAAATTTGCTGGCAGTTTTAAAAATGTAACCAACAACAATTTTGCAAGATTATTAAAATTACAATCGTTGATCCACAATTAAAGCGAAACATTTCTGAATTATCAATACTACTCTTCAAATTGCAGTGAAATATATTTGACATGTCATATTGGTGTTAGCATTGATTTTGTCCTACATCTTTCCCTTTCATAGATATTTGTTGTTGTTGTTGTTGTTGCTTGGGCGTCATGGCGCAGCGGTCAAGGTGCTTGTTTTTCTTTACCGTGTTCTTGTTTAAATTCAACGTCAAACGGAAGAGACCGTGTCTTGTGATCGCGAGATTAAAGGTCACTTAATCCAAGAACCTTCTTTCCTTCGTCTTCATTGTTAATATAAAATAAGACATGATTACCAAACAACTCTAGTGAAATTTGTGCATTCTCGTATAGTGTTTCATTTCTTTCAAAACATAATTATCCTTGATAATTATAACGATAACGCACATGCTAGATGCTAAATGATCGATCTACAACTAGTCTTGAACATCGATTTTTTTAAAGTATTCGTGAAGGCCTTTTCAAGCTGAAACAAGTCTTTTTTCTCGCTTAGTGCTTTTTGTGATAAAAATAAATTTTGGTTATTTCGTGCAAAAAATATGTGTTCAATTGAAACTATTCATCAGTTTAGAAATGCTTTGTTTTGGTTATGGTAGGCGACATCCGATGTAAAGGTCATGATTATATTCATTCACATCTAGGCCTACATATTCCCTGTATTGTCCTACCCAGGAGAAGAGTCCAGAACCTCCTTCTATAGAAGGCGAGGAAGCACAGCTGACATTTAGCGGATTTTATTATGAACACAGACCGACAAATTGGAGTACGTGAATCATCCTTTAAAATGAACTATCGAAAATTTAGATGCCCCGAACTTGATGTTTATTAGTAAGGATATAAGCAGAGTTACCAATTTAGTGACTTTTCTGAAATGTTGGCATCTAAATATTTTAAATATAGTATTGTTTATATAAGAGTTTAGGAATCCCCAATAGCGACCAAAATATACTTTCTCTTTTGACAACATCTTGATCTATGAACTTTTTACTACAGCTTGATGATTTTTTAAAACTTGAGTTGGTAACCCTGAGTGCAAGCCATATAGATAGAAGATTGTTTAAAATATATCTTATTACAAGAAACTCTTTACCAATTTAATTTCTGGAACTTACTTTCGCCGTGTGATTGCGTCAGCATAGGGTGGCTTGACAAATTTACCCTTGTCATAAGAATGTAAGTGTCTGCCGGATTGGCCTAGATGGTAGCTCAGCCGTTTCTAACCCGTAGGTCGCTAGTTTGAATCCCGCATTAATAAAACTCAGTTTAAAGTCTAGGGTAGTCTGTGTCAAATTGAATAATATGGAACGTACAGAACAGCCGCCATTAATGTTATCCTTTTCTATATTACATTGCACCTCAATATCAATATTGTGTAGGAAGATTCAATGCCAGGTTAATTATGTGTAGACTTCTTTGACATATTTTTTTAAATTTATTTAATTATTATTAATTTTAATTGTTTCTCTTTTAAATCAAACTCATCACGATTTTTGCACTAGGCTATTATAAAGTTACTGTAATTACTAATAACATGTATCAAGTGATGGTTGCAATAAATTTAACTATCTCCCCTATTCTGTAGACTCCCACAGTCGTCAGGTACTTTAACTTCCATCTATTTGACTTGTATTATCAGTACAACACACACGATCTAAAATTATAAAGACTCCTTGGACATCATCAGTACGTTCCTGAAAATTGAACTCTTTAAAATCGATGTACATGTTAATAGATTTGGCAATGTTGGGTGCTGAGCACTCACCTTGTACATGGTGTGTCTTGTCAATGTGAACTGATGCCGTGTCTCGACCACCAGCGCCTTATATATTTGGTGGCGTGTCGTAATTGTTGGAGGGTTGTCATAGCAACCACACCTGTCCGTGAGGGCGTGGTCGGGTGACATTGCAGCGCCCAGTGCGATTTGGAAACTGACCTCTATTAAGATTACCTTGGACAACTGATGCCTTGTGAACTTGGCGCTGTGCTGGTTCTTTGCCAATTCTCATTCTATCTCTAGAACATGAGAGCACCGTAAAGACTACAAGAAACTAAATGTTAATACATATAAATAGATTTCTTATTTTTTAAATTTTATGGCTTCATTTGTGGCGAAGTTAAGGCTCATGGCCCTCTCTTAACCACGTGATATGATACATATTGTAGAGAAAGTGCTAACAATTAGCAATGCAATAGAAATAATACTAATATTAATACTACTACCACCAATAATAACAATAATAATCATCTAAACAATAATAATAATAATAATAATAATGCCCAATGGAATTACGTAAAATCTCTGAAGACGACATTAACGACAGAGAACAATTTAGACATAAAATCAGAAACACGAAAATTGTACAAGTCTCAAGGAAGGACACATCAGGAAAAGAACGGACAGAGGAAATGAAGAAAAAGCACAGTGAACTAATGAAGAGGGTTTGGGAAGAAAAGAAGAGAGGAAAAGGAAGTGAAGCTCTGATTGTCTCTAGTCCACACGGTCTCCTGAAGGGGAATAATCGGAAATAATAATAATAATAACATTAACAGAAGTGAAACCTGAAGCACTGTGCGCCTCGGAAACCTTGATTATTGGAGGCACATCTCTTATTAAAGACATAGAGAAAGGATAATATTGAGGACAATCCTTGGCCCACTCTTGCCAGAATGAATCTGGATGATGCGGAAGTCTCAGAAGTTTTATCAGCATTCCGAAAAGATCACTGACACCTTCAGGAAAAGGCGATTGAAGTTCTACGGCCACATTCTCTGAATGAACAATGACAGGCTCACCAACCTTGCTCTCTATGAGAGTCAAGAACGACTACCTTAGAGAAATACTAGACAAAGGCCATGAAAAAGCTATGAATGGAATAAATTCAGAATATGAGTTAGTCAATAAGTCACGCTAGGGAATCATGCACTCCACATTCCTGTGGCTTGCGCATTGTTTCTGTCTAATGCCGACACGTATGGGAACCTTCAATATTTCAAAAAGTACATCACTTAACTTGTCACTGGATTCCTAGTTGTTCCAGACGGTGAAATTAGAACAGTTCCACTTGAGAAACCAAAGTTGCTGCCGGTTTCTCGGTAAGTACGTATGTGTTGGGGGCAAAATGGACAATGCTGTATGAGCCCCGTAGTACGATTAAAATTTTTTAAAACAGAATGACGATATCTTAAACTGTTCCATAGATATTTGAGGTAAATCACCCTGTATAATCATGAAAGTCTTTCTCAGGTGGTAGGCTATATAATTATTCCAATATAATTTGGCCAACTGAAAGATATCTTTCATTTGTTAATCCTTATCAAAAAATCTGTGTTTTACCTCAACTGTCTATTGTAGATTAAAATGGTATTTACAGTATAATAACCTTACAAGATTTTGTCGGTTTTCTTGCGTAATCTTCAAAACTGTAAATAGCCAACTTCATTGGAAGCCTCTCACCTCGGCTTTATTTAATTCCGTGTGTGAACATTTCGTTTGAAATGTATTTCTACTTCAGTTTATGCCCTCTTCCAGGGGCTCACATCTAGTGGGACGTGGGTTCGCGACCGCGGCACCCCAGCTGTGTCCGGCATTGCTTCCACTTACTTGTGCCGGGCTTCTCTCCGTTTTCTTTCCTGTCGGTCTCTCTTAACCAACTCTTGTTCTTTTCCGACCCCGACGGTATTACGGTATTGTCCCTTCTCTCATCTTGCCTGATCCCTCGTTCTTTTCATTTCTTTTCATTATATTTCCTTTTTACGATTCACGCACTGTTTTTCTGAATTGTCTCCGCGTGTCTCTAAATTACATTTTGTGAATATTTTCAATCTACATTGCATTCTGTAAGTATTTAAGACTAAACTCCATTTTGTATTTTCAATCTAAATTGCATTTTGTCAGTACAGTATTTTGAATCGCGAGCTTCCACAATATTGTGAGTGTATTGAATCTACCATACATTTTGTAAGCATCTTCAGTTTCAATTGCATTTTGTAAGTATTTTGAATTTCAATTGCATTTTGTAAGTATTTTGAATTTCAATTGCATTTTGTAAGTATTTTGAAATTCAATGGCTTCTTGTTGAGTATTTCGAATCTACATTGCATTTAGTAAGTATTCTGAACCTAAACTACATTTCGTGCGTCTTTTCCAGTCTAAATTCCTTTTGTGAGTATTTCCCTTCTAAATGAACTTTTGTTAACTATTTCCACTCTACATTTTTTGAGTCATTTCAATCTGAGTTCCATTTTGTAAGTATTTTCAGTCTAACTTAGTTTTTGTTTTGGTTTCCATTTCATAGTCATTTTTGTTATCACCCAGACCATTAGGGGCCGATAACGTGGATGTTAGGCCCCTTAAAACAACAATTATCATCATCATCATCATCATCAGCCTTTGATGCTATTTTAGGAGTTTTACAGTGATTATGGTTATCAATGATAATCCATAATGCCGAGAAGGAAAGCGGATATAGGTCATAGTACATCAAACTGTAAAAGAGTGCGGTAATGTCATCCACAACGAAATCACGAAAGGCATCAGTTAAAAGTATTATCACATCACGCATTTCTTACCGCGCCTCTGGGAATCATGGACAAGCAATTGATCCCCCGGTACTAATCTCAAGAGGACGTCGCAGGTTGTAGAAGGAACTTCTTTGGAAATAAATATAATTGTATTGAGGTATTTTAATCAGTTTTTTCTAGGAAACGAATAAATACTTTGTACACATATTGTAGAGGAGAAAGAAATGCCTCATAAGTACTGCGGAACCAACGTCCTGCTGGTGATGGGTATAGCGTAAACGATAGATGCAGTTACGACCACAGGTTGACAGCCTTAGCAACCATTGCAGGTTGACAGCCTTAGCAACCAAAGCGGATTCACTGCCTTAGCAATCATTGCAGGTTGACAGCCTTAGCGACCAAAGCGGATTCACTGCCTTAGAAACCAATGCAGATTGACAGCCTTAGCAACCAAAGCGGATTGACAGCCTTAACAACCAATGCAGGTTGACAGCCTTAGTAACCAAAGCGGATTGGCTGCCTTAGCAACCAAAGCGGATTGACAGCCTTAGTAACCAAAGCGGATTGGCTGCCTTAGCAACCAAAGCGGATTGACAGCCTTAGCAACCAATGCAGGTTGACAGCCTTAGCAACCAAAGCGGATTCACTGCCTTAGCAACCACTGCAGGTTGACAGCCTTAGCAACCAAAGCGGATTGACAGCCTTAACAACCAATGCAGGTTGACATCCTTAGTAACCAAAGCGGATTGGCTGCCTTAGCAACCAAAGCGGATTGACAGCCTTGGCAACCAATGCAGGTTGACAGCCTTAGCAACCAAAGCGGATTCACTGCCTTAGCAACCATTGCAGGTTGACAGCCTTAGCAACCAAAGCGGATTGATAGCCTTAGCAACCATTGCAGGTTGTCAGCCTTAGCAACCTAAGAGGATTGACTGCCTTAGTAACCAAAGCGGATTGACAACCTTAGCAACCATTGCAGGTTGTCAGCCTTAGCAACCTAAGAGGATTGTCTGCCTTAGCAACCAAAGCGGATTGACAACCTTAGCAACCATTGCAGGTTGACAGCCTTAGCAACCAAAGCGGATTCACTGCCTTAGCATCCATTACAGGTTGATAGCCTTAGCAACCAAAGCGGATTGACTGCCTTAGCAACCAACGCGGATTGCCAGCCTTAGCAACCATTGTAGGTTGACAGCGATAGCAACCAAAGCAGATTCACTGCCTTAGCAACCAAAGCGGATTTACAGCCTTAGCAACCATTGCAGTTTTACAGCCTTAACAACCAAAGCGGATTGTCTGCTTTAGCAACCAAAGCGGATTGACTGCCTTAGCAACACTTCCTGGGATCCATGACATCAGTTGACCGTTCGCCAAAGGTTACCGATCTGCGTATTCAGAAATCGTTTCCAATTTCAACTCGTACGCTTAATCAGCCAACCCGCACACTCCTCTGATTGTTCTGATTGACTTCAGTGTGTTGAGAAATCCTTGTCTAGTTCAGACAATGCAAGCTCGTTATGGTATCCACTCATCAGACAACACGTCATTATTTGTTGCATATTACACACAATAGTACTGTCAATATTATTAATGAAATTATAGTTTTGTGAATGTTTTCATCTCTTGATGAATGCAGTACATTTGTATTTGTGTGTTGGCACAGACTACTGTAGAGTAAAATGTGTCTTTGTCTAAGTTTCATTTATTGTTGTGATTATATGGAATCTACGGAGGTATGGGTGGTGCTAAGTAATGGATTCATGGAACAATTAGTGCAATTAGTGAAAGGTTCTACTCATAGGGTCAGTGCTATTGTTCTGACTCAGCGAGGAAAATATTGACAAACTACCTGACTCCTTATAGTGCTGCCTTGGGTTTTACGGCGATACTTTTTGAGGATCCAACCAACTACCTACCTGACAGACAAATGTTCGGAGTCTTATTTAGCTCTTCGTCTGCAATACAATATTTAAATCTTGAAAACCAAAATATTCATAAAAACTAAGAAGGTGTTGGAGCGTACATATCAGTGAAATATATTAGGAAATTGGAAGCTAAATCATACAATTGAAAAATATCTTTTAAAATAAAGAAAGATGCAATAATTGTTGCGTATGAGATCAGTAACAAAACAAAAGAACATCGTGTGAATACTTTTCAACAATGGCAAACAATAGATAAAACAAATTTTAATTATTGCAGTATCTTTAAACATTTTCAAAATTATTTATTATTGAACAACACTCTCAATTTTTAATTTTTCTGAAGTTTTTTTTTTCAATTGTATGATTTAACTTCAAATTTCCTAATATTTCCCACTGATATGTGCGCTTCAACACCTTCTTTGTTTTTATGATTATTTTGGTTTTCAGGATTTTAATATTTTATTGCTGACGAAGAAGGCTCGAAAAATGCACAAACTGTATTTGTTTATTTTTTTAAATATTGACATTACTATTGTTAATACTTTGTGAGCCAATACCATTATGATTAACAATTTTAATTATTCGACTGGTGAGGGTAAATAAAATACAATTGTAATGAGATATTTGCATTTGTTTATTTTTTAGGAAACTAATAAATAGACATACACTGTTGGGGGAAGGAAGAAGTAGGGGGTGCGAAGCTTAACCGAGGTAAGCCTTGGTGGCGATGGGGGCAGCATAGGCTGCGGGGTGAGCATAGGCGACAGGGGCGGCCACCTTGGCGATAGCGGGGGCAGCGTAGCCGATGGGTGCGTGGGCGTAGGCGGGGGCGGCGTAAGCCAGAGGAGCGGCGACCTTAGCGATGGCGGGGGCGGCTACGACAGCCTTAGCAACCACAGCGGGTTCACGGTGGACGACGGCGTTGAATCCGTTGACGGGATCAGCGGTGTATTCCACAGTACGACGGGTACCGTCAGGCTCGACCAGACTGTAGCTACCCTGGACAACATCTCCTTGACGGCTCTCCTGCTGTCCCTTGGAGTCTCCGGTCAGACCATCCTGAATATCGTAAGCGTAGCTGTAGCTTGGGTTGGGGTCGTAGTCGGTATCGACGGCGACTGGGGCGGCGACCTTGGCGATGGCGGGGGCAGCAGCGTAGGCTACGGGGGCGTGGGCGATGGCGGGTGCAGCATAGCCTACAGGGGCGGCGTATGCGCGCGCAGCCAGGGGTGCGCCTGGGGCATAGACGGCGGGGGCGCCGAGAATACCGGCCTTAGCGACTGCCACGAGGGCGGCGAGGAGGACGAACTGGAACAGAAATTACAAACCGGATGAGATTCATAATTGTTACCAACTTTACGGATTTATACATACGTGTTCAGATTTTAAATGAAATTTCGAATGTCATGCCAACTATACCGGATTTCATTATTTTTGTCTATTATTTGCAGTGGATGTGGTTTCCATTCTGAATAGTGGTCTTGTTTTCAACTCTTTCTTTCCAATGTTTGTGTCACCTTAAGAGAGACAATGCTCCTTAAAATAGTTTTTATGAATCTTTCTTCATTTTTCTTCGGGTTTCTCGCTATTTTGAAGCGTTTACAATAATTATACTGTTGGTTCAGGGCATTGAAGTCACCACTACGGAAAACATTGAGTCCAGTCGTGTTACTAAATTGCCAAGTGCCCAACGTCACAGATTAGTATCATTATTAGATCTTGGACAGGAAGCTTATTTCAGTCCCGGTGCTGTATGGTCAGGTCAGTTATATGTGATAGTAATTTAGTATATAAAGTAGGGCTCGTACTCTACTTTTAATAGTTTTATTTCAGTTATCAAATAATCGATTAATTGAATCAGAAAGAGTTGATTAATTTCTACAAAACGATTAATCGATTTGTCGAATAATTGTTCAATTGTTTTGTGGATTAATTGATGTGCTTTGCTCCTTTAACTACTTTCTAACAGAAGCATAACAGACTTCTAATGAATTAATTTAAAATATATTGTATCTTATTGTATCATTTTGAATGAATACGATTTTTCACAAACAAAGTTGTAGCGATATTTCCATCCCCTTGGTCTGATTTTGCCCATTAATGAAGTCGACCGAGATTTTGAATATCATTTGAAAGTGATGTGCGGTGCTTATGGGGTCTGGAGGATGTGAAATGCGAAGACATGTCGAAAGTTTCCGGAATTCGCATTATGGTTCCCATATCAACAGGTGGCTTAATCTACCGAATTCTCTGATAGAAACAATCGTTTGATTAGAGTTTAACGGCTAAATTTGATGGACATTTCACTCGTTTAATGTAATAATGGTTTATATAAAAAATTGTAGGTTCTTTTTAAAAAGATTTTTCCTCCGTGTAGCGCTGGAAATTAAATCGGGACTACTCCATAGTTCTTCTTCAGTGTGTGAGATAACATAATTCCTTGTGCTATTTTCCGAATAATATTGCAATTATATCAAGAAGACTCGCACTAGTTAGTTCCTTTGTTGTTTTTTTTTTGGAATGAAACGATAACTGCCCCCAATTCTATGTGACGTCAAAACCATGACATTATTTAAACAGTTTGATAAATTCCTTTGAGCCTTTCCCATAATATTGTGATTTGTGTTACTGTGACAGTAAATAAGTGATTTGCTCACGGGTGAGGTCCGTCCGATGATATTTGAATGCGACAGCCTCGTGTCTCTGCAAGGGTAACATTTTAACGACACCCCTACGACTCTTAAGATACTTAATTTAAATGAACGTAAAACTTTAACATCATCATCCACTACGCTATGGCTTCCCTGCCTTCATTCTTCGAGAGAGTAGGATGATCTTATTCGCACGCCGGTATACTGTATATTGTTGTGTGGCCTGCGGAGAGACGTGGAGTGGGTCCTCGCGTCGTGATGAGGACGTCACAAACATCCCGTCATGGGAATCAACCATTGGAGATAAAAGATCCTCACAGCTTGGTTTGAACTTTGAACTAGGACCCTTCGTGCCAGAGGCAACCATGCTAGCTAACTACTTAGCCACGATGCTGGACAGAACTCGTACAACCCACACTAGTCTGGGGATAGGCTTAGAAATTGACGTCATATTGGCAACTGGCACCATTCCAGTACCTCACACCAGAATGAAATGTCTTGGCAGAACCGGGCATCGAACCTGAGCCTTTAGAGTGGTAGCCAACAATATTAACCACTACATCACAAAGCGCACGTCTTGTGGAGTATTTTGCACTTCTAAATAGGAGAATAACGGATCGAAAATGCAGCCTATTTCACGAATAAACTTCAGAACCTATCGGAAACTTCAATGCGCTGGACGAGGTTTTGGTATTGTCGCCTGAAAGAACTATGATTTTCCACAATTGACAGACACACGCACAAATCTTCTGTCCTTTGTTTTTTGAGAATTTGCTCGCAAATTCTTAAAAATGAAGTTCTTTCTTTTTCGAGTAGTAGGTTATGTCACACGGAGGAGCGAACAACCACTTGCCACTTACCCTGTAAGCCATAATGTTTGTCTGAACGGGTGCTCTGTTTGCGAACAACTGATGTCTAACCCAGCCAACTGGGGCGCTTTTATTCTGTGTGCGTGATGTAATGCTACAGCCCCTCCGGGTCGCGGTACAGTCACGTGATCAGCCGCCTAAAGATTAGCAAACTGACCTCCAATCATCTCACACATTGGCAATGGCGATTATTGGCGTGGCTTTCACTCATTAAATGACCTTCAACTTGTAGAAAATGACAAATGTGTTGCCTATTGTTCTGTTCCTTTATAGCAGAGCTTTAGATATTCTAACATCGAATTGTTCGAATTGATCATTTCGAATATTTGAATGGAACATTCCAATTATCCAACCTATTCGTATTTCTAAATATTCGCATGAGTGAAATAACCTGACTATTCAGTCAGTGATCGAATGATGCCATGAATAAAACGTACATATGAAAAACTAGAAAATAAAGCACAAAGAAAAAAGGAAGGAAAGAAAGATAAAAAGTGCTTGATATTTATTTATTTGCCTATTTATTTATTTATTTATTGATTGATATACAGTATTTACTTATTTAAGTATTTATTAATTTATTTATATATTTTATTAATTTTATTTATTTATTTACTCATTTTAATTTATTTTCTTCTATTCGATTTTTATTTTGTTATTTTTATTTTTTTTACTTCTTTGGTTTTTGTATCTTTTTATTTCTTCATTTTTAATTTTTTATCTCTTATTTTATGTTATGTTATTATTTATAAAGATATATCAGGCTCAATGGGGAAGATGTTAACCTCCTTATATTCGCCCCTGCTTCCAACTACTCGTTCCCCCAGGGGCTCACATCTTGTGGGACGTGGGTTGGCGACCACGGGACCCCAGCTGTGTCAGGCATTGCTTCCACTTATTTGTGCCGGGCTCCTCTCCGTCTTCTTTCCTGTCGACGTCCCTTGATCAACTCCTGTTCGTTTCCGACACCGACGGTATTAGGGTATCCGAGGCCTAGGGAGTCTCACTTTCCCGCCTTAATTGGCCCTTGTCTCATCTTTCTTGACCATCCTTCTTCGAGGGGTCAGACCTCTTGTTTTCTTTTCATTATATTTCCTTTTCTCTTTAAGACTCACGCACTGTTTTTGCTACTTGGCTCCCCGTGTATCTAAATTCCCTTTAGCGATTTTTTTTTAATCTACACTACATTTTGTAGGTATTTTTAATCTACGTTGCATTTTGTAAGTCTGTTCGATCTTAATTGCATTTCGCGATTGTTTTCAACCTCAATTGCATTTTGTAAAGATTGACAATCTAAATTGCTTTTTAGTAAGTTTTTCAGTATAGGAGCAGGGCATTTTAGTGAGTATTTTGAATTACAATTGCATTTTGTAAGTATTTTCAACCAAAACCGCATTTCGCAAGAATTTTAAATCTAAATTGCATTTTGTGCGGTGGGCATTTTGCAAGTATTTTGATTCTCAATTGCATTTTGTGGGTATATTGAATGTAAATTACATTTTGTCAAGTATTTTCAATCTAAATTGCAATTTGTAAGTATTGTCAATCCAAATGAGTAGTTTGAATCTACCGTGCGTTTTGTAAGCATTTTCAATTTCAATTGCATTTTGTAAGTATTTTGAATGCCAATTGCATTTTGTAAGTATTTCGACTCTACATTGCATTTTGGACGTATTTTGAACCTAGCCTGCATTTTGTGCGTCTTTTCAATGTATTCCTTTTGTGAATCTTTTCGTTCTAAATTCCCTTTTGTAAGAATATTTTGTGTTGTTTCAATCTGAGTTCCATTTTGTAAGTATTTTCCGTCTCACTTTATTTTCGTTCTGGTTTCCATTTCATTGTCATTTTCGTTATCTCCCAGATCATTAGGGGCCGATAACCTGGATGTTAGGCCCCTTAAAACAACAGTTATCATCATCATCACCAACTACTCGTCCACTGGCCATATTTCGTGACACAAAATGCTGTAATTTTCGTGTACTTATCTTCTTCAAATGATTCAAATATTTGAACTGTTCGATTTGTTTTTAAGTAATCGTTTATTCGAAAGACTAGAATACCACAGTAGTGAAACTACTCGGCTCGGTAACTTCGATAATTGGAGGCAGATCTCTTGTTACAGACCTAGAGAAACAAGAAGGGAAATATTGAGGAATATCCTTGGTCCAGTCTCCTCTGAAGGACTCTGGAAGTCTCAGGAGCTTTGTCAGCATTCTGTAAAGGTCACTGACACCTTCAGGAAAAGGCGATTGAAGTTCTATGGCCACATCTCAAAATGATCAATGACAGGCTCACCAACCTTGCTCTCTCAATGGGAGTCAACAACAACTGCCTTTGAGAAATAACAGAGACCTTCAAGAAATCGTCATTACAGAGGAAATTATACAAGATCGAGTCCAGTTCAGAACATTAATCAGCAGTCATCATTTCTCTGAGACAATGGCTACCAGGACCAAGAAATCATTGACTGAAGAATGGAGGAACATTGTCAGTGCCCAGAAGAGGTGATTTTGGGAGGAGAAAATATCAACATCATAAGCTAAACACATTCTATCACGCTCTACTGATTGGCATAATATTAATAATTACACTAATAATAATAATAATAATAATAATATATAGTTAAGGCAAATATTCAGGATGATAATGCAGAAGATGCCAACTAGAACCGAAAACAATTCAACATATCACAGGAGGCTGCCAAGCAATCTCCTGTACTGATTACATGAAAAGGCACAACCAAGTGGCCAAAATAATGCACCCACACCTTGCTCAAAAGCACTTATTATCTGATAATATTTTGCCTTGCTATCAGTATGTTCCTGACACCGTTTTGGAAAATCCTAGTCACAAGTTGTTATGGGACCGATCAGTTATTACTGATAAAACCATACCAGCAAACCGGCCAGATATAGTTCTTGTGGACAAGGTGCAGAAGAGAACCTTCCTCATTGATATTGCAGTGCCCAATTCCCATAATCTGCAACAAACCTGCTGTGAAAAGATCACCAAATATCTGCCCTTGGCTGAGGAAATACGGCAAATATGGAGACAGGAAAGTGTAGTGGTTCTGCCCATAGTCATTTCTTCTACCGGCATCGTCCCTAAATCATTGGCTCGCAATCTACAAATATTGGGAATACATCCTGGTCTACATATCACCATGCAGAAGGCCGTCATCTCGGAGACCTTTTCCATTTTTCGTTCGTTTCTCAATGTCCACCTTAAGAGATTTAACCATACCGTCTTGCAAACAAGCCGACGATATGTTGATATGTCCCACTTACTTACTTACTCCTTGACGCTATGGTCCTTGCAGAACCTTGGTCTCCGCAACTATCTCCTTCCAAAGCTTTATGTTGATTGCCTTGGTCCTCCATCTCCTGACTCCCATGGTACGTAGATCGTCCTCCACTTCCTCGATCCACCGCTTTCTTGGCCTACCTCTATGTCGTCTAGCTCCTGGATGCCCCTCCAGCACTTTCCTACTTTTTCCTGGCTGGAGTAGGCTTCTCACATTCCAAGTCGCTAATACCAATCCATAACCAATTCCACGCTTAGGACGTTTTTTCCGTTTTATCCGTCAGGTTTATTCTCATTCTTAGTGGCTTCTCAACAATGATATGTCCCACTTATGTGGTGAAATGAATGTAGAAATAATAATAATAATAATAATAATAATAATAATAATTGCTACACCTGGAAAGAACACTGCCGCATGGCCAGCAGCACATCGGTAACCCGATAACCAACGCTCTGCTTCACCACTGCGACACCTGGAATGCGGAGGGCCCTACTTACCGTTTATTCAGAGGTCCGCGTCACTTCCACAGCAACAAAATCACCTCCAGATGACATGTCCCAACAGAAGAGCTCCAACGGGGTGGAAGGAAAGTGGAGAAGGGGAACGCACAGGCTATCATACAGACACCCCCCAATAACCGACAGAACTGCCGTCGGCGAAATAATGCCACAACAGTTGCTTAAAATTTTAAAAGTAAAAATTTAATGTTAAAATATAAGGAACACCTCCACCAGAAAGAGAACATGCATGAACCAGAATAACTTACAAGGAATGCAAGATACCGCTTGACATGCTTGCTTGCAAGGCCAAGAAAAGAAAAGACTTAAATTAAAATAAAAATGTTAAAGCCCAAAGGCTAAAATAAAAATTACAGGTATAACACAATGAGAAAGGGCTTGATAATTTACAAGGGAATGCAATAGCGATCCGGCATGCGTAGATCCGTGGTCACGATGAAACGAGAAATAAAAATTAAATTAACCAAATTAAATTGTATTCATTAATTTGCATGATGGAGAAGCCGCCGTGGCTTAGGCGGCAGCACGCCGGCCTCTCACCGCTGGGTCCGTGGTTCAAATCCCGGTCACTCCATGTGAGATCTGTGCTGGACAAAACGGAGGCAGACAGGTTTTTCTCCGGGTACTCCGGTTTTCCCTGTCAAAATTTCATTCCAGCAACACTCTCCACTATCATTTCATTTCATCTGTCATTCATTTAATCATTGCCCCAGAGGAGTGCGTCAGGCCTCGGCAGCCGGCACAATTACTATCCTCGCCGCTAGTTGGGGGCTTCATTCATTCCATTCCTGACCCGGTCGGAGACTGGAAGCAGGCTGTGGATTTTTTTTCAATTTGCATGATGGAGAAAAACACAGGAACAATTACTAAAAACACAATGTTAAACCGACGAGGTTAAATAAAAAACATCTTAAGTTAACACAACACGTTTTTGTTTCGCGGTGGACGCCAAGAGACTGCCCTCGAGACCATAATGCATCACGGCAAAAAAAAAAAACTAACATGGCCACGAAAAACAAAAGGAAACCGCATGCCTGATCGAAATTACGGCAAACAAATAATAAAATTAAATTTAAACATTAGCAGAAGGAAATGAACGGCGGGAAACAATAATGTCTAAATACTATTATAACAGTGAAAGGCAACGGATCAGACAAAAAAAACGACCGACTAATGAACCAATTTAGGCCTAGTGTAAATAGACTCGTCTGGCCAGTACCATAATGTTATAAGAAGAAACTGCCTTAGCTAGATGCCAAATAATAAGTTAAGAAGAAAAACAGTAGTGTTCCCCGGACAAAAAATAGTTTAACAAACTTTTACATTTTCATAGGTGACATATCTATTCCAAGGTCAACCTTTCAGAACTAAAACAAACACTCATCACACAATGCAAAATAAGGAGCTCCAATAATTTAAATTAAATAAGGTTTCAAGACATACCTTAATAAGGCCTTTGGGGAGACACTGATGATAAAACAAACATAACACTAATAAATAATCTTAAAAAATTGAAAACTGCCCAGATGGCTGTCGCTGGCACATGCAACCATTGACACCAAACATCTTCAAGTTTTCTCCATTCCGGCGAAAATAAGGTAGATCATGCTTCAGGGGCGACGATCCCACTTCCTACCCACTGCGGTACACTTTTTTTTGTAATGTAATTTCATTTCTTGGTGAGGCGAGGGCCGCAGGCCCCCACCTCAATAGACAATCAAATTCACGATCACTCAGTTCAATCCAGACTGTTCAGTTACCGATGACAACACATAATGGCGCTGACAAGGAAGCCAGGCGCGCTGCATGCATGATATTTGGAAAATGTCCAATCACAGATTGACACATCAAACAACAATGTCATAAATAGGTAATTAATTTGGCGGTATCATGCATACACCGGCATTTGTTTCATGACGAAGAATGCAATTGTCTTTCAATTATGTCATGCACATAAGGAGTTTTATAAGACACAGCACACACTCCCTAGCGGAACTGCAGGAACTACTTGAAATAACCACCGAAGTCCGACAGCAGGTGCTATCTCGTGGTCACAGGCGGAACCAAGCGACGAAGTGGTCGTTTCAAAAAAGTCAAGAGCTGCATCCATGGGTAAATACATGTTTGAAATGTTGGGACGGGCACTTGCACGTAACAGTCTCCCTCCCTTAAGCGTGAACACCGTTCACGAATATGCCTAGGCATAGGCAGTACTCCTTAACTTGTCGATTCACCAAGCATGTTTCCAGAAGATAATGTTCACCAGTTAACTCCAATTGATGGATGAAACCGCATCGTTTTGGTTAGGAAGAATGCAGGGTCAGATTATCAGTGATGGGATAATTGATCACCTCGCAAACCACTTAGTCAACAGCATCACTGTGTCCAAAAATCTTCAGAAATGCAGTACACCAGCACCAGCAGTGCTTTCAGAGTCCGAGACACGTTAGATACATTTTCAATAAGTCCAATTTAGTTCGCTTTAGACGAAGTAGGTGGAAGCAATGTGCAATATATTATGTGACGCGTGGGCAGCCATTTACAAAACCGAAATTAATCTAATTTCAAAAAAGGATTACAGAATTTACAATATCTTACTACATTTTACAAAAGAGAAACAAAGTTGAATTTAAATGAAGAAAATATTTCTGACCATGCCCTAGATCCGTGCTTACAAAATTTCATTAACAAGTTTACCTTTTTACAGATTCGAAGTACATTTCAAGATTACACGAGTTAAACGACTATACATTTAGAAGGAACTACGGTAGAGGAATGACCACTTCAATTCCCAAAGGGAACAGGAATACAAGGTTACCAAGAGTTAGGTCTCCCACCGAGTCCAACTTACATGTTAGCAACTTCCATGAAACATCAAAATTAGGTACACTTTTACAATTTACCATTAAAATGGGAACTTCCCAACATTTACATTTTGTATCCCATCAGAGTTTGCATACCCAGTTAAATTCAAAATTCCACAAGGAACAGATACCAGAAGGCTTCAATGAATGTTAGGGATACTCTACATTATACAAAATTAGTTTACAAACTTTACGGTAGCATTTCCTCATTAGACACCTCTCCACCTCGCTTAATGTGCGATAGATGCACTCTTGAAATTTTGTTTGCTTTGGGCTTAAGGTTTTGAAAAGGAAAATTAATTAATCTGACATGTATGCCTCTACATAGTTGGTTCGTGACCGCACGCATTACTTGGCATGGGGACACAGCGGAATTCAAACGCAGTTACAGTAACGACAAAAACGAAGAGGAAAAGGCAGCGCAGAAAATCAAACACCAATACACTCACACAAGGAAAGAAATTGAGGTTCGACACCCGATGAGAATACAGCCGACATCCGCCTGGGTGAGAAAAATCCAACATAAAATGAACTAAGTTCAACAGTACACGAAGTACAAATGAGGTTTCCTCGTTCAGGGTAAAGACACGAACACGTACAACCAAAGGATGCCTAACATGGCCCGAAAATACGGTTAGATGAGAAACAAGCCGCTCTTGTCGAAAGACGAGGCTAACAGAGAACCAAAAGCCGAAAAATTTAGGATTATTAATCAAAAGCAGAAAATTTTACTCAAACTACAGTGGCTGATGACCGAGATTGCCATAGCATGAACTAAAACAGAAGGCCTATGTAATTTACGGTTATCATGAGGCAACTGATGACCCAGATTTCCAGCAACAACAGATTACAGGCTTTAAAAGCAAAACAAGCTGACTTACAGAACCTGATGACCATAATGTCCAACAGAAATTTAACCCCAGTAACTTTAGAAGACCCTATATATATTAATTAAGCAGGAAAGCACATTACATTATGGCTGTTCACGAACTGAGATCTCATATTCACAACAACATATTCATCGCACAACATACTCCAATAATAGCGATACATAATTTTTACCACCCACAAAAATGATTCCCATTAATACTCAAATATGCAAGTTATGTAGTCGTAGAGATATCATAACACAAACAAATACAATTAAAAACACAATACCCTTACAATTACATTACACTACACACACTTGCATTTCATCGAACAGACCAGTCCCATACCAAGCCAGTTCGGATCGTGCAAGTCCTATATACAACCTGCCCAGGGATCAAACCAAGAAAGAATCCCATACTTCTAACCTAGCTAACCCCAGACAGTAGATATCTCCACGTAAAACACTCCTACATATTCGCTTTAGTTCAAAATTACAAGGAAAGCAACTAATAAAAATACGATCCTAACCTTACTTTTGCAAACAAACAAACCCTAAATTACCCAATCCTACAAATCTAAATCAAAATCTAACGTTAACACATACATCCAGACATGATTTGCACAACATATACGCTTATCCCAGAACGATTGCAGTATAATGTAAGTTTAAGAACAAAAAATTACAAATCGCACACTGCAATAAAAACACCTCAAAACAAACACTTACCTTGAATGAATTTGGGAAGAATTCCTAGCCAAAAAATAGTGACATGCATGTTAAATGTGCCTTCTGGCACCACAATAGGGACATAGGGCGGGCAGATTTCCATAGGTTAGCCCTTTTATTCGGACTACACTCTGCCATAACACCAGTAGGCGTGACAGTTCCATAATAAATAATTTACGAGGACAGCATATCACCACAGAATATCATGCAAAGAAACATACAGGAACACAACAGTCTTCTTAAACACCAACACTGCCCCGACACCTGAAATTTCGACAAATAACATCATGCACAACGTAGCCCAGGACTGCAGAAGTCATCGCTTGCTTGGCTCGAGAACAGGAAGCTAAATTACAAAAATAGGCACAAAACATCCGGCTAACAGCTTCCGACGGACTCCAGGACTCCTTCACTCGAAGCATGTGGGCTATCAGAACATCAACAATCCCATTTCCCATGCCAAGAACACATGTCAGTCACTCACCGAGCTGCTTCTTCAGTGGGGAAGTTGCACACAAACAGGGTAAAAAGCAGCAGCAAACGCCTCGCTTCAAAACAGGTCACTTTCATACAGCATATGGATATCCAGAGGCAAACATGAAATAAAAAAAAAATGACAAGGATTAGCAAAACATAACATCAAGTGCCCTGGCCCGACAAAATCCCACCAACAACTGACCCATCAGCACTAGAGGGGTCCATAAAACAGCCTGCGGGTACTGGGGAGGGGATAGTTACGGAAGTGAACTCGAACGCGGTCTGCTACCACTGCGACACCTGGGGCAATGACACTGCCGCATGGCCAGCAGCACATCGGTAACTCGATAACCAACGCTCTGCTTCACCACTGCGACACCTGGAATGCGGAGGGCCCTACTTACCGTTTATTCAGAGGTCCGCGTCACTTCCACAGCAACAAAATCACCTCCAGATGACATGTCCCAACAGAAGAACTCCAACGGGGTGGAAGGAAAGTGGAGAAGGGGAACGCACAGGCTATCATACAGACACCCCCCAATAACCGACAGAACTGCCGTCGACGAAATAATGCCACAACAGTTGCTTAAAATTTTAAAAGTAAAAATTTAATGTTAAAATATAAGGAACACCTCCACCAGAAAGAGAACATGCATGAACCAGAATAACTTACAAGGAATGCAAGATACCGCTTGACATGCTTGCTTGCAAGGCCAAGAAAAGAAAAGAAAAGACTTAAATTAAAATTAAAATGTTAAAGCCCAAAGGCTAAAATAAAAATTACAGGTATAACACAATGAGAAAGGGCTTGATAATTTACAAGGGAATGCAATAGCGATCCGGCATGCGTAGATCCGTGGTCACGATGAAACGAGAAATAAAAATTAAATTAACCAAATTAAATTGTATTCATTAATTTGCATGATGGAGAAAAACACAGGGACAATTACTAAAAACACAATGTTAAACCGACAAGGTTAAATAAAAAAAACATCTTAAGTTAACACAACACGTTTTTGTTTCGCGGTGGACGCCAAGAGACTGCCCTCGAGACCATAATGCATCACGGCAAAAAAAAAAACTAACATGGCCACGAAAAACAAAAGGAAACCGCATGCCTGATCGAAATTACGGCAAACAAATAATAAAATTAAATTTAAACATTAGCAGAAGGAAATGAACGGCGGGAAACAATAATGTCTAAATACTATTATAACAGTGAAAGGCAACGGATCAGACAAAAAAAAACGACCGACTAATGAACCAATTTAGGCCTAGTGTAAATAGACTCGTCTGGCCAGTACCATAATGTTATAAGAAGAAACTGCCTTAGCTAGATGCCAAATAATAAGTTAAGAAGAAAAACAGTAGTGTTCCCCGGACAAAAAATAGTTTAACAAACTTTTACATTTTCATAGGTGACATATCTATTCCAAGGTCAACCTTTCAGAACTAAAACAAACACTCATCACACAATGCAAAATAAGGAGCTCCAATAATTTAAATTAAATAAGGTTTCAAGACATACCTTAATAAGGCCTTTGGGGAGACACTGATGATAAAACAAACATAACACTAATAAATAATCTTAAAAAATTGAAAACTGCCCAGATGGCTGTCGCTGGCACATGCAACCATTGACACCAAACATCTTCAAGTTTTCTCCATTCCGGCGAAAATAAGGTAGATCATGCTTCAGGGGCGACGATCCCACTTCCTACCCACTGCGGTACACTTTTTTTTGTAATGTAATTTCATTTCTTGGTGAGGCGAGGGCCGCAGGCCCCCACCTCAATAGACAATCAAATTCACGATCACTCAGTTCAATCCAGACTGTTCAGTTACCGATGACAACACATAATGGCGCCGACAAGGAAGCCAGGCGCGCTGCATGCATGATATTTGGAAAATGTCCAATCACAGATTGACACATCAAACAACAATGTCATAAATAGGTAATTAATTTGGCGGTATCATGCATACACCGGCATTTGTTTCATGACGAAGAATGCAATTGTCTTTCAATTATGTCATGCACATAAGGAGTTTTATAAGACACAGCACACACTCCCTAGCGGAACTGCAGGAACTACTTGAAATAACCACCGAAGTCCGACAGCAGGTGCTATCTCGTGGTCACAGGCGGAACCAAGCGACGAAGCGGTCGTTTCAAAAAAGTCTAGAGCTGCATCCATGGGTAAATACATGTTTGAAATGTTGGGACGGGCACTTGCACGTAACAATAATAATAACGCAGACTCATTACCTCCGACACAAGAGGAAGTTCACAGGCACATCATCAAACTTAAGAACAACAGGACATCTGGTGAAGACGGCATAGTGGCCGAACTACTGAAAGACCTAGGGCCACACTCACTTAGGGAACTCACACAGATTATCACTGACATCTGGACATCAGAAAATCTACCAGATGAGTGGAAATGTGCATTGATCCACCCATTACACAAAAAAGGCGACCGCTCTGACGTAAACAATTACAGGGGCATTTCACTATTACAAGTTACGTACAAGATCCTCTCAGCGTGCCTACTCCAATGGGCTCGGGACCAGCTGGAACACAAGATTGGCTAGTACCAGGCGGGATTTCGTCCTGGTCGCTCCTGCGCGGAACAAATCTTCAACCTAAAAAGTATATTGAAAATCAAAGCCCTCAGGAATACTCCAGTTATTAGTACCTTCGTTGACTTCAAGAAGGCATATGACTCCATTGACCGTCAGTCATTGTTCAACATCTTACACGAGCAAGGTTTGGATAGCAAGACCTTGCGATTGATCAAACAGACACTGACAGACACGACATCAAAAGTGAAATTCATGGGGGAAATCTCAGAACCATTTCAGATCAATACAGGTGTTCGCCAAGGTGACGGGCTCTCTCCGCTCCTCTTCAACCTAGTGCTGAACAAAGTTATCAAGGAATGGGAGAAAGAGCTGAGACTTCAAGGTTACTGGAGGCCAGTGCGACTAGGACGACCAAAGGACAAACTGGAGGATGTCTAGCCTTCGCGGATGATCTGGCTCTACTCTCAGATAACGAAACCACATCAATCAGAAAGATAGAAGTACTCTAAGAGTGCGCCGAAAAAGTAGGACTACAGATCTCGTTCCAAAAGACAGAGTTTTTCTGTACGAAATTCTACGTACAGAATTTAAACACGAAATATGGCAAGATCAATAGAGTCGCCCACTTTAAATACCTAGGTGAAGTGCTTGAACCGACGGGAAAAGAGAAAATCGCGCAGAACACTAGGTTAATGAAAATGAAGAGAGCCTTATACAAGACACAGAGTGTCTACAACAAAAAATGTCTGTCCACATTCACTAAACTTCGTCATTACAACACGGTTATTAAACCTGAGGTGCTTTATGCTAGTGAGACGTTGACGTTACACACTAAGGGCGACTTGGAAAAAATCCTCACAGAGGAAAGAAAAATAATAAGGAAAATAATTGGACCAAAGCACACAGATGAAGGATACAGGCTTCACTCCAGAGACACCACAGAGAAATTGTCCAACCTCGCAGCAGACATCAGAAAGAGGCGACTAAAATTTTACGGCCACATCAGCAGACTCCCACAAACCAGACTCACCAACAAAATTCTTAGATACATACAGCGGCTCAAGATTACTACACCCTGGATGATGCAAGTCAAAATTGATCTAGTAAAAGCACAGGTCGACCCAGAAGACGTCATTGACAAAAGCGTATTTAGACACAAAGTATACACGTGGGAAGTGTTGTCAGAGAGAGTTGCACCTACAGCCCAAAGACCAAAGTGGACCGAAGAAAGGAAGAAGGCCTTTAGTGCACGAATGAAAGAGTTCTGGAAAGACAGGAAGAACAAAAACTCATGATTGCTTCGCGTGGTCTAATAGGCCTGTAACGTGTAAAATAAAGTAAAATAAATAATAATTGTATTTATTTATTTATTTATTTATTTATTTATTTATTTATTTATTTATTTATTTATCGTATGGCTTTTAGTGCCGGGAGTGTCCGAGGACATGTTCGGCTCGCCTGAGTCTGTAGCTGCTTCCAGCGGATACCCTAAAGGGTGAGCTACAAGTTCCGTTCGATTTCAAGTGGTTCCTACTTTCGCCACCAGATATCAATGATACCTAGTGGTGAACGTTGGAACTTTGATAGAGCGTTCTGACGAAATCTAACCTAACAAATTTTGCTTTACACAAGTTTAGTCTGTGAAAGGATCTTTTACATGCCATAAATCTATGACATGGGACCGCCGGCTTTACTTCCCTCCGAAGGAAGGCATACTGAAGGATTTTTAACGCTCTTAAAAAATCTGACGACTTCGACCGGGTTTGAACCCGCTATCTTGGGCATAATAATATACATAGGTACCCCAGTACTTTATAATTATGTCTGCACACCCACTGTGCCACCTGGGGCCCATCCTAGTGCCAGAAGAGGGGGCCTGAAGTACAATACGACGTCTAGACGGAACAGCGAGTGACCCGGAGCGGCGGAGTGAACATTTGGCCGGTGGTATACTCAGTAGACAAGCGCCAGTGATGCCATACGCACAAAATGATGGTGGTGGTTTGCAGCCTGTGGGCACCCTAGGGCCAGATTCTCGGAGCGTCCTGGGGTTCTTGGTATGGTATACCTAAGATAAGACGTAAAATAAACTTTACGGCATTGTCCAAACTCGGTGTGTGTGCATGGTGTCAAACCTTGATTTACTCTTCAATTAAAATTGGCGGGAAAAGAAATTTGGCGGGAAAGTTATTATTTGTCCCGAAAGGACAATTGTTATATTGATACGCACCTATTTTTTAAACTTGGCTGGAAAGGGCCGCGCCCGGTGGGAAATTAAATTCAAGAGTCCAAGGAGATGCCATTTTTTGAAGAAGGTGCAATAAGAGAAAACATATGGTGCCGGCGAAGAAAAACTTAAGTTTGTTAGATAGTTAGTTATTGTTGCTTTAAGGGGCGGAGCAGCGAGGTCATCTTCCCCTTAGAAAATTTTTCTTTAGCGTTTAAATTTCATCTTTTTTGACTTCACACCAAATATTTTGTACGAGTGGAAAGTATTAACTGATCTCAATAATATTTTTGTAGCATGCACATGCTCTCCCCCACATTTCAAAATTAGTTAAAACGGCCGTCTTTATTTTAAAATAATTTCTAATTTTGTAAAGGAAAATAAATATTCACTTTTTTAAATTTCAAAATCAATTTCATATTTTGTATTTGTAATTTTTAGTCGTATAAATGTATCCGGTAATTTTTGCTCATACTGATCGATTGACAGGAATAATTTTGAACTTTTTTGTAACCTTATAAAAGATTTTTAGTCGTACCCAAATTAAATTTGTTGCAGTTTGGGCCTTCTTCTTCTTCTTCTTCTTCTTCTGATCAACCTGGACTACTATAGACCACGGAGTAACAACTACGTTATCTTTGATAAACTATCCCTCCATCGGATTGATCTTCTGTCAACACAGCTTCATTTGGTGGCTAAACCCTTCCTTCTGTCCTCTGTAATGACCGCTGTTGAAGATTTATTTTCTCCATCTCCTCGGAAATCTCTGAATCTAATATTTTTGAAAGTGGTTCCACTAATGTCCATTGTCTTCATATCAGTATGTAGGCCTATCTACAGAAGCCATCTGGGAACAACCTTTCTACCTTCGAAATATTCAAGGAGTTTTCGAGTCAGCCTTCCTTGATTCATGCGTAGGTATTCGTCTCTTTTTCATTGACAAGATAATTCCCTCAGTTTCTTTGTTGGGTCTCAATCTCCGTTGTCCATCCACATATCTCAGTCCTTAGGATCTTTCTTCCTTCCTTTGCCAGTTGTTGTTGTTGTTGTTGTTGTTGTTGTTGTTGTTGTTGTTGTTGTTGTTGTTGTTGTTGTTGTTGTTGTTGTTGTTGTTGTTGTTGTTGTTGTTGTTGTTGTTGTTGTTGTTGTTGTTGTTGTTGTTGTTGTTGTTGTTGTTGTTGTTGTTGTTGTTGTTGTTGTTGTTGTTGTTGTTGTTGTTGTTGTTGTTGTTGTTGTTGTTGTTGTTGTTGTTGTTGTTGTT
The DNA here is from genome assembly GCA_946902985.2 of Meconema thalassinum. Classification (NCBI taxonomy): domain Eukaryota; kingdom Metazoa; phylum Arthropoda; class Insecta; order Orthoptera; family Tettigoniidae; genus Meconema; species Meconema thalassinum. The sequence goes on from OX336397.1 coordinate 232,125,229, forward strand.
GTTGTTGTTGTTGTTGTTGTTGTTGTTGTTGTTGTTGTTGTTGTTGTTGTTGTTGTTGTTGTTGTTGTTGTTGTTGTTGTTGTTGTTGTTGTTGTTGTTGTTGTTGTTGTTGTTGTTGTTGTTGTTGTTGTTGTTGTTGTTGTTGTTGTTGTTGTTGTTGTTGTTGTTGTTGTTGTTGTTGTTGTTGTTGTTGTTGTTGTTGTTGTTGTTGTTGTTGTTGTTGTTGTTGTTGTTGTTGTTGTTGTTGTTGTTGTTGTTGTTGTTGTTGTTGTTGTTGGTAGTGCTTTGTCTTGTATATTTGTTCCATTTTAAAATGATCGAAGATCTGAAAATGATCGGTTTACGAGTGATGCATGGCATTCTTTTAATTCCCTCCCTCTTCTTGTAATCTGCGCAAATCTTAAATAATTATGAAAATCTTTCTCAGGTGGTAAATTATTATTCCAATTTAATTTGTCCAACTGAAAGACATCTGTGTTTTACCTCTAGCGACTAATGTAGATTAAAATTGTATTTACAGTATGTAACCTTACAAGATTTCGTCGGTTTGAATTTTCTTGTGCAATCTTCAAAACTGTTAATAGCCAACTTCAGTGGAACCCTCTCATCTCGGCTTTATTTCATTATTTCTGTGGACATTTCGTTCGGAACTCGGCAATTTTTCTAGGTTTGTGCCCTGTCTTGTCTGGGGTTTCGCCTAGGACACCAAACTGTTTTAATAAAATTATAGTTTTGTGAATATTTCCATCTCTTGATAAATGCCGTACATTTGCATTTGTCTGTTGGCACAGGCTAAAGCCTCACTCATGGCTGTGATTATATGGTAGCTACTGAGGCATGGGTGGTGCTCAGTGATGGCCTTCAGGGCACAATTAGTGCCTGTGGATGTTTTGAAAGTTTCCACTCATAGGGTCAGTGCTATTGTTCTTACTCAGTGAGGAAAGCAATCGCAACCTACCTCACTCCTCATCTTGACTAGTACGCCTCATTATAGTGCTGCAGCCTCTGGGCTGATTACCTAACAGACAGACAAATGTTTGGAGCCTTATTGAGCTCTTCGTTAGCAATACAATAATTAAATCTTAAAAACTAAATTAATCATAAATACTAAGAAGGTGTTGGAGAGCCTCCGTGGCTTAGGCGGCAGCACGCCGGCCTCTCACCGCTGGGTCCGTGGTTCAAATCCCGGTCACTCCATGTGAGATCTGTGCTGGACAAAACGGAGGCAGACAGGTTTTTCTCCGGGTACTCCGGTTTTCCCTGTCAAAATTTCATTCCAGCTACACTCTCCACCATCATTTCATTTCATCTGTCATTCAATCATTGCCCCAGAGGAGTGCGTCAGGCCTCGGCAGCCGGCACAATTCATATCCTCGCCGCTAGATGCGGGCTTCATTCATTCCATTCCTGACCCGGTCGGAGACTGGAAGCAGGCTGTGGATTTTCATTTTCACTAAGAAGGTGTTGGAGCGTAGGCTACATATCAATGAAAAATATTAGGAAATTGGAAGCTAAATTATTCAGTTGAAAAATACATTGGAAAATAAAGAAAGATGCAATAATTTTTAGCCTACTTTTCACATTTTGCAAAAATGAGGAAAAAGTAGACTTATGAGATCGATTCGGAAAAATGTCTGTCTGTGTGTTTGTCCCCCCACCTATCAACTCCTAAATGGCTACAGCAATCGAAACCAAATTTGGTATGAGTAAAGATCTATACCGGGACATCTCAATGTCACACTTGAAAATGTCAGTGCTACCAACTGCTGAAAAATCGCAATTGGAATTTGAGCTCCATGTTGTATATCTTGGAATGTATACATGGGAACTATTCCAAAATTGGTACTCATAGAGATAATAATACTTCAGTTTAATTTTCAGGAGGCCATACATGACAGTGTTGCCAAAATGATTCTAAGCCTACTGATAGGTCCCATTTTTAAATTCATGTAACTTCTACACTATCAATTGTATTTCAACCAAATTTCGTATGTACTATGTGTTCATAAACAGATATGACTGACCGTATTATTAAGAGCCACCAGGGCTGCGAACTGTCCATAAATGCTTTCTCTATTTTTTTAAATCCAATATATCAGAACTTATGCGAGCCAACAGCTTTAAACCTTGCACACTTATAGCGCCTGACATTTTACATTAATTTGGAGCAACTAATGTATGTCAGTGCTACCAACATGATTCTAAGCCTGTTGATTGGACCAATTTTTAAATACATGTAACTTCTATACTATCAATTGGATTTCAACCAAATTTCGTATGTGCTATGTGTACCATAACAGAAATGACTATGCGTATTCTTAAGCGCAATCAGGGCTTCCAACTGTTAAGAAATGCTGTTTTATATTTTTTACCCTAATATCAATATATCAGGAAGTATGCCAGGCAACAGCTCTAAACTTTGCGCACGTATAGTACCTGACATTCTAGATTAATTTAGAGTAACTAATATACGTCAGTGCTGCCAACATGATTCTAGCCTGCTGAAAGGACCAATTTTAAAATACCAGTAACTTATATACTAACAAATGGATTTCATCCAAAATTGCCATAACAATAGATCATAATATTTCAGATTATTTCTGACGAACACATACATGACATTGCTGCCAACATGATTTTACGCGCGCTGATAGATCCAAAGTCTAACTGCAAGTAACGTCTATGCTATCCATTGGACTTCAACCTAATTTTGTATTCTATACCTTAAGAGATGGAACTAAGAATGTATTCTGTCAGCAGGGCTGCCAACTGTAATGCTCTATTAGGCTACATTATGCCAAGTATATTTCGAACTAATAGGAGATTTCGATACTACTAACTTAATTTCGTCATTATTATAGATAGGTCCATATAGATTAATCATTGGTATGAACCTTAAATTTAAGAAAAGTAGGCTCTTTAGTTCGTCACGGAACTTCTTGTTAGGTATGAGATTAGTAACAAAACAAAGGAATATCGTGTGAATACATTTCAATAATGGCAAACAATAGATAAAACAAATTTTATTATTGCAATATCTTTAAACACTTTCAGAATGATTTATTATTAAAGGAACTTTCAATTTTTAATTGTTCAAAAGATTTGCAATTGTATAATTTAACTTCCAATTCCTAATATATTTCACTAATATGTAACCCTCAATACTTTCTTAGTTTTTATGATTATTTTGGTATTTATGGTTTAAATATTTTTATTGCTGGTGAAGAAACTCAATAAGGCTCGAAAAATACAGAAAACTATAATTGTTTCTTTTTTTTAAATATTGACATTACTATTGTTAATACTTTGTAAGCCAATACCATTATGATTAACATTTTCAATTATTAGAGTGGTAAGGGTAAATAAAATACATTTGTAATGAGATATTTGCATTTGTTTATTTTTTAGGAAACTAATAAATAGACAGACATTGTTGGGGGAGGAAGGAGTAGGGGGGACGGAGCTTAACCGAGGTAAGCCTTGGCGGCGATGGGGGCAGCATAGGCGGCGGGGTGAGCATAGGCGACAGGGGCGGCCACCTTGGCGATAGCGGGGGTGGCGTAGCCGATGGGTGCGTGGGCGTAGGCGGGGGCGGCGTAAGCCAGAGGAGCGGCGACCTTAGCGATGGCGGGGGCGGCTACGACAGCCTTAGCAACCACAGCGGGTTCACGGTGGACGACGGCGTTGAATCCGTTGACGGGATCGGCGGTGTATTCCACAGTACGACGGGTACCGTCAGGCTCAACCAGACTGTAGCTACCCTGGACGACATCTCCTTGACGGCTCTCCTGCTGTCCCTTGGAGTCTCCGGTCAGACCATCCTGAATATCGTAAGCGTAGCTGTAGCTTGGGTTGGGGTCGTAGTCGGTATCGACGGCGACTGGGGCGGCGACCTTGGCGATGGCGGGGGCGGCAGCGTAGGCTACGGGGGCGTGGGCGATGGCAGGTGCAGCATAGCCTATAGGGGCGGCGTATGCGCGCGCAGCCAGGGGTGCGCCTGGGGCGTAGACGGCGGGGGCGCCGAGAATACCGGCCTTAGCGACTGCCACGAGGGCGGCGAGGAGGACGAACTGGAACAGAAATAACAAACCACATGAGATTCACACTTATTACCAACTTTGCGGGTTTATACGTAAATGTACGGATTTTTTATGAAATTTCGAATGCCATGCAACATATACCGGATTTAATTTTTTTCTATTATATGTAGTGGATGTGGTTTCAATACTGAACAGTGGTCTTGTTTTCAACCCATACGTTGCAATGTGTGTGTCCACGTTAAGAGAGACTATACTCATAAAAATAGTTTTTGTGAAGCCCTCTGCATTCTTCTTCGAGTTTCTCGCAATTTTGAATCGTTGACAATAAAGATACTGTTGTACCAGCGCATTGAAGTTACCTCTAAGGTAAACATTTCGAGTCCAGTCGTGTTACTAAATTGCCACATACCCAACGTCACAGATGAGTATCATTATTAGATCATGGTATAGCATTGGACAGCAAGCTTATTTCAGTTCTGGTGCTGTATGGTCAGGTCAGTAATATGTGATAGTAATTTAGTGTAGAAGGTAGGGTTGGTACTGTACTTTTAACAGGTTTCTTTTAGTTGTCAAATAATCGATTAATTAAAGAAGAAAAAGTCGATTATTTGCATAGGTGGCGTGGTTAGTAGCATGCGGAACTGCTATTCTCCAGATAGCGGGGTCAAACCCGGCCGAAGTCGTCGGATTTTTAAGAACGTTAAAATCGCTCAGTGTACCTTCGTTCGGAGGGGAAGTAATTCCAGCGGTCCCATGTCATAGATTTATGGCATATAAACGATCCTTCCACTTACTAAACTTGTGCGAAGCTAAATTTCTAGGTTAGATTTCGTTCAAACGCTCTACCAAAGTTCCTACGTTCACCACTAGGTGTCAGTGACATCTGGTAGCGATAGTTGGAACTATTTGAAATTGAACGGAACTTGTAGCCTAGCTCACCCCATGGGTGTCCGCTTGAAGCAGCTACAGCCTCTGGCGATCCGAAGATGTTTTCGGACACTCCCGGCACTAAATAAATGAACTATTAATCGATTTGTCGAATAATTGTTTATTTGTTTTGTGGATTCATTGATGTACTTTGCCCCTTTCACTACGCTGTCAAACAAGCAAAACAGACATCTAATTGATTAAAATAGATTGTATGTTACTGAGATAAGTTCTTGGCCCTTATCCGAAGAATAGTATGAATTTTGAATGGATACGATTATTCACATACTAAGAAGGTTATAGTGATATTTCACTTTTTAGAATAGGCCCCCTCCCTTTCCGAGATTTTGAATATAATTTGAAAGTGATTGGTGCAAAATGTGATAGTTATCGTGTCCACAAGAAAGTGATATACGGTATATATTCATTTCTAAACTGACTGTGGTACCCATTGAAATCGGTGGCTTAATCTACCTAAATCTCTGATACAAACGATCGTTTGATTAGAATTTGACGTCTCAATTTGATGGAGATTTCGCTCGTTTAATACAATAATGGTTTATCTCAAATATTGTTATTTAAAAAAATCCTCTGTGTAGCGCTGGCAATTTTCTTGATCGATCGGTTAAATCGGAACTACTCCATAGTTCTTCTTGAGTATGTGCGATTACATAATTCCTTGTGCCATTTTCCGAATAATATTTCAATATAATAAGAAGATTCGATTTCCGTTGCAATGAAACGATAACTGTCCCAATTCAAAACAGTTTGGTACATTCCTTTCGGTCTTTCACATAATATTGTGAGTTGTGTCACTGTGGCAGTAAATAAGTGATTTGCTCACGGGTGTGGTCTGACCGATGATATTCGAATGCGACAGCCTCGTGTCCCTCCAATGTTTAATATCCACTTTAAAGCTATTGGAATTAAAATGGAGGATTAAATTTTTAACCACGCTATGGCTTCATCCACATACGTCTCTTGCCCTGCCTTCATTCATCGAGAGATTATGATATCATTAGGTGGAGACTTCACAGTTAGGGTCATCAAAGGAATCTAGATCTCTTGTTCCCACTACGCTATGGGCTATATACTGTTGTGTGGCATTTGGGCGTGGTTCAGATCTGCGCATCGTGATGAAGACGTCACAAACACCCAGTCAGGGGAATCAAACTTTTGAGATTAAAAATTTCCCACAGCCCGGTTTCAACTCTAACCTAGGACCCTTCGTGCCAGAGGCTACCATGCTAGCCACTTAGCCACGTTGCTGGACAGAACTCGTACAACCCACATTGGTCTGGAGAAAGTGTTCGAAATTGGCGTAAACGATACCATTCCAGTACCTCGAACCAGAATAAAATTTCTTGGCTGAGTCGGGAATCGAACCACAGCCTTCAGAGTGTTAGCCAACAATATTAACCACCACATCACAAAGCGCTTGTCTTTTGGAGTATTTTTCACTACTAAATAGGTGATTAACGAATCGAAAATGTAGCCTATTTCACGAATAAACCTCCGCACCTTGCGGAGACTTCAATGCGCTGGACGAGAGTTTGGTGTTGTCGCTTAAAACAACTACTGTTTTCCACAATTAACAGACACACGCACAAATCTTCTGTCCTTTGTGAGTTGATCATTTGCACGTCTTTTTTTTAAAATATATTTGAGAAGTACGTCACACGAAGGAGCGCAACTTACCCTGTAAGCCATTGTGTTTGTCTGAACGGGTGCTCTGTTTGCGAACAACTGATAACTAACCCAGCCAACTGGGACGCTTTTATTCTGTGTGCGTGATGTAATGGTACAGTCCCTCCAGGGCGCGGTACAGTCACGTGATCTTCCGCCAAAAGATTAGCAAACTGACCTCCAATCATCTCACACATTGGCAATGGCGATTATTGGCGAGGCTTTCACTCTTCAAATGGCCTTAAATTTGTATAACGGACCACTGTGTTGCCTATTGTTCTGCCCCTTTTTAGATATTCTAACATCGAATTGTACATTTCGAACACGACTATTTCAATGGAACATTTGAATTATCCAACCTATTAGTATTTCTAAATATTCCCATTAGTTAAATAACCTGACTATTCAGTCAGTGATCGAATGATTCGATGAATAAACTATTCGTATGTTAGAATAATTATAGTAAACATTGAAATAAGAGAAAATAAAGCATAAAGAAAAAAGGAAAGAAAGAAAGAAAGAAAGAAAGAAAGAAAGAAAGAGATAACAAGTGCATGATATTTATTTATTTCTGTATTTATTTATTTATTTATTTATGTATTTACTTATTTTTGTATTTATTAATTTATATATTTTATTTATTTAACTTATTTTGAGTATTTATTTATTCATTTATTTTATTTCATTGTATTGTATTGTACTTTATTTTATTTTATTTTATGTTATTGTATTTTTATTTATTAGCCTATTTTTTATTTTGAAAAAATAGGCTTATGAGATCACCTTTTGTCCGTGTGTGTGTGCGTGTGTGTGTGTGTGTGTGTGTGATTCGTGTGTGTGTCCCCCCTAATAAAATCTAAACGGCAGGAGCGATTTCAATGAAACTCGGAAAGTTCATAGCACTATTCCCGGCGACTTCGACCGTGCCCTTCAAATTTTGTTACGACTCACCAATCCAACATGGCGGCTGTGCGAAATATTTCACCAGCATTCAATATCTCCGAAACTATTATCGATATTACCCTGACATTTTCTATGGTGATAGAGGGAACTACTATAAGTTCACTTATGTGGCTTTTGAAAACCTGGTAACTACAAACCCAACATGGTGGCCAAGCGAATTTGCGACTTTTAAATAGACGTTTCTCGCGATTTGACCAACCAAACGCAATGAAACTTGGTACAGTATATATTTATATACATTGTAATGCACCGACATCTAACTTCGTTCAATTGCTTACATAATCACAAGATGGCGGATGTGCGAAATATTTCACCGGCATTCTATATCTCTGAAACTATTAGCGGTATCTCCCTAAAATTCTGTACGGAGATAAAGGGCACTACTGGAAGTCCATCTATAAGATTTTCAAAAACCGGTTAACTACAAAACGAACATGGCGGCCAAGCGAATTTGAACATTTTAAATAGACCTTTCTCGCGATTTAATGTTCCAAGCGCACTGAAACCTGGTACAGGAAATATTTATACACATTGTAATCCACTGGTATCTAATTTAGTTCAATTGTTTACATAACCTCAAGATGGCGGCTGTGCGAATTTTAAAATTAAGTTTTTATTTCTTGTGATGTAGTCATGCGATCGAAGTGAAAGTTTGAATAATTAACCTACGCAATAATTTTCCTTTAATGGTACATGACTCTACGGCCTATACATTTAACAATCCAACATGGCGACCATCCGAAATATTTAGACGATACTGAATATCTACGAATCTATTTTAGCAATCAAACTGCATTTTTAATGTTCATAGGGGCTATGAACTTAAGTTCACCTATAGGACTTTAAATAACCTGGTGATCACAAATCCAACATGGCGGTGACGCGAATTATAAATATTCACATGGACATTTCTCGCAATTTAACCATCCGCGTGCAGTGAAACTTGGTACAGTAAATCTTTATCCAAATGGCATCTAATTTATTTCAATTGTTTCCATAACCTCTAGATGGCAGCTGTGAAAATTTTTTAAATCTCCTTGTTTTTTCTTGTGTCCTAATTATGCGATTGAAGTTTGAATGCTACACGTTCACAATAATCTGCATGTAACAGTACATAACTCTAGGACCTACATATATAAAATCCAACATGGCGACCATCCGAAATATTTAGTCGGTTCTCAATATCTACGAATCTATTACAGCAATCAAACTGAAATTTTGTATGTTGATAGTGGCAATTAACATAAGTAGGATATATGAAAATAGGCTGCATAGTTCTTCACGGAACTACTTGTTTTTCTATTTTTTTATTTAATTTTAATTTTTAATTTTAATTATAATTTTTATTTTTATTTTTGCTTTTGCTTTTGTGTTTGTTTTAATTTTAATTTTTTAATTTTATTTTTAGGCCTAATTTAATTTTTTAATTTAATTTTTTAATTTTTATTTTTTATTTTTTAACTTTTATTTTTTAATTTTTATTTTTAATATTTTTTTATTTTGTATTTTTTATTTTTTTATTTTTATTTTATTTTTATTTTTTATTTTTTATTTTTTATTTTTTAATAAGGATGTATAGGGCTCAATGGGGAAAGGGTCAACACCCTTGGATTCCCCCTGCTTCCAACAAATCGGTGGACATAATCTATTTCTTTACACAAATTGCTGTAATTTTCATGTACTTATCTTCTTCAAATGATTCAGATATTTGAACTGTTCGATTTGTTTTTAAGTAATCGTTAGTTCCAAAGACTCGAGTACCACAGTAGTGAAACTACTCGGCTCGGTAACTTCGATAATTGGAGGCAAATCTCTTGTTACAGACGTAGAGAAACACGAAGGAAATATTGAGGAATATCATTGGTCCAGTCTGCTCAGAAGGAATCTCGATGTCTCGGGATCTTTGTCAGCAATCTGAAAAGATCACTGACACCTTCAGGAAAAGACGATTGAAGTTCTACGGTCACATTCTCAGAATGAACAATGCCAGGCTCACCAACCTTGCTCTCTCTCTATGAGAGTCAACAACTGGCTTAGAGAAATAGAAAAAGTCCTAGAGGACATTAGCATAACAGAGGAAATTATACAAGATCGAGTCCAGTTCAAAACAGTATCAACAGCCACCTGTTGCGATTAAACATTCTCTCTGGTAGCTATTAAAAGGAAGTTCACATTTACTTACTTATGCAGTTTAATATCTTAAAACTAACTAGATCATAATTGTAACAAGGGAGGACAATATAAAATAATATAAGACAAAGAGCTCATGAAATCAAAGATATGGCATTACACGGAATGCGCAAGATTCCCGACCATGCTACGGGCTCTGCCGTAAGTGGGCACTGGGTGAACTACCGTTAATATAGGGAGCAGCACCGAACAGCCATCATTTCGCTGTGAAAATGACTGCCAGGACCCAGAAATCATGGACTGAAGATCGGAGGAAGATTTTCAATGCCCAGATGAAGGGCAATTTTTACGTCAGCAATACTGTTGATCAGCACCTTTTTGTTTTAGTTAGGCTATAATTTTGTTTCTTTCAATCCTATTCTTGTTGTTTTGTTTAGATGAATATTTGTAATATTGTAGTGAGTTAGCCATGCAGTTAGGGGCGTGCAGCTGTGAGATTGCATTCGGGAGATAGTGGGTTCGAACACAACTGTCGGCAGCCCTGAATCAATCGAACAGAAAATAAAATAGACACACAACAATAAACCAATGACGGATAGTGCTTCAGAACTTATGTTGCCGGCGGAACTGAGCACGTGCTCCACTCCGGGCGAGCATGCAGCACTGGACGAGGCTTTTCTTTCCAGCGTGCTAACCTCGAAAATGTTTAAATGTTTAATCACGATACTTTTATGCAATAACAAAGGTAATCAATTGGCAAATAATTGTAGGAAGCTATTATGACGAAAAATATATATGTTCAGAGTTCCTTCATGATAAAAGGGAATGTAACAAAACCAGTGTAGGGAGGGTTTCCGTTAAAAGTAAAAGACCATAAGACCCACATTCTTTTCTATACGCTGGATGCTCTATAGACGGAACAACCTTTGCCCGGGATTGGCGGAGTGACCTTTTGGCCGATGGTGTACTCAGTAAGACCAGTGCCATGCGCACAAAGTGATGGTAGATGGTGGTGGTTTGCAGCCTGTGGGCACCCCAGTGCCAGATTCCCGGAGCGTCCTGTGGTTCTTAGTATGGTATACCTAAGAGACAACGTAAAATGCATTTTACAGGGCTGTCCACACTCGGTTTGTGCGCATACTTCAGCCCACGATTTACTCTTCAATTGAAATTTGTGGCCAGAAATTTTGGCGGGAAAGTTATTATTTGCTCCGAAAGGACAATTGTTATATTGATACGCACATTTTTTTAAACTTGGCTGGAAAGGGCCGCGGCTGGTGAGAAATGAAATTCAAGAGTTCAAGGAGATGACATTTTGTGAAGAACGTGCAATAAGAGAAACATATGGTGCTGGCGAATTTTAGACAGTGGGTGAGGAAGAAAGACTTTAGTTAGTTAGATAGTTAGTTATTGTTGTTTTAAGGGGCGGAACAGCGAGGTCAGCTGCCCCGTAGAAAAATTTTCTTTGGCGTTTAAATTTCATAACTTTGGACTTTGTTCGAGTGGAAAATATTAACCGATCTCAATGATATTTTTGTAATATGCACATGCTCTCCCCACATCAAATTTAGTTAAAAAGGCTGTCTTTTATTTTTAAATAATTTCAAATTTTGTAAAGGGGAAAAAATGTTCAAAAGTATATTTTTTATTTCAAAATTAATTTCATATTTTGCCAAATTTTGTATTTGTAATTTTTAGTGGTAAAATGTTGGTATCATTTCCTTTAGGTAATTTTTGCTCATACTGATCTATTAAAAAGGAATTATTTTGGCCTTTTTCACTTTATAAAAGATGTTAGTAGTATCGAAATCAAATTTGTTGTAGTTTGGACCTTCTTCTTCTTCTTCTATTTCTGATCGACCTGGTCCACTATGTACCACGGAGAATTTTTGATATACTTTTCCCTCCACCGGCATGATCTTCTGCCAATACAGCTTCATTTGGTGGCTAATTTCTTCCTTCCTTTGCTAGTTGTTCCAGCTTGTTCTTCTGCTTGTTAAATCCAAGGTCTCAGCAGTGTTAAGTCCTTCTGGCTTGATCACAGTGCAGTTCGGATTTGCGTATAAAGCCCGCTTAAATAAATAGATCATTTTAGGGGGATTAACGCTTTAGTAATTCACAGTAGTATCACCAGCTGTCGTACCTTGGTGGGTTGTTGTTGTTGTTGTTGTTTTTGCGCGTGGCATTGTAGGTTCTGGTAGTGTTTTGTCTTGTATATTTGTTCCTTTTTTAAATTATCGTGGATCTGAGGATGATCGCTTGACGAGTGAAACCTGTCATTCCTTTAATCCCCTCCCCTTCTTGTAATCTGCGCAAATCTTGTATAATCATGAAAATCATTCTCAGGTGGTATATTATTATTCCAATACCGACAGCAGTGGCTACGCTGGCTAAAGCGCAGCGTTAGGTCATGGGGCCAAGCTCTCTGCTGACTCGGTAGACGCGTGGGTTCGAGCCCCACCGTCGGCCGTCCTTGAAATGGTTGTCCGTAGTTTCCCATTTTCAACACTAGGCAAATGCTGGGACGGTACCTTCTGACAGGCCACGGCCGCTTCCTTCCACATCCTTGCCCTGTTTCATTCATCTTCATCCATTCCATCTCTCATCCCGACGCGCAGGTCGTCCACGGGCGTCGACTAGAAAGACCTGCACTCGGCATGTCAGGAGGCCACACGAAAAAAAAAAACTATTTAATTTGGCCAACTGAAGGATATCAATCATTTGTTAATCCTCATCAAAATAAATTCTGTGTTTTACCTCAAGTAACTAATGTAGATTGAAATTAAATTTACAGTATGCAACCTTACAAGAATTTTTTGGTTTGAATTTTCAAAACTGTAAATAGCCAGCTTCAGTGGAAGCCTCTCCCCTGGGCTTTATTTCATTCCGTCTGTGAAGATTTCATTTGAAATTTATTTCTACTTCAGGTCAAGCAAGCCTTTGATACTATTTTACGAGTTTTTCAGTGATTATGTTTATCAATGATAACCCATCATGCCGAGAAGGAAAGCGGATATAATTCATAGTATATCGAAATCTAAAAGAGTGCGGTAATATCATCCCCAACGAAATCTTGAAAGGCATCAGTTAAAAGTTTTCTATCATATCACACATTTCTTACCGCGCCTCTGCGAATCTTGGACATGTGCGAGAGTACTATATGCTTTCTTTTATTGTGTTTCAAAGGTGCAAAGTTGCAATTAATCCCAATGATTCCAGTATTAATCTCAAGAGGACGTCGCAGGTTTCAGAAGGAAATTCTTAGGAAACACGTACAGTGTACTGGGTGATCCATAATTCCTATTACAAACTTCTGGGGGTTGTAGTGGGGACTAAGTACATCAGATTTTGATTAGGAACCCATGTCTGGACATGTATCATTTCGATACCAATTCAGTTTGACTAGATTGCACATCTCCCACTTTACTACAGACAAGTATGCACTACAAGAGCTGTTCCACGTGGTGACCCAGCTGTTCATTACACAACGTGTACCTGCGCAGCATGTTGTCATACAGACGTCCCACGATTTTTGTGTGTTCAATAATGTGCGCTGCCGCCAGAACGCGTGCAACGTTACTTCCGACTCGAGAGGAGTTTCATAAACAAGGTTCTTCACGTGGTCTCACAGTAAAAAGTCGAGGGGAGTTAAATCTGGCGATCGTGGTGGCCACGAAATTGGACTACCTCGACCTATCAGAGTGAACTCACTGTCATTATCGTTTTTAAACGAACATACTACACGATATCATTGGACTGCGGTCTCGCCCTCCAGACTACTGCACCCTTAATGCATCACAACTGCTGTCAAAGGGGACTCACTGTCACTACGGTTTGTCAACAGAAGATATACATACTCTATGACATCAGGGGAATGCAGTGGTTGCCCTCAGCCAATGTTATTTGCGTTCCGCGGAGCGGGGAATGTAAAATGAATGTGATCTTCAAACTGATTTGGTATCTAAACGATGAATGTCCGGACAAGGGTTCCTATTCAAACTGTGATCTACTTAGTCCCCACTACAACCCCCAGAAGTGTGTAATAGGAATTATAAATCACCCTGTATTTGTATTGAGGTATTCTAATCAGTTTCCCTAGGAAACTAATAAATATTTTGTACACATATTGTAGAGGAGAAAGGAATGCCTCCTATGTACTGTAGAACCAACGCCCAGGCGGCGATGTAAGTTTCGTTAACGATAGATGCAGTTACGACCGCAGGTTGACAGCCTTTTTTAATTTTTTCAAACATTCAGCAATATATTACAGTGAAACCCCTCAAATCCGAACCCCAGAAATCCGAAATCCCGGGTAATCCGAACGAGTTATTTTCGACAATTACAAGTTTGAAAAAAAAACGCAAAAAAGAGAAACTTATTTTAGTCATGAAACAATTATATATTCTACAATATAACGTTATTTTAAATAATTAGTTGAAAAATTAACCAAGAAGTAGAGTTAGCATACCTAACAAAGTGTAAATGTGCCTAAGCTACATACTGTACTTATCTCATCCAGGATTTAAAAACGGAAAAGTTGGTTATTGTAATTCCTTAGGTTAATCACTTTGCAAAAACAAATGAAATAACAATAGAAAAACACAAAATATCACTTAATCTTTCACTTGAAATCAGTTATCTTCAATTGTCGAAGCGACGAAAATATTTCCGCGGTGGCAATCGTGCGCCACCGTCGCATGAACATGACATAGTTCGGCGTGACTACTGCGTGTTGTTCTACGAAGCGCAATGCGATGTCAAGAGCAGATGCAGCTTCAGTATAAGTCACATTGTCTGTCCAAGTTTCTTCTTCCTCTGTCGCTAGCTCAACAGTCCTATACCTTAACGAGGGCTGGTTATTATGTTATGGATATTTTCGGCTAATCCGAACAAATTGAAATCCGAACAGGCTACAGCCCCAATTAGTTCGGATTTCAGGGGTTTCACTGTACATCTAATTTCACAGCAAAACATTTTAAATACCAGGCATCAATTTACAATCATAGATATGGCACTTTTTGCTGCCCGTCATTTAAAAATTATTTGTAATAAACAAATCACTCTCATTCACTGCATAATGCAATAATATCGTTTGGTCATTTTTATATAAAAGATACATACACTATACAAGAAGGAATAACACCGGGTTCTCTTTTTACAAAATAAATATGTTATTCACCACAAAGAATAAATTATCAGCAGGAAGCTTTATAAGCCACATAGATATTAACAAAACATTCTCTACTTACACTGTTTATTAGTTTAAAAAGAAATGTTTTCCTTTAAGTTTTCTTTTCTTTTTTTAATTCGTTAAACACAACATAGCAAGTCTGTTAAATTTATTTAATAGGTCAGTAAAAGTAAACAACAACAAAAAAACTTTCCTTTTTCACAAAACAGTTGTTTTCTAAAGAACAGAATGAGACTGGAGAATACGTCCTACACCGATACACTGTGGTCTTGGAAGCTGCTCAAAACCCTATCTCACCAAGGTTTACTTCTAATAGCCAAAGACACATTTAGAATACATGATGTCACTCACGGTAGCCACTACGCGTCGCTTATTATACAAGTGTATTAAATACAAAGAGAAGTAGAATGGGTACGATTTGCTTCCTTTCTTGTGCTCCGCTATGTTCCCTTCGCAGCACTTTCATTTCCGCTGAGCTAGCGGTATATATATTTGCTGCTGAATGCGAGGTGGTTTACGTTCGTTGGCCCCACACTTGATGTACGGTCGCGTGCCTCCTCGACGGAATTCCAAGACACTTGAGAAATGATTCTGATTATTATTTTGTGCTGATAATGTTTCTGTAGAGCTGTCGAAGGTACTGGGCGACTGGATAGCCTGCCCTAATTCATCCTCAGTAAATGGAATACAATGATCCTGCAGAACCTCCTCAAAGTTGCCATAATCAACAAACCTCACAACACACGTACTTTCTGAAACACCCGTCACTTCAGCATTGTAGTACCTGTTGTCTTCCCAGTACTTGGCCATACGTTTATCCCCCTCGTGCCATTGCCACACCTTGATGCTCTCCGGAACATAGTGATTTGCGGGAGGGCCTCCATATATTGCACTGTTGTAGACGATGTTGGTTGGAGGATTGTTCATCACCGATTGGGGAGGAGGCGCTGTCTCTTTGTAAGAATAGTCCATCGTATACATCTGGTTCTGCTGACTTTGGGAAGCTCGAGGAGAATAGTTACCGAAATTATCCCGCCCTAGATTACTACTCTGTTGCGTTTGTAAAGAATTGAACTTATGTGACACTGACTGAGAATCTTGCGGTGGAAAATGCCTTCCATTTCCAATGTTATCTAATTTAGCAGGTCCAAGTCCACTCGATTAGACTGATTTTCCATACCTACATCGTAACCTGAACTATAACCACCACCACCTCCAGTTTGCCTTAGCAAACATAGGAGGTTGAAAGCCTTTGCAACCAAAGCGGATTGACAGCCTTAGCAACCATTGCAGGTTGAAAGCCTTAGCAACCAAAGTGGATTGACAGCCTTAGCAACCAAAGCGGATTGACAGCCTTAGCAACCATTGCAGGTTGACAGCCTTAGCAACCAAAGTGGATTGACAGCCTTAGCAACCAATGCAGGTTGAAAGCCTTAGCAACCAAAGCGGATTGACAGCCTTAGCAACCATTGCAGGTTGAAAGCCTTAGCAACCATTGCAGGTTGAAAGCCTTAGCAACCAAAGCGGATTGACAGCCTTAGCAACCATTGCAGGTTGACAGCCTTAGCAACCAAAGCGGATTGACAGCCTTAGCAACCATTGCAGGTTGAAAGCCTTAGAACCAAAGCGGATTGACAGCCTTAGCAACCATTGCAGGTTGACAGCCTTACCAACCAAAGTGGATTGACAGCCTTAGCAACCACTGCAGGTTGAAAGCCTTAGCAACCAAAGTTGATTGACAGCCTTAGCAACCATTGCAGGTTGAAAGCCTTAGCAACCAAAGCGGATTGACAGCCTTAGCAACCATTGCAGGTTGAAAGCCTTAGCAACCAAAGTGGATTGACAGCCTTAGCAACCATTGCAGGTTGACAGCCTTAGCAACCAAAGCGGATTGACAGCCTTAGCAACCATTGCAGGTTGACAGCCTTAGCAACCATTGCAGGTTGAAAGCCTTAGCAACCAAAGTGGATTGACAGCCTTAGCAACCAAAGCGGATTGACAGCCTTAGCAACCATTGCAGGTTGACAGCCTTAGCAACCAAAGTTGATTGACAGCCTTAGCAACCATTGCAGGTTGAAAGCCTTAGCAACCATTGCAGGTTGAAAGCCTTAGCAACCAAAGTGGATTGACAGCCTTAGCAACCATTGCAGGTTGCCAGCCTTAGCAACCATTGCAGGTTGACAGCCTTAGCAACCACAGTGGATGATTCCCTTGCTGGAATCCATGACATCAGTTGACCGTTCGCTAAATATATGCTTAATCAGCCAGCCCACACACTACTCTGATTGTTCTGATTGACTGCAGTGTGTTTAGAAATCCTTGCCGAGTTCAGACAACGCCAGCTCACTGTCAGATAACACGTCATTATTTGTTGTACATTGCAAATAGCAGTAATGTCAATATTTAATGAAACAAAACAATAAAATTATAATTTTGAGAATGTTTCCATTTCTTGATGAATGCAGTACATTTGCATTTGTCTGTTGGCACAGGCTAGAGTAAAATGTGGCTTTCCAGCGATGTCTCAGTCACATTCATGGCTGTGATTATATGGAAGCTACTGAGGTATGGGTGGTGCTGAGTATTGCTATTGCCTGCGTTCACTGTGAAATGTTCTACTCATAGGGTCAGTGCTATTGTTCTGACTCATTGAGGAAAGCAATGGCAAACTACCTCACTCCTCATTTTGCCTAGTAAGCCTCTTTATATTGCTGCCTATGGTGGTACTCCTTGACGTTCCAACCTGCCTCTGGGCTGACTACCTACCTGACAGACATATGTTTGGAGTCTTATTGAGCTCTTCGTCAGCAATACAATATTTATCTATCTATATATATAAAGCTCAATGTTTGTCTGTCTGTCTGTCTGTCTGTTATGTATACAAATCCACACCGTTTCACCGATCTGAACCAAAATTTGTATACTTACCCTTCGGAACCCTGCGGGTAACCCTGTCCACTTGAAATTTCCGACAGACCACCCCATTCCCTGCATTTAGGCCCTTTGGCCCAAATCTACACCGTTTCACCGATCTCAACAAAAATTTGTATACTTACCCTATGTAACCCTGTGAATAACACTGTCCACTTAAAATTTCGGACAGACTACCCCATTTCCTGCATTTAGGCCCTTTGGCAAACATCTACACCGTTTGACCGATCCGAACCAAAATTTGTATACTTACCCTTTGCAACCCTGCGGGTAACCCTGCCCACTTGAAATTTCGGACAGACCACCCCATTCTCTGCATTTAGGCCCTTTGACCCAAATCTACACCGCTTCACCGATCAGAACCAAAATTTGTATACTTACCCTTTGGTACCCTGCGAGTAACACTGTTTGCTTGAAATTGCGGACAGACCACTCCATTCCCTGCATATAGGCCCCTTGGCTCAAATCTACCCCGTTTCACCGATCTGAACCAAAATATGTATACTTACCCTTTGTAACTCTGTGAATATCACTGTCCACCTAAAATTTCGGACAGACCACCCCATTTCCTGCATTTAAGCCCTTTGGCAAAAATCTATATCGTTTCACCGATCCGGACCAAAATTTGTATACTTACCCTTTCGAACCCTGCGGGTAACCCTGTCCACTTGAAATTGTGACAGATCACCCCATTCCCTTCATTTAGGCCCTTTGGCACATATCTACACCGTTTCACCGTTCAGAACCAACATTTGTATACTTACCCTTCGGTACCCTGCGAGTAACATTGTCTGCTTGAAATTGCGGACAGACCACTCCATTCCCGGAAAGAGGACAGGGTCCGTCCCAAAGGCAATCGAAAAAAGGGGTAAAACCGGACCCGCTCTGGAAACCCTCAGGGTTGCCAGCTCCCGAACTCACCAGCCATGAGCCCTTGAGGATGTAGCACTATCGAGGGTGCACCAGAAGTGGTGGGGCTACACACACCCTTCCTCCTTGAGGGTCTTGAGCAGAAGACATGAGATATTAAGAAAAGAAAAAGAAGGCTGACACCTCGAAGAATGAGGCTATCAGGAATGATTAGACAAGGGCCAATTAAGGCGGGAAAGTGAAAGAGTCGCTAGGCCTCGGATACCCTGATACCATCGGGGTCGGAAGAGAACAAGAGTTTGACCAAGAGAGGCTGACAGGTAAGAGAACTGAAAGGAGCCCGGCACCAGTAAGCAGAAGCAATGCCGGACTCAGCTGGGGTCCCGTGGTCGCAAACCCACGTCCCATAAGTTGAGAGACCCTGGTGGGTGTAGGGGGGAGGAGGGGGCCAGGTGTGAGAATAGCTTGCTGATTCATCGCGAGTTGACATGAGAGGAATGTCCAGACCCCGCCGTGTTACCTGGTATGCTGACAATGCTGATGTTCATACATGGTCTTTGCTCAAACCACTGTAGTGTTACGAAAGAATGAGTGATTCACCGGTCAATGTGAATAGGACCGGGACCCCCCCCCAACGTCTGTCATCATCTGCGATTCGTGCAGCTTGGACCCGAGCAGTACTCGATAAGCTCTTTCACTACACGCATCGAGTATAGGCCTAAGCCAGAAAATAACGTTCAGACTTTGGAAGACATCGAAGGTAGAAATCTGAATTGCCTATATCAGATTTAAAATTACACCATGTTCGTTTAGTAGTCATTTTTCATTACCTTATTATTATCATCATAAGGGCAAATGACCTAGATGTTACGCCCATTATACCACTAATCACCACACACAATAAGTCTTCATCGCCTGTGAATTTTGAAATATTTCTTTCTATCACGGTAGTTTGAGTTTGTAAGTTTGTCGTGTCAATTCAACAGTAGTTTTCATTATCATCTTCATCAAAAGGGCAAATGACCTAGATGTTACGCCCATTATACTACTAGGCAACACCACAGTCTTCCTCGCCGGTAATTTAAAAATATGTATTTCTATTAGAGTATAAGTTTATTATACCCTTTCAATAGCAGTCGTCGTCAGTATCATCTTCATCAGTGACGTTGAGTGTTAAGGAGACTGAAATATTATCATCATTCCACCGGGCGAAGCCGGGTACTACTGCTAGTAATCTTATAAAGCAAAATTAACATAAAAACTAAGATGATGTTGGAGCGTACATATCAGTGAAAAACATTAGGAAATTGGAAGATAAATTATACAATTGAATAATACCTTGGGAAATAAAGAAACATGCAATAATTGTCACGTACGAGCTTAGTAACAAGATAAAAGACCATTGTGTGAATAAATTTAAACAAACATTTATGTGAATGATAAACAATAGATAAAAAAGCTTAATTATTGCAATATTCTTGAACCATTTTCAGAATTATTTATTATTAGACAACACTTTTGTTTTTTTATTTTTCCAAGGTTATTTTTTCAATTTTTTGTTTTTACTTTCCAATTTCCTAATAATACGCTTCAATACATTCTTAGTGTTTTTGATTATTTTGGTTTTTTAAGATTTAAATATTTTATTGCTGACGAAGAACTCAATAAGGCTCGAAAAATTTACAACACTATAACTGTTTTTTAAGCCAATGCCATTATAATTAACATTTTTAATTATTAGATTGGGAAGGGTAAATAAAATACATTTGTAATGAGATATTTGCATTTGTTTATTTTTTAGGAAACTAATAAATAGACAGACATTGTTGGGGGAAGGAAGAAGTTGGGGGTGAGGAGCTTAACCGAGGTAAGCCTTGGCGGCGATGGGGGCAGCATAGGCGGCGGGGTGAGCGTAGGCGACGGGGGCGGCCACCTTGGCGATAGCGGGGGCGGCGTAGCCGATGGGTGCGTGGGCATAGGCGGGGGCGGCATAAGCCAGAGGAGCGGCGACCTTAGCGATGGCGGGGGCGGCTACGACAGCCTTAGCAACCACAGCGGGTTCACGGTGGACGACGGCGTTGAATCCGTTGACGGGATCAGCGGTGTATTCCACAGTACGACGGGTACCGTCAGGCTCGACCAGACTGTAGCTACCCTGGACAACATCTCCTTGACGGCTCTCCTGCTGTCCCTTGGAGTCTCCGGTCAGACCATCCTGAATATCGTAAGCGTAGCTGTAGCTTGGGTTTGGGTCGTAGTCGGTATCGACGGCGACTGGGGCGGCGACCTTGGCGATGGCGGGGGCGGCAGCGTAGGCTACGGGGGCGTGGGCGATGGCGGGTGCAGCATAGCCTACAGGGGCGGCGTATGCGCGCGCAGCCAGGGGTGCGCCTGGGGCGTAGACGGCGGGGGCGCCGAGAATACCGGCCTTAGCGACTGCCACGAGGGCGGCGAGGAGGACGAACTGGAACAGAAATAACAAATTAAATGAGATTCATCATTTACAGATTTATACGTAAATATACATACCGTAAATGAGTTTTCGAATGCTATTTCAAATATACCGCTTTTTTTTTTGTATTATTTGCAGTGGATTTGGTTTCAATTCTGAACAGTGGTCTCGTTTTCAACTCTTACGTTTCAATGTGTGTGTCCACCTTAAAAGAGACTATAATCCTTAAAATAGTTTTTATGTAGCTTTTTTCATTTTTCTTCGGGTTTCTCGCAATATTGAAGCGATGGCCATAAATATACTGTAGGGCCAGTGCATTGAAGTCACCACTAAGGAAAACATTTCGAGTACATTCGTGTTACATCTAATTCATTAAAAATATCTTGTATCATACATAGAAAAGTTTTTGCCCTTATCCGAAGAATACTATGAATTTTGAATGGATACAATTTTTCACAAACTAAGAAAGTTATTGCGATATTTCACTTGTTAGAAAAATCCCCGCCCCATTTCCTTCCCCTTGGTCTGATTTTGCCCACTAATGAAGTCGACCGAAATTTTGAATATAATTTGAATGATTGGTGGAATATCAAGTAGTTATCGTGTCTACAAGAAAGTTATATATATACACTTCTGAATTGGCGGTGGTTTTGGGGTCTGGGCGATGTGAACGCGATGATATGTCCAAAGTTTCCAGAAGTCTGATACAAATAATCATTTGATTAGAATTTGACGGTTCATTTTGATGGAAATTTCGCTCGTTAAATGAAATAATGTTTCATCTAAAAATTGTTACTTTTGTTTTTGAATATTTTTCCTCAGTGTAGAGCTTGAGATTTTCTTCATAGATCGGTTAAATCGGGACTACTCCTTAGTTCTTCTTGAGTATGTGAGATTAGGTAAATAATCCCTTGTGCCATTTTCTGAATAATATTGATATTATATCAAGAAGTCAGGCACTTGTTAGTTCCTTCGGTTTCTGTTGCAATAAAACGATGACTGCCCCAATCCAATGTGACGTCAAAACCATGACATTATTTAAACTGTTTGAGAAATTCCCCTGAGTCGTTCACATAATATTGTGAGTTGTGTCACTATTGCAGTAAATAAGTGATTTTCTCACGGGTGTGGTCCGACCGTTGATATTTGAATGCGACAGCTTCATGTCCCCTCCAATGGTTAACATTTTGACGACACCCTCATCGGCTCTAATGGTACTGGCATTAAAATGAACGTAAAATTCTAACATCATCATCCACTACGCTGTGGCTTTATCTAACATACTCTCTTCCTTGCCTTCATTCTTCGAGAGATTAGGATATCATTGGCTGAAGACTTGCTGATGATCTTGTTGGCACGCTGGTATATAATGTTATGTGGCCTTCGGAGAGGGGTGGTGAAGGTCCTTGCATCGTGATGAGGACGTCACAAACACCCGGTCATGGGAATCATCCATTGGAGATAAAATAAATCCTCACAGCTTGGTTTGACCTCTAACCTAGAACCCATCGTACCAGATGCTAACTACTTAGCCACGATGCTGGACAGGACTCGTACAGCCCACACTGTTCTGGGGAAAGTCTTAGAAATTGACGTCATATTGGCAACTGGGATAGTAAACGATACCATTCCAGTGCCTCACATCAGAATGAAATTTCTTGGCAGAGCCGGTAATCGAACGGTAGCGAACAATATTAACCACCACATCACAAAGCGTATGTTTTTGGAGTATTTCGCACTTCTAAATAGGAGAATAACGAATCCAAAATGTAGCCTATTACACGAATGAACTTCTGCACCTTTCGGAGACTTCAATGCGCTGGACGAGCTTTTGGAATTGTCGCTTGAAACCAAAACGATTTTCCACAATAAACAGACACAAGCACAAATCTTCTGTCCGTTGGGAGTTGAGAATTTGCATGTCATTTTTTTAAATAAAGATATTTGAGAAGTACGTCACACGAAGGAGCGCCACTTACCCTGTAAGCCATTGTGTTTGTCTGAACGGGTGCTCTGTTTGCGAACAACTGATGTCTAATCCAGCCAACTGGGGCGCTTTTATTCTGTGTGCGTGACGTAATGGTACAGTCCCTCCAGGGCGCGGTACAGTCACGTGATCAGCCGCCAAAAGATTAGCAAACTGACCTCCAATCATCTCACTCATGGGCAATGGCAATTATTGGCGAGGCTTTCACTCTTTAAATGGCCTTAAACTTGTAGAAAATGACGAATGTGTTGCCTGTTGTTCTGCCTCTTGATAGCAGAGCTTTAGATTTTGTAACATTGAATTGTTCATTTCGAATACGAATATGAATTATCAAAACTATTCGCATTTCTAAATATTCCCATTAGTTAAATAACCTGACTATTCAGTCAGTGATCGAATCATTCGATAAATAAACCATTCATATGTTAGAATAATTATAGTAAACATTGAAAAAAGAGAAAATAAAGCATAAAGAAAGAAAGAAAGAAAGAAAGAAAGAAAGAAAATCCTCTCGGCACGCCGGAAGGCGGAGGTAGATTTCACCGGGCAAACTAGGGAATAGGCTATAATAGGAAAAATATGCAGGTTTTCGTAGAAGGATCAGACCTCATTTATTGCGAGAAAGTATTTTACAATGTAATTGGAACTCCATTAACTTTTCTTTCGTCTTACTATGCACATTTTTAACGTTTTATTGTCTTAGGGGGACGGTAACCTTCTTGTCATTTGGGGTCCAGTTTTATACTTGTGGTCACACCGTCCTTATGCAAGGTTTGGAACTGATGTGTAACTATCTAACAGTCTGTTACTTCTTCACGTCAAATTTTATCTCCCGCAGAGATGTTGGTTGATTCCTCAGTTTAGGGCTGCGACAACGCGGTCATGTAACCCCGTGCACTTTGGGTGTGTGTAGAATCTGTCTGATAACGGTGTTAATTGTGATGGCTGTATTGATCTGTAATTCAGATAAGGACTGCAGACGGTTATTTTCAAGTAGTAGTTCCTAATGTTGGTACCAAATATACCGTCAACGACACCTAGCTGTGAACTTGGCTACTAGATGCCACCGCAACCAGTAACTTGCAACGAACGTTGGACTTCCCCTCTGAAGGAAAGCATACTGCGAGATTTTCAGCGCTTTTGAAAATCGGACGACTTCGGCCGGCTTTGAACCCGCGACCTTGGGCATAGAAGTTCAGCATGCTACCAGCTAGGTTACGTCACCGAAGTCGCTTCCCACATAGTCAGATGGAAAACTGAATGTGATCTCGTTGTCATGGCAACCTCTGACAGCTCATCCCTCATCAATTTAGAAGCGTTGTCATGGTAACCTCTGATGGCTCTTGGCATTTTCTTCTAATTCCGAAATCATTTTTCTCATCCCTTGGCGTAATGGTGGGTTGTATCATAAATTCTTTCAGACAAAAGTTGTAGGTTAATTATTAGGGGAATATCGTCCATTTTGTACGGTTTTGATATTGTGCCTATTACGAGAGATATGATTAATGTTTCCCGAAAAAAAAACACTTTTTTCCACCCCCTTGGTCAATGGTTGGTGCTATCAAAGAACCTTGTAAACATAAATGTTTGGCACTTATCCGACACATAATATGAACTTTGAAGGGATTCGATATTTCACATATTAAGAGAGTTATAGTGATATATCACTTTTTCGAAAAAAAGCCCCCCATTTCTACCCCCTTCGACCGATTTTGCCCATTAACGACCTCGACCGAGATTTTTTAGGGATACATATTATGTAAAAAAATTCAAAGTGATTCGTGCACAATTACGGCAGTTATCGTGTCCACAAGAAACTTATATGTATACATACATAAATTATATATAAACTTTTGAACTGACGGTGGTTTTGGGGTCTAGGGGATGTGAAACGCGAAGATATGTCGACATTTTCCGGAAGTCGAAACATGGTACCCATTGCAATAGTTAGCTTTCTAATGAAATCTACCTAAAAGAGGTAACAAGTGAATGATATTTATTCGTCAATTTCTTTATTTATATATTTGTTCATTTTTGTATTTATTAATTTATTTATTTTATTTAGTTCATTTATTTCATTTAGTGATTTATTTTATTTTATTGTATTTTTATTTTTATTTTATTTTTAATTTTATTTTTAAATCTATAAATTTTTATTTTTTATTTTTTTATGTTTTATTTTTATTTAAAAATTTTTAAATTTTTAAATTTTAATTTTTTAATTTTTAATTTTTTTGTTTTTTAATATTCATATTTATATTTATATTTATTTATTTTATTTTATTTTTAATTTTTTTTTATTTTTTTTTTTTTAATTTTTAAATTTTAAATTTTTAATTTTTATATTTTTTATTTTTTTATATTTATATTTATATTTATATTTTATATTTTTATTTCGTAAATTGTAAAATTTTTAATTTTTTTAAATTTTTAATTTTTAATTTTTTATAGGGATCTATTAGGTTCGCCCCTGCTTCCTACTGCTCGTCCACTGGACATATTTCTTAACATAAATTGCTGTAATTTTCGGGTACTTAACTTCTTCAAATGATACAAATAATTGCAATGTTCCATATATTTTTAAGTAATCTTTCATTCGAAAGACTAGAGTATGTTCTAAGTTCGAATGATACCTCAGTAGTAAAACTACTCGGCTCGGTAACTTCGCTAATTGGAGGCAGACGTCTTGTTAAATACGTTGAGAAAAAAGAAATGAAAATATTGTGGATATCCTTGGTCCAGTCTGCTCAGAAGGAATCTGGAAGTCTCAGGAGCTTTATTAGCATTCTGAAAAGATCACTGACACCTGCAGGAAAAGGCAATTGAAGTTCTACGGCCACATTCTCAAAATGAACAATGACAGGGTCACCAACCTTGCTCTCTCTATGAGAGTCAACAACTGGCTTAGATAAATAGATGATGATGATGATAATTGTTGTTTTAAGGGGCCTAACATCTAGGTTATCGGCCCCTAATTGTTTGGGTGATCGTGAAGATGAAAATGAAATGCAAACTATAACTAAAAATTAACTACCAACTAACATACTAGAAGAAGAAATGGAAAACAAATGGAGAATAAGGCAAATAAAGGACAGTAGGCAAAGAAACGCCCTCAACCCTCGAAGAATGCGGATTGAGGGATTTGGAAGGAAGGAGAGCCACGAAAGGCAGATAGGAAAGTGAAAGAGGAGAGGGTCTACCCCACAAGGAAGGGACATAAGGGGGAAACCGGTCCCAGCTCAGGAATCCCTCGGGGTCGCCAACTCTCGAACTCACCAGCCGTGAGCCCCTAGGGTTTAGAGATATAGAATAAGACCTTCAAGGAATTGGCATTACAGAGGAAATGATACAAGATCGAGTCCAGTTCAAAACAGTAATCAACAGCCATCATTTCTCTGAGACAATGACTACCAGGACCAAGAAATCATGGACTGAAGATTGGAGGAAGATATCCAGTGCCCAGATGAAGAGATTTTGGGAAGAGAAAATATCAACATCATCAGATAAATACGTTGTATCACGCTTCACTAATGGGCATAATAGTAATAATGAAATGAAAATCCACAGCCTGCTTCCAGTCTCCGACCGGGTCAGGAATGGAATGAATGAAGCCCCTATCTAGCGGCGAGGATATGAACTGTGCCGGCTGCCGAGGCCTGACGCACTCCTCTGGGGCAATGATTAAATGAATGACAGTTGAAATGAAATGATAGTGGAGAGTGTTGCTGGAATGAAATTTTGACAGGGAAAACCGGAGTACCCGGAGAAAAACCTGTCTGCCTCCGTCCTGTCCAGCACAGATCTCACATGGAGTGACCGAGATTTGAACCGCGGACTCAGCGGTGAGAGGCCGGCGTGCTGCCGCCTGAGCCATGGAGGCTTCATAATAGTAATAATAATAATAATAATAATAATAATAATAATAATATAAGGTGCGTTCAAAAAGTAACGAGCCGGAGGCTGGAATGCGCAAACCGGTGACGACATCGGCTAATCGTGGCGTGTGTAACGAGGTGTGGTTCCGACCAGAGCGTGGAAGGTCACAGCCCGTCGCTAGAGGGCACGCGTACACGTCACGTGACGATACAATGCTAGCAGCAGCATGCATCAATCATCCAACGCTGCCAGTCGCATTGCAAACAGTAACATGGAGGCGTCAACCGAAGAGCAAAGAGGTGTTGTTCGGTTTCTGACAGCGGAAAGAGTAGGGGGAATGGACATTCATCGCCGAATGTCACAAGTGTACGGCGTACACTGCATGTCCCTTGGAAGGGTCAAGGCGTGGTGCAAGCGCTTCAGGGAAGGACGGGTGTCGTTAGCCGATGATACCCGGTCTGGGGCACCTCCTCCCCTTGCATTGCCGATGACATCGTCCAGCTGGTTGATGCACTCATTACCCAGGACCGCTGAGTGACAGTGAACGCCATAGCCGCCGTGGTCGCTGCACGACAATGCATGACCTCATACGGCCAACACAGTCGCGGCACTCCTGCAGAAATTCAAATGGGAGGTTCTTGGCCACCCTCCATACAGTCCAGACCTCTCTCCCTGTGATTACGCCATGTTTGGTCCCCTGAAAAGGGCTCTGCGGGGCCAATGATTCACCTCGGGCGTCGACGTCCAGCTGTACGTGCGGAACTGGTTCACATCGCAGCCCAGGGAATTTCATGAGACAGCCGTTCACCGCCTCGTGTCACAGTGGGACAAGTGCCTCAACTGCCAGGACCAATACTTCTAACATACAGGTACTGGTTTCTGTAATTATGCCTCCGGCTCGTTAATTTTTTGACGCACCTTATAATAATATACTTGGGTTCCCTAGTACTTAATAATTATGTCTGCACACCCACAGTGACGCCTGGCGCCCATCGTAGCGCCAGAAGAGGGGCCTGAAGTACAATACGACTTCTAGATGGACCACCCAGTGACCGGGAGAAACGGAGTGACCATTTGGCCGATGGTGTACTCACAGTAAAGCCCGTATCATACGACCCTCGCTGCCAAGGAAGTTGTTGTGATGGCTGGTACAAAATCCCTCGCTATGTTATTCTGCTAAGGTCCCATTCAAGTTTTGTACCGAAAATAAGATCCCATTAACACCAACCTACACATATGGGTTACCTACAGGTTCAGCATAACCCACTGGTAAGCGAAACGCACTCACTTCCTCTTTAAATGCCTCACAATTCAATTAATACCTTAAAACATGTATATTTACAATGAACTAATGAAAGAATGCAACACGGTAACCATGGTAACAGAATCTCACAGGTCCATCTATTTCTGTAAGACGCAATGCAATTCCAATTATTACATTACTGTGAAAGTTTCCAGACGGTTATAGGGTTATCACTGAACCAAATTAAGCTGTAAAATTCATCAATACATACAGTATAAAGCGCTTAAGGGGGTCAAGGGGCACTCTAGAATTTTTTCACACAATTTTCACGTGTGAGTGTGGTACGAAAGGTCTTTTTCACCCGACTATAAAGGGTCTCCGAAAACCACATTTAAAGGCCGTTAAATTAACAGTGTCTGTGATATTCCCAGAAAACTAACTTCATTCTAATATACTTATGGAGGAATGACAACCCCCTAACCACTGCACCAGTAGCTGAATTGATAAAGTCTGATTATTCATACCAAGGATAAATCAGTCATAGCATTCATGATTGAAATTTTGCTAATTGTACACTTTCCAACTAGAATATTCGCGGGCGAAGCCGCGACGGGTAATGCTAGTCCTTTATAATTCTGTTCATCCTCGTTAGTACACCTGCTTTTGTGGCCGAAGTATATCACACGCTAACATATCGTGCGCCAAGTTGTAAGAAATAAATTATTGAGGACGGTTGTCGTTTGAGGATAGTATTTGATTTGATTCGTATTATTATCGCAAAGCGGTCTTGAAACTTGCTTTAAGTAAATTTGAAAAACGCCAGGTACTGAATGAATGCATTCCAATCAGTATTTAAGATCTAAATGTAATAAATGGATATTTAATCATCCGCATTAATAAGAAGCGCAAGAATGAACGATAGACTCGATTGGAAGTGTGTGCGAGTGATATTGCGCCCGCTTACTGTTTTGAAGCATATCGTATCAAGTTAGATTCATATATACAAGTACAAATATACACAGACAAGAAACATTCTTAGCGGGAGCAAGATTAATTATATTACAATGTTCAGTTGTGTGATCCACTGTTGGTTCCAGAAAGTCATTTGGGCTACCTGTATAGGAACGTCGCACACATTCACTTACAATGTGGGGGATTGTTTGTTGAGAGGCACCACAGTCGCACTTATAAAGGGCGTCCCTACATCGTCCATGATTTGATTCAGTGTGGACCAGAGCTTACGGGTTCAAGGCTATCCAACGACGGAAAATTTTACTTCTTTAAAATTATTTTGTTATATCCTCCTTACCTCGTACAGCAAGATTTCAACTTAGTTCAATTGACATAATCTACGAGGACGATAGGGAAAATTGTTTTTTTTCTGTCATTCTCATTTCTATTTTCCCTAGATACTGTTCAATACCACGGATGGATAATATTTGTGATAACTGTAAGAATTATATATATTTTTTTAGCGTATGGCTTTTAGTGCCGGGAGTGTCCGAGGACATGTTCGTCTCGCCAGTTTTGTAGCTGCTTCGAGACGGACACCCAATGGGTGAGCTACAAGTACCGTTGGGGAGGAAAGTTGGAAGGGAGGGTCTAGGAGTTGGAAGGTAGCGGCTGTGGCCTATAGTTAAGGACCAACCCCGGCATTATACGTTGGCTATGAAAGATAGGCCAATTTCGCAGGAGGAGGATTCTGCGATAATCTGCCTTTCGGTTACGATATAGCACTTCATTAATCTGTCTGATGGAGTAGCCATTCTTCTGGAAAGTATCGGTCAGGAACACAAGTTTACCGTCTAACTTATCCTTTTCACACACCGTTCTTACTCTTCATTACAACCCTTGATATGGGGACAAGCAATTCCACTAGACCTTATAGCCCAGGGCCATCCAGACAGCGCTCCTGCCGCTTTGGTGGAAGGTAGTTTCAGAAGTGGTGGGAGGAGCTTGGCTGGCTGAGTGCGCTGAAGTGTGCAGCCGATCCATCAGTCGTTAGTCTAGTCCAATGCGCTTTTTTGACAGCGTGTAAGTAAATCAGTTTCGCAGTGGTCATGACTGAACAGCATACAAAAAAGGAGTGGTGAAGCAGCAGTCTTCAAACCAGAATGGGAAATTTCATTTTTCTGTACAGCTTATAAAGGGCATGCCAAATGTTTAGTGTACAACCGAGATGTAATGTGTGAAAAAGAACACAATTTGTTGTTGAATTTTCCTCTCTAATATGTTCACATTTCAGTTTGGAATAAATCACAATATTCTCTACTTAACACTTGTGTTCGTTTCCTGCACATTCCATACATCGGAGTACTATTCGATTTGTTTATGCTGTATATTTGTTATGGAAAAGTAGTCAGTGTGGTCCGAACATCGCCCGTCTCCTCTCTGTCACAGTGTAGTGGCGGTAGGGGAAGGAGCGCTAGTCTGACTGCCCAGTGCCCCCCGAGCGCAATGACTGGATGGCCCTGGTATATAGCAAGCGCTTTTCGCAAAGACGCCGAGAAAATATAATTTCGTTGTGATGTATTTATTTGGGGGTCTACCCACATAACAAATGTATTGGTTTATGTTCTTGCTAAGATCTCTACCAGAACGAGAAAAGCAATCCGATTAGTTCTGTTTACTCAAACGTCCATGCAAACTGCCGGGAAACTTCTGAAACTACCTTCCAACAAAGCGCTCGGAGCACTGCCTTAGAGCGCTGTCTGGATGGCCCTGCACTATACAGTAAAAACAGAACGTGTCATATTATTATTATTATTATTTTCAATTTCGTGAGTTGTATGGAAGCTATCATGGAAGGCAGAACCTTGCATGGAAGGTACACATCACACGGTATCGACGCGTCTATGCCAGCGTGTATACCTGTAGTGGTAGAAGCTTCATACTAACGAGTGTCGTGTGATACGGGCTTTTGACCACGCCAGTGATGCCATGCGCACAAAGTGATGGTAGATGGTGGTGTGTTGCGGCCTGTGGGCACCCCAGTGCCAGATTCCCCGAGCGTCCTGGGGTTCTTGGTATGGTACACCTAAGAGACGAGGTAAAATGAACTTAACGGGACTGTCCACACTTGGTTTGTGTGCATGGCGTCAGCCCTTAATTTACTCTTCAATTAAAATTGGCGGCCAAAGAAATTTTGACGGGAAAGTTATTATTTGCCCCGAAAGGACAATTGTTATATTGATACGCACTTAATTTTTTTTTAAACCTTGGCTGGAAAGGGCCCCGACCGGTGGGAAATAAAATTCGAGAGTCCAAGGAGATGATATTTTGTGAAGAAGGTGCAATAAGTGAAAACATATGGTGCTGGCGAATTTTAGAGGGTGGGTGAGGAAGAAAGGCTTTAGTTAGTTAGTTAGTTAGTTAGTTAGTTATTGTTGTCTTAAGGGGTGGAACAGCGAGGTCATCTGCCCCTTAGAAAAATTTTCTTTAGCGTTTAATTTTTTGCCTGATACTTAATAGTTTTGGAATTCACACCAAATATTTTGTACGAGTGGAAAATATTAACCGGTCTCAATAATATTTTGTAGCATGCACATCTCTCCCCCACATCAATATTAGATAAACCGGTGGCCTTTTATTTTAAAATAATTTCTAATTTTGTAAAGGAAAAAAGTTCAAAAATATTTTTATTTCAAAATCAATTTCTGATTTTGCCAAATTTTGTATTTGTAATTTTTAGTGGTAAAAAATTGATATCATTTTATTTTGGTACTTTTTGTTCATGCTGATCGATTGAAAGGAATAATTTTGGACTTTTTTAACTTTATAAAAGACGTTAGTCGTTCCGAAATTAAATATGTTGCAGGTTTGACCTTCTTCTTCTGATCGACCTGGGTGGGCCGCGGTATCTTTGATAAACTTTTCCCTCTACTGGCTTTGATGTTCTGCCAATACAGCTTCATTTGGTCTCTAATGTTTTCCTTCTTTCCCCTGTAATGACCACTTTTGAAGATTTATTTTCTCCTTCCCCTCCTTGGAAATCTCTGAAACTATTATTTTCGAAAGTGGTTTCACTAATGCCCATTCTCTTCATATCAGTATGTAGGCCTATCTAGAAAAACCACCTGGGAGCAACCTTCCTCCCTTCAAAATATATAAGGAGTTTTCGAGTCAGCCTTCCTTGATTCTTGCGTCTCTTTTTCATTGACTCTATAATTCCCTCGGTTTCTTTGTTAGGTCTTTATCTCCGTTGTCCCTCCACATATCCCAGTCCCATAATCTTCCTTAGGATCTTTCTTCCTTCCTTTGCTAATTGTTCCAGCTTGTTCTTCTGCTTCTTATATCCAAGGTCTCAGGAGTATAATGTCCTTCTGGCTTGATCACAGTGCAGTTTGGATCATTTTAGGAGGGATTAACGCTTTAGTAATTCACAGTAGTACCACCAGCTGTCGCACCTTGGGTTGTTGTTGTTGTTGTTGTTGTTGTGCGTGGCATTGTAGGTTTTGGTAGTGTTTTGTCTTGTATATTTGTTCCTTTTCTAAATTATCGTGGATCAGAAGATATCACTTGACGAGTGAAACCTGTCATTCCTTTAATTCCATCCCCCTTCTTGTAATCTGCGCAAATCTTGTATAATCATGAAAATCTTTCTCCGGTGGTATATTATTATTTCAATTTAATTTGGCCAACTGAAAGATATCTTTCATTTGTTAATCCTCAGCAAAATAAATTCTGTGTTTTACCTGAAGTGACTAATGTAGATTAAAATGGTATTTACAGTATGTAACCTTACAAGATCTTGTCGGTTTGAATTTTCTTGCGCATTCTTCAAAATTGTAATTAGCCAGCTTCAGTGGAAGCCTCTCACCTCGGCTTTATTTCATTCCGCCTGTGAAGATTTAATTTGAAATGTATTTCTACTTTAGGTCAAGCAAGCCTTCGATGCTCTTTTAGGAGTTTTTCAGTGATTATGGATGGTTATCCATGATAATTCATCATGCCGGGAAGGAAAGCGGATATAGGTCATAGTAGACCTATTTCGAACTCTAAAAGCGTGCGGTAATGCCTTCTACAAATCTCGAAAGGCATCAGTAAAAGTTTTCTATCACCTAACACATTTCTTAGCGCGCCTCTACGAATCATGGACAAGAGGCAGAATATGCTTTATTTCATTGTGTTTCAAAGGTGCAAAGTTGCAATTGTTCCCAATGATTCCAGTATTAATCTCAAGAGGACGTCGCAGGTTGTAGAAGGAAATTCTTAGGAAATAAATATATTCGTATTGACTTTTATTCATTACTTTTTCTAGGAAACGAATAAATATGTTGTACACATATTATAGAGGAGAAAGGAATGCTTCATATGGACTGTGGAACTAACGTCCTGGTGTCGATGGGTGTAGCGTAAAAAAATGGCGGTTATTTCGAGCAAAAGAATATTTGTTCAATTGAAACTATTCATCAGTTTAGAGTTGCTCTGTTTGCTGGTCTGTACACAACATAATTATTTGGTTATGTCATCTTGGTCATCGTTACATTCGACCATGTAGGTCTATACATGTTCCTTGTAATGTCTTAGTCTGATATAGAAGGTGAGGAAACACAGCTGGCAATTAGCGGCTTCTATAAAGAGCATCCAGCGTTTAGAAAAGACTGTGGAGCCGTATGGCGACAGTGTTGCTAACTCTAGGCAGAGGTAGCGCTGACGACGTACGTTATGTTCACCCGCTTCGAGTACTGTTCTTTCATAAGTTAGCGAGACAACACAACCCCAGCAGCTACCTGAAATAGAACGCGCCCAGGAAGGAGCAGTTTTGCTGGTGTTAACGGATTGGACCAGTGTTAAGGATACCGTACCTAAGCGAAGAGAACCAAACAATAACGACATTCATTTCGTTGTGATATGACGCATTACTGATTGACAGATGTCGAGAGCACAACCCTTCCTTCTTTCTCGAATGTACTGTATGCTGACGATGTTAACAATTTTTACGTCAGCAGTACTGTTGATCATCACCTTTTTTTTTATTAGTTAAGCTATAATTTAGTTTCTTTCAATTTTATTCTTGTTGTTGTTGTTGTTTTGTTTAGATTAATATTTGTAATATTGTAGTGAGTTAGCCGTGCGGTTAGGGGCGCAGAGCTTTGAACTTGCATTCGGGAGATGGCGGGTCGGCAGCCCTGATTCGATCGAACAGAAAATATAACGGACACACAACAATAACACCAATGACGGATAGTCCTTCAGAACTTTTGTTGCCAGCGGAAATGAGCACGTGCTCCACTCCGGGCGAGCATGCAGCACTGGACGAGGATCTTCTTTCCAGCATGCTAACCTCGAAAATTTTTAATTTACTGACGTATTATGAACGATACTTGTATGCATTAACAAAGGTAATCAATTGGCAGATAATTGTAGGAAGCTATTATGACGAAAAATATATATCTTCAGAGTTCCTTCATGACAAAAGATGAGGTAGCAAAACCAGTTTGGGGGCAATTTCTGTTAAAAGTAAAAAGCCCATAAGACCCACAGTCTTTTCTAAACGCGGGATGCTCTTACAACACGACACATTGGAGTTCGTGAATCAATCTTTGAAAAGAACGACAGCAGTTTTATGACAAAAATTCTATTAAGTTGTATGTTACTGCACCGTTACTTATCCTATACCACGCTGAAGAAGGTCACAATGTACGGTTTCAATGTACTAAATATTGACTTAAGGTAATACATAGTTTATTATAACTCAGATGGTGTTGGAGCGTACATATCAGTAAAAATATTAGGAATTGCAAGTTAAATTACACGATTGAAAAATACCTTGGGAAATAAAGAAAGATGCAATAATTGTTACGTATGAGATTAGTAACAAAGCAAAAGAACATCCTGTAAATAAATTTAAACAATGGCAAACAAAAGATAAAACAAATTTTAATTATTGAAATATCTTTAAACAATTTCAGAATGATTTATTATTAAACAACACTTTCAATTTTTAATTTTACTAAAGGTTATTTCAATTCTATAATTTAAGTTCCAATTTCCTAATATTTTGCACTGATATGTCTACGCTTCAACACCTAATGAGTCTTTATGATTATTTTGGTTTCTAAGATTTAAATATTTTATTGCTGACGAAGAACTCAATAAGGCTCGAAAAATGCACAAACCTACGGTATAATAGATTTTTTAATTTTTATTTTTAGATATTGACATTACCTTGTTAATACGTTGTGAGCCAATCCCATTATGAATAACATTTTTAATTATCAGAGTGGTGAGGGTAAATAAAATACATTTGTAATGAGATATTTGCATTTGTTTATTTTTTAGGAAACTAATAAATAGTCAGACATTGTTGGGGGAAGGAAGAAG
The DNA here is from genome assembly GCA_946902985.2 of Meconema thalassinum. Taxonomy (NCBI): domain Eukaryota; kingdom Metazoa; phylum Arthropoda; class Insecta; order Orthoptera; family Tettigoniidae; genus Meconema; species Meconema thalassinum. The sequence continues at coordinate 232,160,851 of OX336397.1, forward strand.
TTGGGGGTGAGGAGCTTAACCGAGGTAAGCCTTGGCGGCGATGGGGGCAGCGTAGGCGGCGGGGTGAGCGTAGGCGACGGGGGCGGCCACCTTGGCGATAGCGGGGGCGGCGTAGCCGATGGGTGCGTGGGCGTAGGCGGGGGCGGCGTAAGCCAGAGGAGCGGCGACCTTAGCGATGGCGGGGGCGGCTACGACAGCCTTAGCAACCACAGCGGGCTCACGGTGGACGACGGCGTTGAATCCGTTGACGGGATCAGCGGTGTATTCCACAGTACGACGGGTACCGTCAGGCTCGACCAGACTGTAGCTACCCTGGACAACATCTCCTTGACGGCTCTCCTGCTGTCCCTTGGAGTCTCCGGTCAGACCATCCTGAATATCGTAAGCATAGCTGTAGCTTGGGTTTGGGTCGTAGTCGGTATCGTCGGCGACTGGGGCGGCGACCTTGGCGATGGCGGGGGCGGCAGCGTAGGCTACGGGGGCGTGGGCGATGGCGGGTGCAGCATAGCCTACAGGGGCGGCGTATGCGCGCGCAGCCAGGGGTGCGCCTGGGGCGTAGACGGCGGGGGCGCCGAGAATACCGGCCTTAGCGACAGCCACGAGGGCTGCGAGGAGGACGAACTGGAACAGAAATAACAAACCACATGAGATTCATCATTGTTACCAACTTAACGGATTTATACATAAATGTACATATTGTAAATTAATTTTCGAATGTCGTTCCATATCTACAGGATTTTATCTCTTGTGTATTAAATACAGTGGATGCGGTTTCTATTTTGAACAGTGGTCTTGTTTTCAATTCTTACGTTCCAATGTATGTGTTCACCTTAAGAGAGACTATAGTCTACTCTTTAAAATAGTTTTTATGAAGCATGCTTCAGTTTTCTTTGGGTTTCCCACAATTTTGAAGCATTGAAAATATAGATACTGTTGAAGCAGCGCATTGAAGTCTCCACTTACAAAATCTTTTCTATTTCGTTTGTGTTACTTAATTGTTAATTTCTCAACGTCACAGATTATTATATCATGGTATAGCATTGGACAGGAAGCTTATTTTAGTCCCGGTACTGTTTGGCCAAGTCAGGTATATGTGATTGAAATTTAGTAAAGAAAGCTTACTCAATACCTGTATATATTATTTATTCTGCGAAGGGGAAGAGAAAGTCATATCGGGTGAATCAGCTGCCCCTAATAACATAGTTAAATCATCCCAACTAATGCGTGTTGTCAGGAAGGTCGATATTTCTCTGTTTGCATCCCGTTTGGTACTAATGCACCGCAAGCAAATCCCGCAAATGATAAACTTCTGCACCTTGCAGAGACTTCAATGCGCTGCACTATTTCAGTTTTTAATATTTGAAACAAATACGGTATTCCACACTGTTATTTTTCCCTCGATGTGACTACAGGCAAATCCGTCTCTTGTCCTGCCTTCATTCTTCGAGAGATTTGTATATCATTAGCTGGAGACACGCTGAAAGTTTTGTATAACTTAACAGTTGGGGTCATCAAAAAAATAAAGATCTCTTATTCGCACAACGATATATACTCCTGTGTGTACTTCGGGGAGGTGTGGTACAGGTCTGCGCATCGTGATGAAGATGTCCTAAACACCCAGTCAGGGAAATTATCCTTTGGAGATTAAAAAATTTCCCACGACCCGGTTTGAACTCTAACCTAGGACCCTTCGTGCAAGAGGCTACCATGCTAGCCACTTAGTCACGTTGCTGGACAGAACTCGTACAACCCACATTGGTGTCGAGAAAGTATTCTAAAGTGACGTAAACGGTACCATTCCAGTGCCTCAATCCATTTTTTTTGGCAGAGCCTGGGATCGAACCAGAGCCTTCAGAGTGGTAGCCAACAATATTAACCACTACGTCACAAAGCGCTTGTCTTTTGGAGTATTTTGCACTTCTAAATAGGAGAATAACGAATCGAAATTGTAGCTAATTTCACGAATAAACCTCTGCACCTTGCGGAGACTTCAATGCGCTGCACATTTTCAGTTTTAGGTATTGTCGCTTGAAACAAGTAAGGTTTTCCACAATTAACAGACACAAGCACAAATCTTCTGTCCTTTGTGATTTGAGAATTAAGATATTTCTTATTCGAGTAGTAGGTTATGTCACACGAAGGAGCGCCACTTACCTTGTAAGCCATTGTGTGTGCTCTGTTTGCGAACAACTGATGTCCAACCCAGACAACTGGGGCGCTTTTATTCTGTGTGCGTGACGTAATGGTACAGCCCCTCCGGGTCGCGGTATGTACAGTCACGTGATCAGCGGCCAAAAGATTAGCAAACTGACCTCCAATCATCTCACACATTGGCAATGGCGATTATTGGCGTGGCTTTCACTCTTTGAATGGCCTCAAACTAACTGAGTAGAAAATGACGAATGTGTTGCCTATTGTTCTGTTCCTTTATATCAGGGCTGTACATATTCGAACATCGTTTTATTCGAGTAATTTCGTATACATTGTGGCCACTACTCCTGAAAACCCTGGAAATCCTGGAAAACTCCTGGATTTTTATGAGGTCTGGAAAACTCCTGGAAAACACCTGGAAAAAAACGAAAAATTTGAAAACTCCTGGAAAATAGCCACTGTTAATTTATTATAAACATCTTTCCATCTTAAATCATACTCCCGCTGCGGTTTTGGGTGAGCGCTCTATCGTTAATGAGAGAAATTTCCTCAGGCTACCTGTTTCTGTGTGTGAGAACACGCGATAGTATTTTTCTAAAACATATTCAGTATAGACAACTTCACCGCAATAAAATTGCATGCGGCATTCTTTTCTCTTTTTTAAGAGGATATTTGAGCCACAAAGGCTTTTTTAAAACAACAATTAAATCATTTGTGTGTGGGCTTGCGTATCAATAACGCAATCACCACTAATTTTTGTCAACATCTGTATAAGTAAACCAAACACAACTGCTTTATTTCGGTCTTGAAGTAGGCAACCGATAATGCCCCCCCCCCCCCCCCCCCCGCTCTCGCGCTTATTTTTAAATCTGGAAAAATGAGAATTATTCCAGGAAAATTCCTGGAAAACTCCTGGAAAATCGTTGACCGATTTGAGTACCACACTCTAGGGGCTCACATCTAGTGGGACGTGTGTTGGCGACCACGGGACTCCAGCTATGTCCGGCATTGCTTCCACTTACTTGTGCCGGGCTCCTCTCCGTCTTCTTGCCTCTTGGCCTCTCTTGATCAACTCTTGTTCTCTTTCGACCCCGACGGTATTAGGGTATCCGAGGCCTAGGGTGTCTCTTCCTTTCCCGCCTTAATTGACCCTTGTCTCATCTCTCCCGATCCCTCATTCTTCTAGGGATGAGCCTTCTTTTTCTTTTCGTTATATTTCCTTTTCTCTCTTTAAGATTCCCGCACTGTTTTTGTCTATTGGCTCCCCGAGTATCTAAATTACTATTTGTGAATTTTTTGAATCTACACAACATATTGTAGGTATTTTCAATCTAAATTGTATTTTACAAGTATTTTCAACCTCAATTGCATTGTGCAAGGATTGACAATCTAAATTGCTTTTTCGTAAGTCTTTGACTGTAGGGGCGGCATTTTTTTTATCAATTGCATTTTGTAAGTATATTCAACCTAAACCGTATTTTGCAAGTATTTTCAATCTAAATTGCATTTTATACGTTTTATCAATCCAAATTGCATTTTGTGAGTATTTTGAATCTAAATGGTATTTTGTATGTTTTGTCAATCCAAATTGCATTTTGTGAGTATTTTTAATCTTTTTTAAGAATTGTCAATACAAATTGCATTTTGTAAGTACTGTACAGTATTTTGAATATTAATTGCACTTTTTAGGTATTTTGATTTTCAATTGGATTTTGATAGTATTTTGCATCTAAATTACATCTTGTAAGTATTTTGAATCTAAATTGAATCTTGTGAGTATTTTGAATCTAAATTGAATCTTGTGAGTATTTTGAATCTAAATTACATCTTGTAAGTATTTTTAATCTAAATTACTTTTGTGAGTATTTTCCACTCTAAATTCCATTTTGTCAGTGTTTTCCACTCTAAATTACATTTTGTGTGCCTTTTCAATCTTTTTCAGTATTTTAAATCTCAGTTGGTTTTCGTTATGGTTTCCGTCTCATTGACATTTTCACTATCACCCAGACCATTAGGGACCGATAACCCAGATGTTACGCCCCTTGTTAATGAGTTGGAGTTGATTTTGGTGATGTAATGAATTTTTGTCCTCTTTTATGAATATGACCTTTATTTATTGTTTATTGCCTTGTGTCATATCAATGCTAATGGTTGCTTTCTTACAATTGACTGCCGACAGCGCAGCGCTATGGCCTAACTAAAACCACGGCCCACTGGATGCTGCTCTCCAAGGAGCTTACAAAAATAGTCCATACATAGAGGGCGCTCATAGCAGCACAATAGCAGCTAACATTCCTGGCTCTCCTTGAAAGATGCGATTTCAACAAGAAAACCATGTACTGTACGAACGGTATGTTAAAAACCATACGTAAACAACATTTATAAACTACATCTAATGAGAATATATAATCTAACATAAACTCTAATCAAGCTGAGAATTCTTCGTTGAAGTTCTCCATCGGAAGGGGGCACAGCTTCTTGACACTTCTCGTAAAGTTCCCTTCCGCTGTTTTCACAGTGACAACTCTAATCTCGCCATCTGGTCCCGGATGAACATGAATTACTCGACCTCGTGGCCACCTTAGAGGTGGTATCCCTTCTTCAATGAGCAGAACTAGTGTGTTCAACTCGATGCGCTGATTAGAAGTGAACCATTTATTTCTTTTCTGCAATTCTTGCAAATATTCTCGTTGCCATCTTTGCCAAAGTACCTGTCGAAGTTTCTTCAAATGTTGCCAACGAGACAGTCGATTATCTGGTTCTTGAGTATGATTGGACTGTACTGGTTGGACCAGTGAATCACCAATAAGAAAATGAGCGGGAGTGAGAATATCCAGATCGTTTGGGTCTCTTGTGAGAGGTGTAAGTGGCCGCGAATTCAGGACTGCCTCAATATCACAAAGCAGAGTATACATCTCTTCAAAAGTATGTACTCTTCCTTGAGATGAAGTGTATAAATGTCTCTTTGCTATTTTAACGGCCGCTTCCCACAATCCTCCAAAATGTGGGGATCGAGGAGGAATAAATTGCCATGCTATTTGCTTTTCTCCCAAGTGAGAGGAGATGATGTGGTTTGTATTTAGGTCTTTGGATCCTTTTCCCCATTTCTTGCGCTGTACTTTGTTTAAGGTATTATTGACAAATCTATGACAATAAGCAATGACTCGACGTAACTTCGAAAATGACGAAAATTTGTGCAATATTTTGGAAGTACTTGCGATGGTCAACATAACCTTTGAACTCTTCATCTCTGGCAGACTGATGTCAGGTTGCAATGTAGAAGGAGGTAGTGAATTTTCCTTGACTAACCAATTAGGCCCAAACCACCAAAGATGATGGTTAATAATATCTATGGTTGGAATCCCACGCGATATGAGGTCAGCAGGGTTTTCCTGAGAGGGTACGTGACCCCACTTTGCATTCTCAGCTGCATCTTGTATTTTTGTGACTCTGTTAGCCACAAATGTTTTCAGCAATCGCGATTCTGTGTTTATCCATCCTAAAACAATGGTGCTGTCACTCCAAAGATAAACATTTCTTATCTTGTCTGCTGCAGCAGCCTTCGTTTCTCGCACTAAACTTGTGAGTAAAAGTGCTGCTTCTAACTCTAGTCTTGGCATGGATATGGTTTTTAGAGGAGCCACTTTAGATTTTGCGCTGATTAGATGAGATGTGAACATTCCATCTTGATTTCTGTTTACTGCGTATATACAGGCTCCATATGCTTTTTCGGAGGCGTCACTGAATCCGAAAAGATCAAATTTTGAATTGTAATTTTCAGGATTGACGTTCCTTATGATTCTGAGCTGGTTTAGCTGTGGCAATGAAGAATAATATTGGTTCCAAATGGACAGCTTATCTGTGGTAACAGGTTGGTCCCAGTCGAACCCGTCCGTCCATAGTTGTTGCATTATGATTTTTCCTCTTATTAAAACAGGACTTACTAGCCCAAGAGGATCAAAGACTTGCGAGATTTTTGATAAAATCTCACGCTTTGTATACACTACTTCAGATGAGAGGTTAACCTGATACTGCAATGTATCTTTTGTCGAATCCCAGACAATTCCTAACGTCTTACTGGCTTCTTCTTTGTCTAGGACCATCAAGTCTCGTGCATTCGATTGGATATTCAAGTGTTTTATGATTTCCTTATGGTTGGACCTCCACTTGCGCAACAACATTTGCCCCTTTTGCAATAGATCCATTAGCTGACGATGAATTTGTATTACTGCATCTACAGTATCGCCACCGGTGATACAATCATCCATGTAAAAGTCTTGTCTCATAATTTTGGCTGCTACTGGATATTGAGGGTCATAGATATTAGCAAGTTCGCGAAGACATCTCATCGCGTGGTAAGGTGCTGACGCTGTTCCGTAAGTGACAGTGTTTAGCTGATATGTTTTTATTGGTAACAGTGTATCCCTTCTCCATAAAATTTGTTGCAATGGTCGATCTTCATGGTGTATCATTATCTGCCTAAACATTTTCTCAATGTCAGCCGTTATTACATACTGGTGCATGCGAAATCTGAGAATGATGTGAAATAAATCTGCTTGTAAATTGGGACCTTGAAACAATTTGTCATTTAGTGATGTTCCTCGTGTAGTTTTGGCGGAAGCATCAAACACCACTCTCAATTTCGTGCTTGAGCTCTCTGGACGTAAAACCGCATGATGTGGTATAAAATAACATTTGTCTGATTCGTCCTCAGCTGTTTCTTCAATGTGTGACATATGTCCAAGTGCTTCGTACTCGTCCATAAAGTCACAATATGCCTGCTTCAAATTTTGTTGTTTGTTGAATTTTCTTTCCAAAGCGGCAAGTCTTCTCTTCGCTTGTTCTTTGGACTCGCCGAGAGTAACTCCTGGCCGTACGGGCAATCTAACCACAAATCTTCCAGATGAGTCCCGCGTGGTTGTTTCAGCGAATAGTTCTTCGCAAAATTGCTCTTCTTTTGTATAGTGCTGCGTTTCTGGGATTTTTTCTTGTAGCCAAAACCTTTCGAGCTGTTGTGATAATGTATCATTAGTCATTGTGAGACACGTAGACATTCCTTCAGCTTTATTTTCTTGTATTTCTCCACCGAGAATCCAGCCCAATTTTGTATCCTGCAAAACAGGTTGACCAGCTATGTTGTTTTTTGGTCTTCCAACGACGATTTTCCAGTAAATGCTTGCTCCAAGAAGCAGGTCAACATCTCCTGGCTCGTTGAATGAAGGGTCTGCAAGTTGAATATTTTTTGGCATGACTATCTCATTGATGTTAACCTTATATTGAGGTAGTCGTCCTGTGATGGAAGGAACAACGTAGCATTCCAAATCAATGCTGTATTGACTATCCATGGAATAAAGTTGTATACGATTGATTCCCTTTGCTTCAACCTGGGCACCACTAACACCGCTGAATTGTTGATTCTGGTGAAACCACTGTAAACTAAGTCTTTTGCTAAAAGTCGTTGTTACCAAATTTAACTGTGCACCAGGGTCTAATAATGCTCGGCAGGTGATTCTCTTTCCTTTATTGTCCACTACATTCACAAGCGCAGTTGACAGAAGAACTTGTGATGTTCGAACTCTTGTTAAATTGACGCTTGACCCTTGGCCTATTGTAGATTCTTGCAACTGAATTAAGCGATTTGCTTCTGAAGTTGTGGCCTTTTCTTGGCTTTCTGAACTGGCACTGTCTTTGTGCAGTAATGTGTTATGCAGTGAGTTGCATTTCTTGCATCTTGTTCCACGGCAATCTCTTGCTAGATGTCCAAATTTTAGGCAATTTAGACAATGTTTCTTTTTAATTAATAACTGTCTTCTCTCATCAGGCGTTTGCTTCAGCAACGTTTCACACTGAAAAATGAAGTGGTTTCCTTCACATATGTTGCATTTGAATGAAGGTGTGTTGATCATTAAAACCTTCTTGTCCTGTTTATTTTCCTTCTGTGTATACTTGTTTCCCGGACTCTGTTTGTTTAATGTCTTTGATTTGAGGGTTTGTTTCAACAACATCAGTGATTGACATCGTTCGGCTAAAAACTTTGTGAATTCTTGTAGAGTTGGCATATTTTCTGGTGTGCGATTCTTGATTCTTTCTTGCCAGTCACGCTGTTCAAGATAATCTAGTTTCTGCTTAACTAAATGGATTATTAAGATATCCCAATGATCTACAGGCTGATTAAGTGATTTTAACGCTGATATATTCGTTTGGATGTGCCAATTCAATTTTCGCATCGAGTCGGCTTTGTTTTCCTTCTCGATTTCTGGAAATTTGAAAAGTTCATCCAGGTGGGTCTGTATTATCATCATTTGGTTGTCGTATGTAGCGTTTAATAGATCCCAAGCGTTGGTATAGGTCTCTTCGCCTATGGTGAATCCTTCGATGACACTTTGAGCCTCTCCCTTCAGTACTCCGACAAGATACTGGTGCCTCTGTATATTTGATAGGTTTGAATTGTTGTGAATTGTGGATTCAAAGCTATTTTTGAAAAACCGCCACTTTTTGTAATCACCGTCGAATTCTGGGAGTTTTATTTCTGGCAATTTTGACACATTAGAATGAGTTGTTTGAGGAAGTTCTTGTACTTGAAGGTTCTGGGTATTTGGGGATATTTGTTGTTGTGATGTCTCGACGATAGCGTGTAGTTGACTGACTGTGTTGAAATATTGTGTTTCAAATACAGCACGTTCACCCTCACATTCTGCCAGAAATACGTCCGCTTCAGTTTCATCTTCCGGTATATGGTCTTCGATAGCCTGTTGAATGTCGTCAAACTCTTTCCAAATGCCCTCTATTTTTTCTAATTTTACCGTTGCTTCAATTGGTGTGGTGTGTTCTGAGATCGAGTTGGCTGTTCTAGTCACGAATCCTTTTACTCGTGCGCGACTTTGTTTTAGCTTTGTGAATTGCGACATCCTGAATTGCGATTAAATATAAAGTTGCGTAGGTCTGTGCAGTGACCAATGCAATGAAGAAATGCCTATTGTATTCAATGAATTATATGAATTTGTACAATGGGATTTGAAGTACGGTAGACCTAGCTCAATGTTTTATTTGTTTTGGTAGTATGACTCTTGAATTATATATGACACTGCTTGGGCTATTGCGTTTACGTTTCAGCTGTCGATTGCGACGTATATTTGTAACCTATGAATGTCTCTCCAATTATGATTTATTTGATACTCACAGGAGTCGAGAGTTCCGCTGTTGGGCGCCAATGTTAATGAGTTGGAGTTGATTTTGGTGATGTAATGAATTTTTGTCCTCTTTTATGAATATGACCTTTATTTATTGTTTATTGCCTTGTGTCATATCAATGCTAATGGTTGCTTTCTTACAATTGACTGCCGACAGCGCAGCGCTATGGCCTAACTAAAACCACGGCCCACTGGATGCTGCTCTCCAAGGAGCTTACAAAAATAGTCCATACATAGAGGGCGCTCATAGCAGCACAATAGCAGCTAACACCCCTTAAAAAACCAATTATCATCATCATCATCGTATTTGAACATTTGAATTTCGAAATATTTGCATTAGTGCAATAATTTGTCTATTCCGTCAATAATTGAATGATTCGCCGGATAAGTCTTAACTTTCAAATGTTCGAATAAATTATAATAAACACATAAACAAAGAATCTTTGTTTATATATTTTTTTATAAATAAAATTTATAATTATTTAAAAAAAAGTTTATCGGAACAGAGAAACATCGAAACAGAGAGAAAAAAACATAAAGGGAAAGAAAGAAAGAAAGAAAGAAAGAAAGAAAGAAAGAAAGAAAGAAAGAAAGAAGGCAAGAAAGAGAAAAACAAAGAAGCAGAATGAAATAAAATTAACGAAGAAAAATGCAGAAAGATAGAAATGAAGGAAGAAAGAAAGGCAAAAAGAAATGAAGAAAACGAAAGGAAAGAATGGGAAAGGCAGAGAGAAAGGAAGACATAAAGGAAGAGAGAAAGGAAGAAAAGGAAAATAAGATAATGAAAGAAAGAGAGAAAGAGAGAGAAGGAAAGAAAAAGATTGAAAGGAAGAAAGAAACAAAGAAAAAAAAAGAACGAGAGAAAGGAAGTGAAAGAAAAAAAGAAAGAAAGAGATAACAAGTGAATGAAGTTTATTTATAAGATCTGTCAGTCTCCTTGGATTCGCCACTGCAACCAACAACTCGTCCACTGTACATATTTCTGTACACAAATTGCTATATAATTTTTGGATATTCAGGCTATCATCTTCAAATAATTCAAATTTTTAAACTGTTCCATTTTTAAAAATCGTCTATTCGAGATACTCGAAATACTCGAACAAGCGAAGAAGTCGGGCATCCGTATTTTTCGAATATTGGAATAGTTACCATAGAAACAGAGGTCTTCAGACAAATTAAAACAATTTTAATGTTTGCTATTTTCTTCCTTCGTTCTCTGATTTTCTTCAAACCTTTCTCTCATTCCAATCTTATTCTTCTTTTTAGATCATTGATATTATCCACTTCGAGCTATTTCTTCAAGAGATATAGCGTATCTTTCAACAATAATCAAAAATCGTAACAGATCTGGGTTTTTAGTATTTTAGTGTATTTTTAACATGATAGTATTTTTGGAAATAGTTATCAAATCAGCCTTTTTTTTATAACATTTTACTGTGAGACTTGCAACTTCATTTGTATTAATTACTACTTTTTGCTGCAGAAGATGTCCGAAACCGGTTCAATGTACTTAAGAATAATAATTAATTTCCTAATTTGTTAATATATAATTGGTTTAAAAGTTTTTAATTAAACTTCTGTAGATAATAATTGCAAATACTGTTGTACATCAATGTCATATACATATCCACTGAACATAAATTAAGCATAAGTACGCAGGATAAGTACGATTCAAACTAGTCATCCAATTTACCCCCCTCCCCATTTTGTAAGAAGTGACTTATTAATTCTATAGTATAAATGTATTTAAAATAAACGATAATTTAAAAAGATGTAACTTTATTTTTTATATTTTAGATTTTTAGATTTGAGATTTTATTTTTTAAAATTTAATTTTTATCTTTTATTTTCTAACCTTTTTATTTTTTCTATCTTTCATTTTTTAGTTCTAAATTTAAAAAATTTAAATGTACTGTGTATTTTCTATATATTTTTTATATTTTATTTAAAAAAATGTTATTTTATATTTCTTAAAAAGTTTAACTTTATATTTTTATTTCAGATATTTGAGATTTTTGATATTTTATTTTTTATTTTTTGCCTTTTATATTTTTTTTTCAAATTTCTAGTTCTAAATTTTATAAATTTTAAATTAATTTTTTAACATTTACTGTGCATTTTCTATTTTTTTAAGTTTCTTCTTTTTATTATTATTATGACATCATTTTTTGTCCTCATTTTTGGACTCGAAAAGGTCACGATGACACAATTTTCTCTTTTTTTCCCTTCTTCCTCTTTTCTTCCCAAATTTTTTTCATCCTTTGACTGTGTTACTGTTTCCGTTGTTCTGCCCGCAATATTCCCATCTTCTTCTTTTCAGATACTATAAATGCTTCGTGATCCCTGCTTGCCTGCCTGAAGTTTTGCTCTATTTCATGAAACCAGTTTGTTTTCGTCCTTGAACTGTTTACTGCATCAAAGATTTCTTTTTTCATTCTCTGCAAGTGCCCCTAGAAAGTTAGTCTGCGTTTTCTAAGCATATCTGTGATTTTTAATTTCTTAATATTTATTGTTCAAGGCTATCCAACGGCGGGAAATTTTACTTCTTTTTAATTATATTATTATATTCTCCCTACATCGTAGGCCTACAGCAATTTTTCAACTTAGTTTTATTCACATGGTCTACGAGGACGATTTAAATGATAAACATTGGTAGGGGATATAACAGCTTAGGCGTTCTTAATTAAATACAAGTTTTTCGGGCTTGTAGGCCATGGTCCAGACATGATATCTCCCGACGTTTCACCGGAAACTGCGTCCGGCATTATCAAGGGTTCCGCTCCTTTCCTTGGTCTGCAGTGGAATGACTGCGCGGCATCTTCTAAAACGTAAACTAACTAAGTTACAAAAAGATGCAAAAAATCTTATAACAGGCGTAAACTACAAGTCTTTATCTACATTTTAACATTAAGTAGAAAGTGACGCAGAGTGACGCTACATACTAAAAATCTAAGTGAAAATATAATTTTAAAAATAATATAGTTAAATATTATATAATGCAAATATAGCTAAAATTACGTAACAATTACGCCCATTAATATCTGAAGCACGTTAAATTCAACTGCATGTTCTATCCTAAAGCATCACACTAACCACAAAGACAACCAAACCACAGCCACTTACATTCACCCTCCAATTCAGACTGCTCGATCAGTGGTGACAGATTTACACTAAGATGCGTTTATATCCCAGAATAGTGAGCGGCAATTATATGAGAATGCTGTAGAAGTAATAAACTTTGATTTTTTAATTATGAAAATAAATAATGTTGTCCTCCTAGATTTCGATTGTGACCCACTGTGCCATGGAAGCAAATTGTTATAATCGTAGCTCCTGTCAGATGAATGGTGGTTATAATAATCGCACACTCTTTACCACCGGGAATTCTTTTCTAAGTGTCGCAGATGGAATGTCTTGGCATAGCTCTTAACCTTCTCTCTTGAAATTGAGTTCAAGGACGAACGAAACCTGTCCTCATAACAGCGTGCTGTAATGAAAGAGATTGGCCAGCCATAACCCCTCAATTTATGAGGGAAGTTTGTCTCTCCTGTCCGTAGACCGAAACGAAATGTAGGCTGTATAAATAATTCCAGACACCGCATCGGCAAAACTTGGAATAATAATTATAACTAGCATTACCCGTTGTAAAGAGTACACTTAGCAAAATCTCAATCATGAATGCTATGACTGATTTATCCTTGGTATGAATAATCAGACTTTATCAATTCAGCTACTGGTGCAGTGGTTAGGGGTTTGTCATTCCTTCATAGTAATTTCAGAGCGAAGTTAGTTTTCTGGGAATATCACAGACACTGTTAATTTAAGGGCCTTTAAATGTGGTTTTCGGAGATCCTTTATAGTCGGGTGAAAAAGACCTTTCGTACCACACTCACACGTGAAAATTGCGTTAAAAATTCTCGAGTGCCCCTTGACCCCCTTAAGCGCATTATACTGCATGTATTGATGAATTTTACAGCTTAATTTGGTTCAGTGATAACCTTATAACCGTCTGGAAACTTTCACAGTAATGTAATAATTGGAATTGCATTGCGTCTTACAGCAATAGATGGACCTGTGAGATTCTGTTACCATGGTTACCGTGTTGCATTCTTTCATTATTTCATTGCAAATATACATGTTTTAAGGTATTTATTTAATTGTGAGGTATTTAAAGAGTGCGTGAGTGCGTTTCGCTTACGCATGCTGAACCTGTACGTACCCCATATGTTTAGGTTGGTGTTAATAGGACTTTGTTTTCGGTACAAAACTGGAATGGGACCTTAGCAGAATAATATAGGGAGGGATATAGTACCTGGAGCAGATGTATCAAAAAAAGCAAAATCAACTGATTACACAACAGTAATCAAACCTGATCGACACAAAACTAGCTTGCCACGGTGGCTGAGTGGTTAACGTGTCGGACTACCAACCCCCAAGCTTGCAGGTTCGCTCCTGGCCGTGGTAAGTGGTGTTTTTTTTGGAAGGGGACAAAAATCATGACATGCATGTCATACGTTGTTGGCATGTTAAAGAACCCATTTGAATTCAGTAAGCCGTGTTCATAATGGCAAAATTAATCTCGGGATTTTCCGCCAACACAAAGTTCCTCCATTCTCTACTCAGGGGCGTATATAGAAAAAAAATCGGGGGGGGGGGGGCTGACTATCTTGGAAAATTGTGAGTATTCTCAGGGGATTGTCACCGCAAAATACCCAGAAATATCAACCAATATCTTAAGAGCATATAACTTTGTGTAATTATTTTAGATGAGATTCAAAGTTTATATAGCCTACAATTATTACTGGCAATACAAAAAGTTGTAAAATACAACACAACACACAAATAAAATGTTATACTTAATGCATGTTCTATTATGATCTATGGAGTATAAATGGCAAATATCTAAATATTTGTCAATTTACTAAGCAGAACGGTAAACAGTTTTTTACATGTATTTCTCAAAAAAAAACTGTGGAATTCACAGCTTTACCTCACAAGGCTGAGTGCACCCCGTTCCAGCCCTCAGACTAGAATTAAAATTTCTTGGCAGAGCCGGGAATCGAATTCGGATCTCCGGGGTGGCAGCGAAGAATGCTACCCACTACACCACGAGTTAGTGTAATTTCAATATTGTTTATAACTTAGCCGATAAGTTAAGATTAGGGTACAACCAAATTTACAATTATTTTATGCTCTTACCAAAGCAACACTTTCTTAATTTTTATTGGATTTTTCGGGGGAGGGCCCCCCCCCCCTTATATACGCCCTGGTCTCTACTAGAAAGTGCTATAATGTCAAGGAGCTTAGATATCTAACGTCCTTGACTTTCATAGCGTTCAAAGGAACGACGAAATTCGACATGCAAGCTGCCCTCTGGGTGTCAATTATTAAAGCTTGCACCCGGCACCTGAGGCCATACGATAAAAAGAAAAGAAAAAAACACAACACAAAACTGACACTACCAGACAGTGAAGCCATATATGCAGCTGAATGTTTGTGTCTGACAAAGAAAGAAATGATCATCAAGTAGGAGCTATTAGAGAGAAAGATTCTTAGGAAGATACTTGGGTCTATAAGAACAGAAGAAAAAAAAGGGAACCAAGAATTATACCTCAGATTGGATAAAATCCCAGACACCATCCGGAAAAGAAGGGACATATATACATAATGGACCAGAGCCTCCGTGGCTTAGGTGGCAGCACGCCGGCCTCTCACCGCTCGTTCCGTGGTTCAAATCCCGGTCACTCTATGTGGGATCTGTACTGGACAAAACGGAGGCAGGCAGGTTTTTCTCCAGGTACTCCGGTTTTCCCTGTCACAATTTCATTCCAGCAACACTCTCCACTATCATTTCATTTCATCTGTCATTCATTTAATCATTGCCCCAGAGGAGTGCGTCAGGCCTCGGCAGCCGGCACAGTTCATATTCTCGTCGCTAGATGGGGGCTTCATTCATTCCATTCCTGACCCCGTCGGAGACTGGAAGCAGGCTGTGGATTTTCATTTTCATACATAATGGACACAGGTAGATTAACCAACCAGATAATGGAATTCTTTGCGACCAGGAAAACCACAGCCCGCTGGTATTAGGAGATGAAGAAGGACCTAGAAGAGGTGGCAATATCTGAAGCTGAAATCAGCAACAGGGAAGCATACAAAGCCAAAATGAAAAATTTCACTGGTTTTAAGAGTCATCCTACATCACGGATCCAGGCACCATGGACTGAAGAAAGGAGGAGAATGCAAAGCGATAGAATGCAGGAGGATTGGGCAAAAATAAAGATCCAGAAGCTGAAATCAAATTACCGTGGTCCACAGTCGGCCCAAACGACAGAAGAGGAAGGAGAAGTCCTGAAGCACTCTACGCCTCATTGGAGGCAGATCTCGTATTAAAGACGTAGAGAAACAGGGACGTAAAAGTAATATTGAGAAAAATGTTTGGTCCAGTCTTCTTGGACGGAATCTGGGTGGGACAGAAGTCTCGGGAGCTTCATCAGCATGCTGAAAAGGTCACTGACACTCATGTCGACAAGTGGATCCACACATGTGTCTCTCAAGGGGCTCGCATGTCGTGGGACGTGGTTTGGCGACCGCGGGACCCAACCTGCTTCCACTTACTTGTGCTGGGCTCCTCTCTGTCTTCTTTCCTGTCGACCTCTCTTGGTCGACTCTTGTTCTCTTCCAACCCCGACGGTATTAGGGCATCCGAGACCTAGGGAGTCTCTTCCTTTGCCGCCTTAATTGGCCCCTGTCTCATCATCATCATCTCTCATAGCTTGCCACGGTGGGTGATTGGATAGTGTGTCGGTCTACTAACCCCAAGATTGCAGGTTCGCTCCTGGCCGTGGTAAGTGATTTTTTTTGAAAGGCGGCAAAAATACTACACGCATGTCTTACGATGTTGGCATGTCAAAGAACCCATTTGAATTCAGTAGGCCGTGTTCATAATGGCAAAATTAATCTCGGGAGTTTCCGCCAATACACAAAGTTCCTCATTTCTCTACTAGAAAGCGATATAGTGTTCAAGGAGCTTAGATATCTAACCTCCTTGACTTTCATAGTGATTCATGGAACAACGAAATTCGACATGCAAGCTACCCTCTGGGTATCAAATTACAAAGCTTGCACCCGGCACTCGAGGCCATACGATATTATTATTATTATTATTATTATTATTATCATCTCTCATCCCCCCTTCTGGGAGGGGTCAACCTTCTTTTTTTTTATATTATCTCCTCCCTTCTGCTCAATGCCCTCAATGAGGCAGGGTTTATGTAGCCCCCCCCACCACCACTACTGTTTTTTTTTTTGTCGTGTGGTCTCCTGAGAGGCCGAGTGCAGGTCTTTCTAGTCGACGCCCGTGGGCAAACTGCGCGTCGGGATGAGAGATGGAATGGATGAAGACAAATGAAACTGGGCAAAGATGTGGAAGGAAGCGGCCGTGGCCTGTCTGAAGGTATCGTCCCAACGTTTGCCTGGTGTTGAAAATGGGAAACCACAGAAAACCATTTCAAGGATGGCCGACAGTGGGGCTCGAACCCACGCGTCTACCGAGTCAGCAGAGAGCTTGGCCCCATGACCTAACGCTGCGCTCTAGCCAGCGTAGCCGCTGCTGTCGATTCCACTTCTGGTGCTCCCTGGATATTGCTACACCCTCAGGGGCTCACGGCTGGTGAGTTTGGGAGTTGGTGATTCCGGGGGATTCCTCAGCTGAGTCCGTTTTTTCCCCTTTTTCCACTGACTTTGCGGTGGACCGTCTCCTCTTTCCCTTTCCTATCTGCCTTTCATGGCTCTCCATCCTTCAATCCTCATTATTCGAGGGTTGAGGGCATTTCTTTTCTTCCTGTCCTTTATTTGCCTTATCCTTTATTTGTTTACCATTTCTTCTTCTAGTTTGTTAGTCTGTAGTTAGTATTAGTTATACTAGTAGTTATTATTCTCATCCCGAACCATTAGGGACCGATAACCTAGATGTTAGGCCCCTTAAATCAACAATTACCATCATCACCACACATGTGTGGTGGAGTTCTGCCATCTCGAAAAAATGAAGGGGGCACTGTCTTGGAAAACGAAAACAAAAGCAAGCAAAATGTAAAAAGCAAAAACCAGAAAGCAGAAAAAAAGCAGCAAAAAGCAAAAATGCAGGGCAAAAAGCACTCATGTGTGGTGGAGTCCTGCCATCTCGAAAAAAATGAAGGGGGCTGTCTTGGAAAACGAAAACGAAAACAAAAACAAAAGCAAAAGCAAGCAAAAGGCAAAAGCAGAAAGCAAAGCAAAAAGCGAAAAGCAAGCAGAAAGCAGCAGAAAAAGCAAAAAGCAGCAGGAAAAGCAAAATGTAAAAGCAAAAAACAGAAAGCAAAGCAAAAAGCTAAAAGCAAGCAAAAAGCAAAAAGCAGCAAAAAAAAAAATTAGCAGAAAAAGAAAAAAGCAGCAAAAAGCAAAAAGTCAGGGCAAAAAGCACTCATATGTGGTGGAGTCCTGCCATCTCGAAAAAAAATGAAGGGGGCGTTGTCTTGAAAAAAAAACATAAGCAAGCAAAAAACAAAAAGCAGAAAGCATAAGCAAAAAGCAGAAAGCAAAAAAAAAACAGAAAAAGCAAAAAGCAAAAAACAGCAGAAAAAAGTCAGGGCAAAAAGCATTCATGTGTGGTGGAGTTCTGCCATCTCGAAAAAAATGGAGGGGCGCTGTCTTGGAAAATGAAAACGAAAACAAAAGCAAGCAAAATGCAAAAAGCAGAAAGCAAAAAGCTTTAAGTTGTAAATTATAATTTATAAATGTGATTTAAATTGTATACTTTAAATTAGTCGCAAGCAAAATGCAGCAGAAAAAAGCAGCAAAAAGCAAAAAGGCAGGGCAAAAAGCACTCATGTGTGGTGGAGTTGTCCCATCTCGACAAGTGGATGTGTGGTCGGGTGGGTGGGTCCAGAGCTGAACCCAGTCCACTTTCTAACAAGACAAGGTGTAGCCGAGCGACCTTGCCGAAGGCAGTGGGTAACATTTTACTTGCACGATATTGCTGACCCAGCTCTGGCGAGTGAGGTAACACCACGCCTTACTTCGCCTCGCCTCGATTTCTCTCCAATTTCATCTCAATTTTGGTGCAGCACAGCGCTGGCCTTCATGCATAGTTGCCAAATCGATCAGCTTGATCTACCAATTTTTAATTGGATCGTAAAGGAAGACAGCTTCTAGGTCACTGTGCTCTGTCACCGCACAAGAGAAAGTGAAGCCCTAAGGAGGATAGCCTTGCCCTCTAAATAGCTAACCCTGCGGCAGCAACAACGTGTGGAGAACCGGGATTATCCTGTTTGTAGTTTCACTAGTACAGATATCACAGTGACACAGGTTAGCAGACAAACTCTACTCAACACCCAGGTGTGTTTACTGTTACCTTTAAAGTAGTAGCGATAATGGACAGCAATTTTAGCCTACTTTTCACATTTTGCAAAAATGAGGAAAACGTAGACTTATGAGATCGGGCAAATGTGTGTCTGTCTGTCTGTCTGTCCTTCTGTCTGTCTGTCTGTCTGTCTGGCTGGCTGGCTGGCTGTCTGTGTGTGTGTCCGCCCCCCTATCAACTCCTAAACGGCTGCAGCAATCGAAACAAAATTTGGTAGGAGTAAAGATCTATACCTGAATATCTCACGGCCATATTTGAAAATGATGTCAGTGCTACCAACTGCTGAAAAATCGCAATTGAAATTTGAGCTCCATGTTGGATATCTTGGAATGTATGAATGGGAGCTATTTCAAAATAGGCACACGTATAGATAATAATATTGCAGTTTAAATTCCAGGAGGCCATACATGGCAGTGTTGCCAAAGTGATTATAAGCCTGCTGATAGGTCCAATTTTAAAATGCATGTAACTTCTAAACTAACCAATGGATTTCATTCAAAATTGACACAACGATTGATCATATTATTTCAGATTATTTCTGACCAATACATGTATGTCATTGTTGCCAACATGATTTTACGCGCGCTGTTAGATCCAATGTTTAACTGCATGTGACGTCCATGCTATCCATTGGACTTCAACCAAATTTTGTATTCTGTACCTTAAGAGATGGAACTAAGAATATATTCAGTCACCAGGGCTGCCAACTGTAGTTCTCTATTAGGCTACATTATGCCAGGTATACAGTATTTCGAACTTATTAGAAATTTCGATATTACCAACTTAATTTCGTCATTATTCTAGATAGATCCATTTAGATTTATCATTGGCATGAATCTTAAATTTTAAGAAAAGTAGGCTCTTTAGTTCGTCACGGAACTTAATTGGTAATATGAAATAAGTTATGAAAATAATAATATATTATCCAAGTGTTGAATCCAGGTTCACCACAGTGTATTTAATAAATCGTATTATGGTAACTAAGAAAATCCTAATAGAAAGCAGGTAGTTCCGTGATGAACAAAAGAGCCTAATGTTCTTAAAATTTAAGATTCCAATGAGTAATCTATATATACTTACGTAGAATAATGACGTAATGAAGTGGTAATACTAACATATCTAATTAGTTCGAAATATACCTGCAATAGTGTAGTCTAATAGAGCACTACAATTGGCAGCCCTGGTGACTCTGAATATATTCTTAAGGTACTGAATACACATACAAAATTTGGTTAAAATCCAAACCATACTAATGCCGGTACATGCAGTTAGACATTGGATCTATCAGCGCGCGTAAAATCATGTTGGCAACGGTGTCATGTATGTGTTCCTCAGAATTAATCTGAAATATTATTATCAATTTTTGCGCCAAATTTGGATTAAATCCATTTGTTCGTATAGAAGTTACATATATTTAAAATTTGGACTTATCGGCAGGCTTAGAATCATGTTGGCAGCACTGATGTATATCAGTTACTCAAAATAATTCTAAACTAACATGTAATATACGTGTGCCAAGATTCGAGCTGTTGGCTTGCATTTTTTCTGATATGTTGTTATTGGGATACAGAAATAGAGAGAGCATTTATTAACAGTTGGCAGCCCTGGTTGCTATTGAAATACGAATAGTCATATCTGTTATGGTACACATACTACATACGAAATTTGGTTGAAATCGAATTGAAAGTATGGACGTTTCATGCATATGACAATATGACCTATTAGCAGCCGTAGAATCATGTTGGCAATACTGTCATGTTTGGCCTCCTGGAAATGAAACTGAAATATGATTGTCTATATGGGTGCCAATTTTGGAATAGCTCCCATGCATACTTTCTGAGATATTCAACAAGGAGAATAAATTTGAATTGCGATTTTTCAGCAGTTGGTAGCACTGACGACATTTTCAAATATGGCCATGAGATACTCTTTACTGATACCAAATTTGGTATATATAGCTGCAGCCGTTTAGGTGTTGATAGGAGGGCACACAGACAGACAGACAGACAGACAGACAGACAGACAGAAGGACAGACAGACACATATTTGGCCGGATCGATCTCATAAGTCTATTTTTTCCTCTTTTTCCATAATGTGAAAATTAGTCTAAGAAGTAGTTCCGCGATGAACTAAATGGCCTATTTTCATATATTCTACTTATGTTAATTGCCTCTATCAACATACAAAATTCCAGTTTGATTGCTGTAATAGATTCGTATATATTGAGAACCGTATAAATATTTCCTTTGGTCGCCATGCTGGATTTTTATATATGTAGGTCTTAGAGTCATTTACTACCACATGCAGATTATTGTGTAGGTGTATTATTCAAACTTCATTCGCATGATTAGGACACAAGAATTAAAAACGAGATTTAAAAATTTCTCACACCCGCCATCTTGTGGTTATGAAAACAATTGTATTAAAGTATATTCCAATGAAAAATTTTATTAACATTTGCCATACCTAGTTTAACTACGCTCGGGTGGTTAAATCGCGAGAAATGTCTATTTAAATGTTTCAACTTCGCTTGGTCGCCATGTTCGTTTTGTACTTAACAGATTTTTAAAAGTTGCATAGGTGAACTTCTAGCAGTGCCCTTTATACCGTACAAAATTTCAGGGTGATATCAGTAATAGTTTCTTAGATAAATAATGCCAGTGTAATATTTCCCACAGCCGCCATGTTGGATTGGTGAGACGTAATAAAATCTGAAGAGCACGGTCGGAGTTGGACGAAATAGTACTATGACCTTACCGAGTTTCATTGGCGGCTTCGGTGGTGAAGTTGGTAGAATGCTGAACAGCTGTGCCCAAGATAGCGGGTTCAAACCCGGCCGAAGTCGTCCGATTTTTTAAGAGCGTTAAAAATCCTTCAGTATGCCTTCTTCGGAGGGGAAGTAAAGCCGGCGGCCCCATGTCATATATTTATGGCATGTAAAAGATCCTTCCACAGACTAAACTTGTGTGAAGCTAAATTGTTAGGTTAGATTTCGTCGGAACGCTCTATCAAAGTTCCAATGTTCACTACTAGGTATCATTGATATGTGGTAGCGAAAGTTGGAACTACTTGAAATTGAACGGAACTTGTAATTCAACCCAAGGGTATCCGCTGGAAGCAGCTACAGACTCAAGCGAGCCGAACATGTCCTCGGACACTCCCGGCATAAAAGCCATACGATAAATAAATAAACCGAGTTTCATTGAAATCGCTCCTGCCGTTCAGATGTCATTACGGGGACACACATACACACACGGACAAAAGGTGATCTCACAAGCCTATTTTTTCATAAATGAAGATAGCCTAAAAATCATACCTCCCTTAATAGGCACATCTACCTCCGCCTTCGGGCGTGCCGAGAGGGATTTGTTTTGTTTGTATTGATAGTCTTGTGTCAAAGAGCCAATCTCCAGTTTGTTTCTTGGTTAGGCCAACTAACTCTAGCAATTGAACAAAGAGAGGTTTGGACATCCTATGGGCTCACATCTAGTGGGACGTGGCTTGGTGACTTTCCTGATCCCTCATTCTTGGAAGGTTCCGCCTTCTTTTTCTTTTACATTTTGTACGTCTTTTCACTTCCAATTACATTTTGTACGTCTTTTCAATTTAAATTCCGTTTTGTGAGTTTTTCAATCTAAATTGCATTTTTGTTAGTTAGTTATTCAGGTTTCAAGGGGCGGAACTACGAGATCATCTACCCCTAAATTGCATTTTGCACGTACTTTCAATCTAAATTGCATATTGTAAGTATTTTGATTTTCACTTGCATTTTGTGAGTATTTTGAATTCCAATTGCATTTTCTAAGTATTTTCAACCCCAATTGAATTTTCAAACTAAATTGCATTTTTGCAAGCAGTTTGAATCTAAATTGCATTTTGTAAGTATTTTGAATCGACATTGTGTTTTGTAGGTCTTTTGAATCTAAACTCCATTTTGTGCGTCTTTTTTCTTTAACTTGCCTTTTGTTAGTGCTTTCAGTCTAGTTGGTTGGTTGGTTCCTAAGTTAAGGGGCTGCGACAACGCGGTCATGTAGCTCCGTGTACTTTGGGTGTGTGTGGAATCTGTCTGATAACCGGTGTTAATTGTGATGACTGTATTAGTGTGTGGATCTGTTCTTTAATTCAAGTAAGGACTGCAGACTTATGAATTTTTCAAATAGTTCCTACTTTTTCTGCCAAACGCCACCGTGAACGACTACTAGTTCAGAACTTAGCTACCACCGCAGTCGGCTCTCGGCAACGAACGTAGGAACCTAAGAGCGTTGTTTACATTCTTAACCTATACAATTTAGCTTCACACAGGTGTAATTAGTGGAAGGTCCTTTAACATGCCATAAATCTATGACATGGGACTGCCGGCTTTACTTCCCCTCCGAAGGAAGGCGTACTGAGGGATTTTTAACGCAGTTAAAAAATCCGACGACTTCGGCCGGATTTGAACCCGCGATCATAGGCATAGAAGCTCAGCATGCTACCGACTACGCCACCGAAGCCGCCTGTTTTCGTTCTGGTTTCCATTTCATTGTCATTTTCGCTATCACCCAGACCATTAGGGGCCGATAACCTAGATGTTAGGCCCCTTAAAACAACAATTATCATCATCATCAACAAAAGAGGTTTGGACATCTTATGATAACTTTGAAATTTCTCGTCATCATCCGCACTGATTGCACGATCTACAACATAGCAAGTGGTTTGTCGATCCAGATTAAAGGTGAATTCCGTTTCCGTATCCGTCCTTTCCGACGGGAATTTTTCACGTCTGTTCTCTCACTTCAGGTAAGTAGTCAGTCAAGTGTTCCATGATGAATTTTAGTGATGATTATGAACTGTTAATGATAACGGTAATCTTTGATGAAGAGGAGAAAGAGAGGAAAAAACTGTCTGTTCATCCTGAATGGACACACGGGGGTTTAGAAGGATGGTTGGTTGGTTCCTCAGTTTAGGGGCTGCGACAACTTTGGGTGTGTGTAGAATCTGTCTGATAACCGGTGTTAATTGTGATGAATGTATTAGTGTGTGTTATCTGTTTTTTAATTTAAGTACAGACTGCAACTTAGAATTTTCAAATAGTTCCTACTTTTGCCGCCAAGCGCCACCGTCAACGACTACTAGGCCAAGTTCAGAACTTAGCTACTAGACGCCACCGCAATCGGCTCTTGGCAACGAACGTAGAAACCTAAGAG
Organism: Meconema thalassinum; assembly: GCA_946902985.2. Lineage (NCBI taxonomy): Eukaryota > Metazoa > Arthropoda > Insecta > Orthoptera > Tettigoniidae > Meconema > Meconema thalassinum. The sequence continues at coordinate 232,184,778 of OX336397.1, forward strand.
CGTTGCTTACATTCTTAACCTATCCAATTTAGCTTCACACAGGTATAATTAGTGGAAGGTTCTTTAACATGCCATAAATCTATGACACGGGACCGCCGGCTTTACTTTCTCTCCGAAGGAAGGCATAATGAGGGATTTTTTACGCTCTTAAAAAATCCGACGGCTTCGGGTTTAGAAGGAGATGATGATTATAATTGTTGTTTTAAGGGGCGTAACATCTGGGTTATCGTCGCCTATTGGTTTGGGGGAGAGTGAAAAGGTGAATGAAATGAAACTATGACTAAAACTAACTACATACTTACTTACTAGAAGAGGAAATGGAAAACAAGAATAAGAATAAGGGAAACAAAAGAGAGGAGGAAAGGAAATGCCCTCAACCCTCGAAGAATGAGAATTAAGCGCTAGGCAAGGTAGACAGGAAAGTTAAAGACGAGAGGGGCCGCCCCAAACGGAATGGAATAAGGAGAAACACCCGACCCAGCTCAGGAAACCCTCGGAATCGCCAACTCCCGAACTCACCAGACGTGAGCCCTTGAGGGTGTAGCACAATCCAGGGTGCACCAGAAGTGGTGGGGCTACACACACCCTGCCTCCTTGAGGTCCTTGAGCAGAATGCAGGAGATACAATGAAAAGAAAACAAGAGGTCTGATCCCTTAAAGAAGGGCCAATTAAGGCGGGAAAGTGAAAGACTCCCTAGACCTCGGATACCCTAATACCTTCGAGGTCGGAAATAAACAAGAGTTGTCCAAGGGAGATCGACCGGAAAGATAACAGAGAGGACTCGGGCACAAGTAAGTGGAAGGAATGGTGGACTCAGCTGGGGTCCCGTGGTCGCCAACCTACGTCCCACTAGATGTGAGCCCCTGGGGTGTGTTTAGAAGGAGAGTTTTCTACTCTATATAAGTGATTGAAGGACGATGAGGTAAAATTTCAGAGATATTTCAGAATGAGCAGTTCGTCCTTCATTTCGGGAGCTAAAGAACAATTAAAACGTACACGGATAACCTTAGCAAAGAAGTAGGAAGTCGGGAAGAAAACCTCACGTCATGAGTAAGGTGGATGATTGGAGATGTGTACCAGAACATGGAGAGGAGGAACAGTGTCTGTGTAGACGTCACATCGAGCCCCACCTGTAATTGGACCCAGACGACAAGCAGCACAGGGCCAAAAATGCAGGAGCTGTGAACTTGTGCTATGGCGGATAGTGGGAAAACGGTGTTGCCAAAATAATTTTAAGCCTTCTGATAAGTCCAATTTTTAAATGCATATAACTTCTACACTATCAATTGGATTTCAACCAAATTTCGTATGTGCTATGTGTAACATAACAGATATGACTTAAGTATTCTTTAGAGCAATCAGGGCTGCCAACTGTTAATAAATGCTGTCTATATTTTTTATTTACCCTAATATCAATATATCAGAAAGTATGGAAGCCAACGGCTCTATACTTTGCACACGTTTAGCACCTGACATTCCAGATTAATTTGGAGTAATTAATATAAGTCAGTGTTGCCAACATGATTCTATGCCAATTTTAAAAAGCATGTAACTTCTATACTAACAAATGGATTTCACCCAAAATTGGCACAACAAGATATCATAATATTTCAGATTATTTCTGACCAGCACAGGCGTGACATTGTTGCCAACATGCTTTTACGCGTGCTGATAGACCCAACGTCCATTGGACTTAAACCAAATTTTGAATTCTGTACCTTAAGAGATGGAGCTAGGAATATATTCATACACCAGGGCTGCCAACTGTAGTGCTCTATTAGGCTTCATTATACCAGGTATATTTCGAACTGATTAGACATTTCGATATTACCAACTTAATTTCGTCATTATTCTAGATAGGTTTATATACTGTAGATTAATCATTGGCATGAATCTTAATTTTAAGAAAAGTAGGCTCTTTAGTTCGCCACGGAACTTCTTGTTAATATTTGTCATACATTTTGTTTTTTCTACAGTAATCTTTAAACCTCTTATCCCTTTTATTGAAGTTCTTTTCAGATTGTTTCATATTTCCCAATAATTGGGAACACAGAAAAAAATATTTCTTAGCCTTCTATGACCAAGATGTCGTAAGCGATTCAACAATAACAACAACAGTATGCCAGGCGGGATCATGACAAAAGGAGGTTGAATGTCAATAAAATCAGTCAAGTTATTTTGGAAGTATGTTTATTATTACACGTTTAAATTAGCGGCGGAAGACTGCATGTTTAACATACAGTTATGAGGTGGGATGAGGGTTTGAAGGAGTCGAGGAACTTAACCGATGATAGCTTTGCCATATCCGTAGGCAGGGGCAGCGTAGGCAGCGGGGTGAGCGTAGGCAGCGACAGGGGCGGCAACCTTAGCGATAGCGGGGGCAGCAGCGTAAGCTACGGCAGCGGGTGCTCTGTGTACTACGGCGTTGAATCCGTTGATGGGATCAGCGGTGTACTCGACGGTACGGGTGGTGCCATCAGGCTCGACCAGACTGTAGCTACCCTGGACAACATCTCCTTGACGGCTCTCCTGCTGTCCCTTGGAGTCTCCGGTCAGAGCGTCCTTGACATCGTAAGCGTAGCTGTAGCTTGGGTTTGGGTCGTAGTCGGTGTCGATGGCGGTAGCGACCTTAGCGATGGCGGGGGCGGCAGCGTAGCCGATGGGGCCGTGGGCGTATGCGGGGGCGGCAGCGTAGCCGATGGGGGCGTGGGCGATGGCGGGAGCGGCGGCATAGGACAGAGGTGCAGCATATCCGCGCGCAGCCAAGGGTGCGCCTGGGGCGTAGACGGCGGGGGCGCCGAGGTAACCGGCCTGAGCGACGGCCACGAAGGCGGCGAGGATCACAAACTGTGAAAAGAGAAAAGAAATGAACATGTTTAGTCAGAAACATCAATTCGATTGGAAATTTCTTACGGGGGACTCTGTTAAAATTAGATTATTTTTTTATATTTTTATCTTTTGTCTTAAATGATTTATTTAAAAAAAATCAAAATATAATTCTTAAAATATGAAAAAAATACAATTAAAAAAAGTGTTATTTATTTTAATATTTTGCATTTTTCGAATGTTAATTCTTATTGTTAATATCTAAGAAATATAATATTTATTATTTTATTTTGATTTTTTTTAACTTGTATTTTTCAAATTTAATTTTGTAAATTTTTAATGTTGTTGTTTTGAGTCTTCAGTTTTTTGACTGGTTTGGTCCACGCCTCCCTAGCCTTTCGTCTTTACATACCTTATTTTTAATGCGGTAATTATTTTTATTTTTCATTTTTATTTTTATTTAACCACGAAAACCCAATTTTATTATTCTTTGAGGAACATTTCTTGAGCGAGACAATGCTGCCAAAACTTTACAGGTTTGATTCCCGGAGGCGCTGCCAAGAAATGTGAATTAGGTTTGAGGGCTAGAACGGGTGGTGCGTCTAAGTCCCACTTCAGGCTTCCTGTAAGTAGTTTTCCGTGGTTTCTACTCAAAGCAAAATAAATGTTGGTTCCTGACCATGGCTGTTATTGTATGAATTTTTATATATAATTTTCAAAACATAGACTGAAGTAGTTACAAGGTAAAAAAAATAATCCCGAAATGAATCAAATACAAGGAAATACATCGACTGCTACTTTTCTTCCCAATCCTACACCCCTAACACACACTAGTATCAACAGCACAATGTCACAGGTTATCCTATGGATTATACACACATAAACACTTACTCGTAGTTGCCGTCGCGTGCATGACGTAGTTAATAAGTTTATTTTGGCGAGACGGTCCCCGGGTATTCGGTTAATGTTTTTTATTGTTTAAGTCTTTTAAAGGTGGAGCAGTTTAAATGCATTTCGAACCCACATGGGGCTGATTATTTATTTATTTATTTATTTATTTATCGTATAGCTTTTAGTGTCCGAGGACATATTCGGCTCGCCAGATTCTGTAGCTGCTTCCAGCGGACACCCATAGAGTGAGCTACACGTTACGTTCAATTTCATGTAGTTCCAACTTTCGCTACCAGATATCAAAGATACCTAGTGGGGACCGTTGGAACTTGGATAGAGCGTTCTGGCGAAATCTAACCTAACAATTTAGCTTCACACAAGTTTAGTCTGTGGAAGGATCTTTTACATGCCATAAATCTATGACATGGGACCGCCGGCTTTACTTCCCCTCCGGAGGAAGGCATACTGAAGGATTTTTAACGACTTTGGCCGGGTTTCAACCCTCTATCTTGGGCACGGCAGTTCAGCATACTACCAACTACGAATATCAATGATTCCATCCTTCAGCGTGAAAAATATTACACCTTAAAATCTAGTTAAACATTATCAAAACAATGGATATCCTTACAAATAGTGTTAATTTAAATTAATGAAAAACTTGTAAATATATGAATTGATGTGCAATTAGACAAACCACTGTAAAATACTATGTTGTATTCTATTAGTATTACGAAACATATAGACAATTAATAGGAGACTTCTATTTTCGAATGTGGATATGTGAGAAGGCAAGTAAATCGTCGTTAAAATTTGAAGAATTTTCGATAATAAACGCAAATAAATATTACCACAAATATTTCATTAAACAACTTCTCCTAGTATTGAGCAGGAGGAATTTCAATTTATCAATTTTATCAATCAATACGGATATATCTATTTACCATTTTTTATGGTTAATGTGTACGCGTTCACCTAACAATGTTCTGAAAATTTCTCTTGTTTTTGTTAAATATTCGGATCCTTAAAGAAAATTCTTGTAGAAAGAAAGAAAAAGAGAAATCTAATTCACTTATTTCTCGAACTGAAATAAATATCGATTTGTTTAGTCTATGTAGAGAAATATAAATTTTTATTAATACAAATAATAATGTTTTTTATTTAACGCCCCCTTAACTACTGAGGCTTTTAAAGGCGCCGGAATTTCGCCCCGAAGGGAATCTTTAACGTGCTAAGGCTCCCTCACAGTTACGCACCCTCAATTGCCAATTGACAGCGCTGAGATTCGATCCTGAAACCTCGGGAACAGCAGGCGGGAATGTTACCGGTATGCCGCGCAGCCAGTCAATTTTCTTACTGGACATTGCTGAAGTTATGGGTATGTTTCTTAAGTTGATATCACTCGAGGTTTTAGTCGATTTACAAGAATATAGATTTAATCGATGTATAGGAATATCGATGGTTTAGTCGTCATTGTTGAAGTATAGGCAAAACTATTTGTTACTTTCATTTGTTTCTACATTTAATTTATTTTAATTTTTATAATTATAAATAATGTTAATTTTTTGTGTCTCTAATTTTAATGTTTATATATTTATTGTTAATTTTCAATTTATGTTCTTATAGATTTAATTTTGCTATTTTTATGGAATTAATTAACTATTTTCGAATGGATTTTTATAATTGTTTGATAGTTATGTTTATTATATTAATTTTTATATTTCTTTCATTATTGTAATTTTATGATTTTTATTTCTATATTTGAGGGGTCTAGATGCAAAACTCACATTCTCCACTTTTTTCGAAATTGAGTTAGCAAGGCATTGTTATTCTTCGTTCCAAACTACACACGACTATCTTAGTGCTGAAAAGCCAAACTCACAATATCCAGTGGTTTTCAAATGCCAAAAACTAAATTTAGATGCAAAACTATCATTCTCCATACTGTATAATTGCAAAGAGCACATTCTCCCTGTTGACCAATCACAAGACAGCTTCTGGTCATGTGACTTTCTACAGCTGCAAGCCAAGATTATTATTGTCGCTTGAACAAGGTTCAATTCGTAACCTCTTCATAACAAATAAATAACATAAGTGTATTCCAACAATGCAATTAGTTTCATTTGTCTAAATTTTGCAAAAACTTGGCCAACTTGTCCACTGTTTTGTATGAAGTAATTAATGTTCATTAGTGTCAAAAGTAACATTCTTCAACTTGTTCAGACACAAAACTCACAGTCTCCGATGTTTGGATACAATAGTCACATTCTCCGAAATTAAAACCTAATTTTCAGATAAATTAATATAAATAATGTAACATAGTTTATACAAGAAGGTGTAATTAAGTATTGCCTGCAACAAAAGCAAAGTCTCTTAGAGATGCCATTAGTTACATACAGTTAAGAAGTTTTTCTTAGTTCCTGTAAAATTAGAAAAAGTGGAGAACGTGAGTTTTGCATCTAAACCCCTCATTTATATTTTATTTTTACACTCTAATTGTTGATGTTTTTAGTTATTTTTTAAGGTTTTATCCAACGCATTACTTCAAGTAGATCCGTACCTATATAATATTTGTTTTTTGGAAATTCGGCATAAAAATTCTCCGAAATTTGGCTGAAAGATTCAACTATTAGCATCTTGGAAAGCATAAACTGTCCTTTGACAGGTAGTTAATATAGAGACTACTATCCCATAAAGTGTTAAAAAAGAAGAAACATATCGAAATGTTTTAAGGCGATATCACTGTTTTAGTCGACGTAGAAGAATGTCGATGATTTAGTCGGCATAGTTGAAATTATCGATATGTTTCAAAATGAGAGTTTAAAAGGAAAATTCTAATTCACTTATTTCTCGATATAGTAAATATATCGATGTGTTTTATACGATGTAGAAGAATATCGATAAATGTCGGTGTACTGTACGTACCTTGAATGCCATGTTGTCCAATGAACGAGTGTGACTTTTGTCCCCCGAAGTTTGGTATTTATACTCTACTTGTGTCTCATGGTTGTGAGGTAATTATTGTCTCATACAAAAGGAACCTTTCACCCCTCCCTCCACTTCCCCCCCACCCACCGCAATTCTCAGCGTGCCGGCTAGAAGACCCAGAGCCCAACCCAAACTGGTTTAGCTACCGATATGGAGCACTTCACGTCACCTATTCCATAAGCATACATTCTTAATAAACCATGTGTTACGTCTAAGAATGTATTACGAATTAAAATAAATTCTATACTGTATATAGACTAGTCCCCCCCCCCCCCCAGGGGCTCACATCTAGTGGGACGTGGATTGACAACCACGGGACCCCAGCTGAGTCCGGCATTGATTCCATTTCCTTGTGTCGGGCTCCTCTCAGTCTTCTTTCCTGTCGACTTCTCTTGGTCAAATCTTGTTCTCTTCCGACCCCGACGGTATTAGGGTATCCGAGCCCTAGGGAGTCTTTCATTTCCCCGCCTTAATTGGCCCTTGTCTCATCATTCCTGATTCCCTCTTTCTTCGCGGGGTCAGACCTCATATTTTCTTCTCATTAAATTTCCTTTTCTCTTAAGTTTCCCGCACTGTTTTTTTTTCCTACGTTGCATTTTGTACGTTTTTTCGATCTAAATTGCATTTTGCGAGTGTTTTCAACCTCAGTTGCATTTTGTAAGGATTGACAATCTAAATTGCTTTTTGGTTAGTCTTTCAGTAACCGGGCCGGGACATTTGTGAGTATTTTGAATTTCAATTGCACTTTGTATTTTCAACCTAAATCGCTTTTTGCCAGTATTTTCAATCTAAATTGCATTTTGTAAGTATTGTCTATCCAAATGAGTAGTTTGAAACTACCGGGCATTTTGTAAGCATTTTGAATTTCAATTGCACTTTGTGAATATTTTGAATTGGAAATGGGAACTTTCAATCTGAATTACATTGTGAATTTTCAATTTCATTTGCATTTTGTAAGTGTTTTGAATTTCACTTGCGTATTGTAAGTATTTCGACGGTGCATTGCGTTTTGTACGTGTTTTGAACTTTCAATCTGAGTTCCTTTTTGTACGTATTTTCCTGCTCATTTAATTTTCGTTCTGGTTTTCATTTTATTGACATTTTTGCTATACCCAGACCATTAGGGGCGGATAACCTAGCTGTTAGGCCCCTTAAAACAACAATTATCATTATCATCATCTTTCGACCCCGACGGTATTAGGGTATCCGAGGCCTAGGGAGTCTCTTCCATTCCCGCCTTAATTGGCCCTTCTCTCATCTTTCCTGATCCCTCATTCTTCTGGGGATCAGCCTTCCTTTTCTTTTCATTATATTTCCTTTTCTCTTTAAGATTCCCGCCCTGTTTTTATGAATTGGTTCCCCGTGTCTCTAAATTACATTTTGTCAGTATTTTCAATCTACATAGCATTTTGTAAGTATTTTCAATTTCAATTACATTTTGTAAATATTTTCGATTTCAATTGCATTTTGTAAATATTTTCGATTTCAAATGCATTTTGTAAGTATTTTGAATTTCAATTGCATTCTGTGAGTATTTTGAATCTACATTGCATTTTGTAAGTATTTTGAACCTCAACTGCATTTTGTGCGTATTTTTCAATCTAACTTCCTTTTTTGAGCATTTTCCATCTAAATTACCTTTCGTAAGTATTTCCACTCTACATTTTGTGAGTAATTTTAATCTGAGTTCCATTTTGTGAGTATTTTCAGTCCAGCTTAATTTTCGGTTTGGTTTCCATTTTCATTGTCATTTTCGCTATCACCCAGACCATTAAGGGCCGATAACCTAGATGTTAGGCCCCTTAAAACAACAATTATCATCATCATCTAAATTATTGAGTTCTATTGCGAATGATTTATTGATTGTGTTATTTCCACCAGCTTATTGTTGTGGTTTGTTTGCCTATTGTTATCCATTCTGTATTTCAGTCTCCTTTTTCTGATGGAATCGGTGATTTGAAAAAAAATCTATCTCATGAGGCTTCCTTTTCATCAACCATTTTCCTATTTTGGTTTTGAGATTTCTCTGAAGATTTTTCTATCTTGTTTCTCGATGTTTTTGACTTGTGGTCTTTCCCCGATTATCAAGGGTTCTGATGCATCAGGTGTTTTTGGTTTGACGACAGTATTGTCGTTATTTTACGTTTTTATATGTTTTCTGTAATTTTGCAATGCATTCTTTGTTGGCTTCTTGATTTGACTCTGCTGGCTGAATAATTTCTTCTAAATACTTGATATTTCCAAATTTGGTGATTAGCGGTCGATTCACACTATACATTACCCAACCTTTCCGTTTCCTTTCCAATACCCCTTGAGTTAAAAGTTGTTGTATTCATACAATCCAGTACCGTTAAATATTTAGTTCTATGTGCTATTATTTTAGACGAGGAGGAGCGTGGGACAAGAAAGAGGAAACTAAGAAAATGGGTTCATGACATGTTGACAGAGCGAAATACAGGAGGAGAATATGTTACTTTATTCCAAGAGCTAACAAATGATGATATAAATGTTTTCCACTTAGAAAAGATTTCATGTCAACTTGCTTATTTTGCCCTATATCTTATGTGTAGGTAAATTCCATGAGGTACTGTTTCAGTTGTTGTTAAAAATAAGAATAAAATTCATATATTACTTTAGGTTGCGACGGAATATTGTTCATTTTAAAATCCCGATAAATTTACTAACGCATGTTTCTCTAATTCACTATTTCGTTTTGGCGAGTGTAACCGCAAACTGTAACCAAACCTAACCCAGGTTAAAATCAGAGGGAACTGTCAATACATGTCCGCATACGCTCCGTAAACATTGCTGCGAAACAATCCTGTCAGGAAACGCAAGGCTCACGGAAGGCGTATGTAATGTGGATGTATCATCATACATATTATTTCTGTTGTATAGACCCTTCCTGCGGCACTCACAAGTGACCGATCGTCACAAATGAGCATTCAAATGAAAGAGAATAGACATTAGCAGTGACGAATTGCACTCTAATTTCATAAATATCTATAATTTCTTTTAAAAAATACTTTAAAAAATGTACGAAGTGTGCTATTTGCAGATACTTTTTTGTAGGAAAATACGCTCCATAATTGTTGTCCGCTTCACATTTTGACCGATGTGACGCCTGTTTCATGTCATTTTAACATTCTGAGGTCTTTCTTTTATCATTTTGCAAGGATTTCAGAAACGGTACATCAAAGGAATGAGTACTCAAATCGTATAATTTCATAAATATCGAATAACCGATGAGTGTTATGATGATCCAATTTTCAGTGATTGCCTTCTTAAGTTAGGGAACGTAGAACTGGGAATTCTAACTGAAATGTAAATAGTGTTCTATAATCATTTGGTTGAAATAAAAACATAACAACCTTTCTCCGTAAGCCTCTTATTATAAACCTATTGGGGAAAGTGTGGTTTATGAACATGCGAGATTTCTCGCACGGGTTCGCTAGTTCATTTAAAATACAGAGAACTTCCATGTACGGAGATGTGATGGAAAGGACACGGAAAGGTTACCTAATGTATGGTGTGAATCGCCTTAAAGGTTGATTGTTGAATCCTGATTTATTTCCTTCTATATACACTGACCGGCACGAAAAACGCAACTCACAATAAATGATGTGTACTGTAATTATCTATTTAATCAAAGTGAAGCACTTCAACCTATTTTAGCCTACTTTCGATTTTTGCAAAAAATGAAAGTAGACTTATGAGATCAACACAGGGCCAAAAATTGTGTGTCTGTGTGTGTGTGTGTGTGTGTGTGTGTGTGAGTCTCTGTGTGTGTGTGTGTGTGAGTGTGTGTGTGTGTGTCTGCCCCCCCCCCCATCAATTCGAACACGGTGAAACCGAATTGAACGAAATTTAGTACAGAGATAGCATTGGCAAAGGGCACCTCAGTGTCATATTTTATATTGCCGCCATCTTTACCAAAACGTAATGGTGGCCACTCAAATGGTCAAAACTTAATAATGCATTACGACCAAACTAATCATCGGAACTTTACCAAATTTGGTAACAAGATACCTTTTCATATGGGGCGCGTCTTGTGCAGATGGCGGCCGTGTGAATTATGCAAACTTTATAATCCATATCATGGGACCCACCAGTTCAGATTATCGAACCAAGAATCGTTTAATCAATTCCAAACGACAGTGGCCCGTTTGAAATTAAAAGTTTATATTGTAATATTATAGTCTAGGAGTGATTTTAAAAAGCTGAGTCGTCTCGGTTATTTGACAAGATGGCAGCTGATCTCTCGTTCTGACCTATATTTTATTTTATTATTAATTGCAGTATGTTGAATGCAATATAGCCTAGTGATAAAAATTATATGAACTTTATATGAAATGAACTCGGTTTGATATATACTCCAGTGAAGAAATCGTTTAGTCCAAGTCATTATTTGCTCTAACGTTGTATATATGTTGGTTCCTAACGCTGAATTTGTGTGAGCTCGATTGGCTGAGTGGTTAGGGCGTTGGTATTTCATCACGCTGGCCGTGGTTCAAATCCTATCAGAGTTGAACTTTTTTGCTTGAATGTTTTTATATTTATTATTTCTTGAGTACTGAGACGTTATAAAATAAAATATGGAGCATTTTGAAATGGAAAATATATATTTAGTTAAAACAACATTCTCCACCGGAGTGACATCTAAGAGTAATTAGTTGAACTATGTTATAGCTAACCACAGCCTTCTAGATGCGAGCTGCGCTCTATACCGGCCAGTTAGTGAACCCATGTCTACAGTATAATTGAAAAGTTAATTATATTTGCTGATAGAGGGCACACATCCCCAAGATAAGGCGCGATTATCACGGCCAACGAGAATCATCTTGTCTAAATCATTGAACCTGTATAAACGTTGGTATTCATTTATCACTAGTCTTCATAGAAGGTATTGATACAAGTCGTTAGTCGGTGGCGAGTGTATTCCGCAGATCTATTCTATAAACGTATTAATTTATGTTTCGCCCCTTGAAACAACAATAAGTTAATGATATCTATACTGTGCTGCAAGATTCTTTGATCTAATTATACTCATGAGCACATAATTTAACTCACAACGAAGGTCACAGACTCTACAACTCAACTTACTGTAGCCTACTCGTTGTAGCTATTAAAGACACAACAAACCCTTGAATCCTAGTTCGCGTGGATTTTTGTAACGAGTAACTTCAACAGGCGTAGTTTTGCAAACCTATAAGTATAATTTATCGTGTTTGAAAACACACGGAACATCTAAACTGCATCCATTTTATGAAGATTGATATGAAATATTGCATTTCTGATGCTTAGGAATTGTTCTCGACTTAAACGTACAAGCACCATCAAGCAGTGCATTGCCTACGTCACAGAAGGGTTTGGTTTACGCCCCATGGCCTGTCGTTCTCGTTAGCCGTGCGCGATTACAAATCAGCTGTGTAATAGGTACCGGTATATTAAATATGTTTCTCCCAGTGATACGTTTAGAGCAACGAAGTTTAAATTATTGTAAGTAGTCGGTGTTAATATACTGAATACCTACGTTGTTTGGAGTGTTTGCTGATGAAATTGCAAAATGCTGGGGTAAATTATAAACTATGGTTTGAACGCCACTCCTCAAATCCAGTCTGCCAAATTGTACTTCGAATTGGAAGAAATTAGGAGGTGATAAAGACAAAGAGTTATAACTAGCCTATACCCATACATTTAGGAGAAAGTAGGCTATATGTTCTTTCCTGAACATCTTGTTTTAGATGGGGTATGTTATTGGCGTTGCTTTGCGATCAAACAATGAAGTGTCGATTGTTGATTGCACTAGCCTCAATTGTTTTTTCCCGCGCAACCTGGAAAACACATCTCAGGATGTGACGCAATAATGTGCTCCCGCTCTTATAGCGCTTATTGTTGTACTTTGAATTGTTCCCTTTTCAATCACACGTGTTTGTAAGATCTTTCTGTGATTGTCATAATCTATTTTCTGGAGCAAACATGCCGTTAAACCCTGAATAAGCTGCAAAAGCTGTTACTTTGGCGGAAGATGGCCGCAGCATGCATTGCATTGCAGAAGTTTCCAGAACCGTACGAAGGTACAGGGAAACTGGAGGCTTTGCAAGGAGACCAGGAACAGGCCCGACAAGAACAACATCGGACAGAGATCATGTACAATATTTAGTCTTCTCATACGAAATTTGGAGTCCTGAATTGGCTGCTATTTTATGGAGTTTTTCTCGGGAATTGATTGTATCTTGCCTATTGTTGGAAAGCATTGCATGGTGGTTATTCTTCTTTGTTTGTTTGTTTGTTTGTTTGTTTGTTTGTTTGTTTATTTATTTATTTATTTATTTATTTATTTATTTATTTATTTATTTATTTATTTATTTATTTATCTTTCTTTCTTTCTTTCTTTCTTTCTTTCTTTCCTTCTTTTTTCCTTCTTTCCTTCTTTCTTTCTCTTTTTCTCTCCTTCTTTCTTTCTTTCTTTCTTTCTTTCTTTCTTTCTTTTCTTCTCTCTTTCTGTCTTTCTTTCTTTCCTTCCTTCTTTCTTTCTTTCTCTCCTTCTTGCTTTCTTTCTTTCTTTCTTTCTTTCTCTCCTTCCTGCTTTCTTTATTTCTTTCTCTCCTTCTTTCTTTCATTCTTTCTTTTCATTCTCTCCTTCTTTCTTTCATTCTTTCTTTTCTTTCTCTCCTTCTTTCTTTCATTCTTTCTTTCGTTCTCTCCTTCTTGATCTCTTTATTTCTTTCTTCTTTCTTTCGTTCATTCTTTCTTTCCTTCTTTATTTCTTTCTCTCCTTCTTTCTTTCATTCTTTCTTTTCTTTCTCTCCTTCTTGATTTCTTTATTTCTTTCTTCTTTCTTTCTTTCTTTCTTTCTTTCTTTCTTTCCTTCTTTCTTTCTCGCTCTCATTCTTGATTTCTTTCTTTCTCTTCTTGCTTTCTTTCTTTCCTTCTTTCCTTTTACTGAGTAAAGTAATAAGGGGGCCCAGTGCCACGTTAGTGTTGGTTTAGGGCTCTGCGATATGTTGGTCATGTGTTTGGAATCTGTGTGATAACCTGTCATTATAATGCTTGTGTTTGTCTTTGAGGCTGGGATTTGGATGGAGATGAACACTTGTTGCCATGGCAACCAAATAAGAGGCCAGGATGACGAACACTTGTTACCACGGTAATCAGTAGGGTTCGGAAGTTTAAGACCTAAGGAAGTACAAAATATGTAAGCAAATATGCCCTAAAAACTAGCTAAATATGACCTAAAAATCTATGAAATATGACATGAATTTTTGGGATTGGTAGAGTATCTCTAACATACAGTAAACGTCTTAAGTGCCAAAACGTGATCAGCGATAATACTCCAGACACATTTAATCATACAAACTGACAGAGAGCTACAGTACATTAAAATGTTCAACATTCATTCAGTATCATAGCCTTGAGTTGCAGTTCTTGCTCGGTTTTCCTAAAAGAAAACAAAAGAACAACTAAGTATTATTATGCTTTATGATATATGTCGGCGTAAGTTAGAAGACACTACCTAACAGGAAGTTTATTGCGCCTTCTTGGAATCAGGTCTTCTAAACCTACTATCTGCCTGTTCCGGGAAAAGAAAGAAAAATACATCTACTACACTATTCGGAAATCCTGTGTTTGAAACTCGACGCAGGTAACACGTACCTTGTTAACGACGCCTCAATTTAAACAAAAATGCTGAAAATATGACCAAAACAATAAAAATGGCCGAAATATGCATTTATAGGCAACATCAAATTGCTTTAAACATGGTCAGGGACCCGTGATTCAAACTTATTTTTCAGATTTCGGTCAAAATGAGCTCAGGGAAAAATATGACTTTTTCCTTAACATCCGAACCTTAGTAATCACACATTGAACCTCTAGTTCTTAACACCGTACGTGGCCGTGAAGTGGTGTCCCTGGGTGGGGTCACATTTCCCAAGAGCTGAACTGGGTCACGTTGGCTAATGTGGGGGAGTGGCGAGCCGGTATGCACGTAGTAGTGTGGGAAATTGCATCACTGATATCGATTGCTCACCTTCTTTATCGATCTCAATGGCTCGCAGCTAGTGGTGACCACGGGACCCGAGTTCATTACGGCATTGCTTCCACTTAGTTGTGGTCATATTTCCTGTCGACTTTACCGATGGTATTAGGGTATCCAAGGCCTAGGATGACTTTCATATTCCCTCTTTGCAGGTAGAGTTCATGAGAAAGCTATCTATTGCAATGTGTACCATGTTTCTATCCGGACAATTTCGTCATGTCATGGCGTTTCACATTCCCCCGATCCCAAAGCCATCGTCAGTTCAAAAGTGTATGTATAATTTATATATATATATGTTTTTATTTTTATTTTTTATAATCGTTTCTGTCGTCTATGGACCAGGTATTCCAACTGCCTTTCCCCTCTTTCTTTCACATTGGCTCAGTATTCACGCATTCTTCTTCGGTGAGCTTCTTTTCGTTCTTCGGCCCACTTCTTGCCGGTTTTCAATATGGGTTTTGGCTGAAGACTCTGTATCTCCCCAAGTTTCTTCTTCAAAGAGTCACGTTCCAAGATGTCCTCATGTGATATCCCCAGTTCTTGTAGGTCGTTTTCCACCTCTGTAAACCAGATCCCTTTGGTTTTCTTTCCCACAAAGTAGGCACAGATTCGATTGGACAATCTTGCAGAGTTCATTCGTGTTAAATGGCCATGAAAGGAGAGTCTTCTTTTGCGAACGGTGTCCGTTATTTTCTCCACATGTAGATAAAGTTCATCGTTGTGTCGTCTTCTATACTCTCCTCGTTCCTTGACCGGGCCCAGGATCTTTCTCAGAATCTTCATCTCTTTGGTTTGGAGTTGTTCTGCCAGGCCTTTCTTATTCATCGCCAGGCATTCTGATGCATATAACGGCTCCGAGCGAATAACGGTAACGTAGTGTCTCAGTTTGGCATTGAAGGACATTGATCGTGTTTTGTAAATGCCTTTGGTTAAATTATTATTATTATTATTATTATTATTATTATTATTATTATGTGTGAATGGACCCAGATGGAACACGCAGTACTTTTATGATTCGCCTTTCTGATCTTCCATATAGGTCTCATTCTCTCTCGGTGGGCCATCTTCCTTTCCTCAGTCCACTAGGTTCCTGGTCTCTTTGGAGCGTCTGGTCTTACATTCCATCCATTTACCCTACATCGGAATAGGTTCCTGTCCAGTACCGGATTAAGGTAAAATGAGGCCCAAGTCTCTCAGATTTTTGGGGCCCCTTTTTTTTCAAATCATTTTTATATTTTAGCACCTGTACATTTAATAAAGCATTAACAAGAGTTCTCTTTCTCAAGATGAATAATTCACTTTTTATTAAATCACATATACATACATTTTTATTGAAACTATCATCGTTATTTGAAAACATTTCAGATGATTTGATGAACTATTTAACAAATCATACTATTTTTTACTTTTGTAAAATGTAATCAATTTGTTTTTCTGTTTTTTTTTTTCGGTCAATGAAATCTTCTACAATGTCTACAATTTTCATCGCATTAAAAATTTAATTGATATAAGTTTACCTCAAAATTGAATGCGTTAAATTTAGTAAAACATCGAGAAATAAATAATTGATTACTTATTCTTACATTTTCACAAGCATTCTCTGTTGATTCGTTTTGTTCACCAGATGACTGAGATGGTGATGCGGATCGTTTGAAAAATGATGTCAGTTTTGGTATTTTTGCTATATCTGCAGCATTTTTTATTTTTTTTATTCTCTGCAATCTTCCTTTTTTGTGATCCACTCGGATAATTTCGTGGCAATGTTTAATCTATAAGAACATTACATATCTTAACATCTTAACGAATCAATAGGAATCAATTTTTGGGGGCCCCAGATAATTTTGGGCCCTAGGCCTGGGCCTAGTCGGGCCTAATGGGTAATCCAGCACTGTTCCTGTCAAAGACTTCCACTGTTCCTACTTGGGCCTGTTTGACTTGCTGAATCCACGGTATATTCTTCAGTCGTTCTGCGTAGGTCATGATCTCGTGTGTAAGCCTAGTCGGTGGAAGTCTTTGAACATGTCCATAAAACTTCAATCTTCGTTTTCTGATGTCCGCCGTAAGATTAGATAATTTCTCAGTTTCTTTACCAGATTTCAACCTGTATCCATCTCCAGTTCTTTCTGGGCCAAGAAATTTCCTCAAGCTCACTTAATGATGTTTACCAAGTCACCCTTCCTGTTAAGTATTTGACTTTCACTTGCATACAGAGCTTGCGGTTTGATCACCGTGTTGTAGTGTCTGATACGAGGGCAGATCAAAAAATAAGTTGCACTTCCCAGTTATGGCCATTTATTACGCCACCTATACAACAGCAACACGCCTATAAGGACATACGATGTAACGTCACTTTTCCACATAGTTTCGAAGAGACTCCAAACATTTCTGCGAACGCACAACCAACTTGTCGATGCCGGATGCATAGAAAGTTCCTCCAGCGTTCTGCAACCACACGGAGACAGCGGCCTTCACCTCCTCATCGGTCTGGAAACGTCGACCACCGAGCTCCGTTTTGAGCTTACCGAACAGATGAAAGTCACATGGCGCTAGGTCGGGACTGTAGGGTGGATTTTGCCAGACCTCCCACTTGACACGCTGCAGCAGTTCGCTCGTTTGGCGGGCCTCGTGAGGTGTTGCGTTATCGTGCAACAAAATCACACCGGCGCTTCTCTTTAATCGTGCAATTCTTCCTTTTGGCCCATAGGAATCGGATTGTCGCACGCACCTCATATTTGGAGTGAACGTCCAGTCGACGCGCCATTGCATTTGGCCGCTATTCACACCATACAAGACGAGACACCACAGCGACCTGCCTAACAGACGTGTGGGCAGTGTCTGTCCCTTTCTCCGCTATTCCCACGTTTCCGACACACAGCGCACTGCTGCAGCGCGTTACTGGAACGAACTTTTGATCCTCCTTCGTATTTGTATGTGTGGACATGCACTTTTTGTTGTAGATGTCGCGCGTACGCTCTCTTCAGTTTCTGTAGCCGAACTCTTTGTGCTTCCTTTTCTAAACCTGTTGGTTCCAAGATCTCCCCGAGGTACTTGAAGTGTGTGACCCGATTTTTCGCTAACACAAAGTTCCTCCATTCTCTACTAGAAAGCGCTATAGTGTCAAGGAGCTTAGATATCTAACCTCCTTGACTTTCATAGCGTTCCAAAGAACGACAAAATTCGACAGGCAGGCTACCCTCTGGGCGTCGAATAAGAAACCTTGCACCCGGCACTCGAGGCCATACGATCTGATTATTGTTATTATTACTGTATGACAGCAATCAAAAATTATTTTCCTCTCTGACCATCAACGTTTTGATGGGTGGCTTCGGTGGCGTAGTCGGTAGCATGCTGAGCTTCTATGCCCAAGATAGCGGGTTCGAACCCGGTCGAATTCGTCGGAATTTTTAAGAGCGTTAAATATCCCTCAGTATGCCTTCCTTCGGAGGGGAAGTAAAGCCGGTGGTCCCATGTCATAGATTTATGGCATGTTAAAGCACCTTCCACTAATTACACCTGTGTGAAGCTAAATTG
This sequence comes from Meconema thalassinum, assembly GCA_946902985.2. Taxonomy (NCBI): domain Eukaryota; kingdom Metazoa; phylum Arthropoda; class Insecta; order Orthoptera; family Tettigoniidae; genus Meconema; species Meconema thalassinum. The sequence goes on from OX336397.1 coordinate 232,203,053, forward strand.
TATAGGTTAAGAATGTAAACAACGCTCTTTGGTTCCTACGTTCGTTGCCAAGAGCCGACTGCGGTGGCGTCTGGTAGCTAAGTTCTGAACCAGTAGTCGTTGACGGTGGTGTTCGGCGGCAAAAGTAGGAACTAATTGAAAAATTGAAAAGTCTGTGGTCCTTACTTGGGGGCTGCGTGGCGCAGTCGGTAGAGGCGCTGAGCTTCTAACTGAAAGGGAGTGGGTTCGATCCCCACCCAGGTAGTGGATTTTAGAAACAAAACTACCACTTTCGGAAACGCAAATGGCCCTGGGGTTCACTCAGCCTACACCAGAAATGAGTACCAGGGTAATTCCTGGGTGCAAAGACGGCCGGGCGTGGAGCTGACAACTCCATCCCATCTAGTGCCGATGTCACAAAAAGTGGAAGCCTCTACCTTCCACTACTCCCAGGTCCTCCATGGCCTGTACGGAGTTGGCTTTGTGGTCCTTACTTGAATTAAAAAAAACAGATAACACACACTAATACAGTCATCACAATTAACACCGGTGATCAACAGATTCTACACTCACCCAAAGTACACGGGGCTACATGACCGCGTTGTCGCAGCCCCTAAACTTAGGAACCAACCAACCACATACATATATACACAGTCACAAACATTTAAAAACATTTAACAAAAGTAGACCAACATTTGGCTACTTTCAGTGCATTCTCTGAAGCTTGATGTAAATCCTCCTCTGTGCAGGATGCTGGGCACAGTTGACACTGGAGCATGTGCCTAACAGTCTGGTCTTCTTCACAATCACACTTAATATCTTGCTTTCAATAGTTGCCAGGTTAACTCTTGAACGTGTCCAGATGGTAAAGTATCTGCTACTTTCTTCCAGCCAATAACTTAAGATATTTAGAAGATTCATGAGATGTAGGCTAGTTCTGATAAAATCCGGCGTCAAAGTTGAGCAGATGAAAGTAGTCAACTACTAATTGTTGTTTCTACTTTAATGATATTAAACTATGTTTAATTTAACTTATTTCATTGGTATTTTCTTATAGAATTAAGTAAATACTAGCATTACCCGTCGCGGCTTCGCCCGCGAATATTCTAGTTGTAAAGAGTACACTTAGCAAAATCTCAATCATGAATGCTATGACTGATTTATCCTTGGTATGAATAATCAGACTTGATCAATTCAGCTACTGGTGCAGTGGTTAAGGGTTTGTCATTCCTTCATAGGTATATCAGAGCGAAGTTAGTTTTCTGGGAATATCACAGAGACTGTTAATTTAAGGGCCTTTAAATGTGGTTTTCGGAGACTCTTTATAGTCGGGTGAAAAATACCTTTTTTTCCACACTCACACGTGAAAATTGCGTGAAAAATTCTAGTGTGCCCCTTGACCCCCTTAAGCGCATTATACTGTATGTATTGATGAATTTTACAGCTTAATTCAGTGATAACCTTATAACCGTCTGGAAACTTACACAGTAATGGAATAATTGGAATTGCATTGCGTCTTAACAGAAATAGATGGACCTGTGAGATTCTGTTACCATGGTTACCGTGTTGCATTCTTTCATTATTTCATTCAAAATATACATGTTTTAAGGTATTTATTTAATTTAGAGGCATTTAAAGAGTATGTGAGTGCGTTTCGCTTACGCATTGGGTTATGCTGAACCTGTAGGTACCCCATATGTGTAGCTTGGTGTTAATGGGACCTTATTTTCGGTACAAAACTGGAAGGGGACCTTAGCAGAATAATATAGGGAGGGATTATGTCATGTACGAGGCGCGTCTTTTAAGTACCATTGCCGTACATTTTTGGTGCAGCCCCGCTATAACGTTGTTAAAATGCGCATTAGCTTCCTTCATAGTGTAGTGAGTAGTGAGTGTTTGAAATATTCAAGACAACAGATCAGTCCACCGACTATGAGATACGGTACATGGTTCGTTTCGTGAATGCACGACATATTAGACCAGTTGACATACATTGCCAAGTCTGTGAGGTGTGTGGTGAAACGGCAATATCAGATGGAATGGTAAGGAAATGGGTTCGAATGGTTAATGAAGGTCATCAACATGCCTGAACCTGCAGTTATGATTTAGCGCCAAATAATTTCCGTCTGTTCCTTCCTCTGAAGGAGTTCCTTGGTGCCGGCAGACGTTTTGATGCCCATGGTCTTCAAGGGGGAAGTACAGACATAGTCTTCCATCACAGACGGCGTTGAACTATGCTGAAGGCGTACAAACATTGGTGCTCTAATAAAGGGGAAGTACGGTGTCGTAAGATTTATAGGATCTAAGAAAAGAAAATATTTGCAATTAATGTAGTCATTGTGTGCAAAACAAAATGCGCGTTTTAGAATTCTGGTCATGTTTTTAGCTGGAACTGTCATCTGGTGGATGAAAGTAGCATTATGAACTTGGTTCACTTTCAACTCTCAAGCGCATTATTCTCTTTGCTAAATACACTGACCCAATCAGAGACCATATTTACAGTAGATATCTAAGCTTCAACGAACAACATGCAGGTTCATTGGTGATGTTACTACATGATTATAATTTCGCCACAACTGATACAATTAACCTAATCATTCTTATAACCATGATTGGCCAATATCTCAGATATTTGGAGGGTTTAAAGTTAAAATGAACTAAGTCCATGAGATTCAGTTCTCAGAGAACGGATATCGAAGTTGAACAGCTGATGTTAATTAACCATTAATTACTTGTTTTTATTATCCGGGTTTGATTCAACTTATTTCATTGGCATTTCCGTTAAACATTAAGCAAAAATTACGCCATACAGAATTCCAGTGATGATTTGAGGTGCAACATTTGGTGCTTCATGTATCCCCTTAAAAACAAACGCCTTGTCAAGGAGGAAGTATCAATAATAATTCCACAAATTATAGAGTAAAATTGTTTTTATTTTACATATGAAATAAATAAGGATGTTTGTGGGGTGTTGGTGGGGGAGGGGAGGGGCGGTCAGTCTAGCCGATGATAGCCTTGCCGTGTCCGTAAGCCAGAGCGGGGGCGGCGAGTCCATGACCATAAGCCAGAGCGGGGGCGGCGAGTCCATGACCGTAAGCCAGAGCGGGGGCGGCAGCGTAGGCGGGAGCAGCGTGGACCTTAGCGACGGCAGCGACAGCGGGCTCACGGTGAACCACAGCGTTGAATCCGTTGACGGGATCGGCGGTGTATTCTACAGTACGACGGGTACCGTCAGGCTCGACCAGACTGTAGCTACCCTGGACAACATCTCCTTGACGGCTCTCCTGCTGTCCCTTGGAGTCTCCGGTCAGAGCGTCCTGGATGTCGTAAGCATAGTTGTAGCTGGGGTTTGGGTCGTAGTCGGTGTCGACAGCGGCGGCTACCTTTGCGATGGCGGGGGCGGCAGCGTAGGCTACGGGAGCGTGGGCGGCATAGCCTACAGGGGCGGCGTATGCGCTCGCAGCCAAGGGTGCGCCTGGAGCATAGACGGCGGGGGCGCCGAGAATACCGGCCTTAGCGACGGCCACGAAGGCGGCGAGGATCACGAACTGTAACAAAGAACAACACATACTTAGTTTTCTCGAATTAAAAACTCTCCTAGAATTCATGAAAAAGAATCCCTAAATGTATTTAAATGTCCTTATGTTGTTTGTACAAGGGTGAATGTACTTAAGAAGTTTTCTGAAAAAAATGTGTCAATATCCTAATAAATACACTGTGCAATATGTTTTCTTTAAAAATAACGATTAAGTAATTTAAATAAAGGAAAATTGCAAAGAAATAAAATGTTTTAACATTCCATTGCACGAGGAAAATATTTGAAATGGTTACGCGAAATGCTGGGATTCCTCGCCATGATCATTTTGTTGAAGGTAATATTCATATTGTTACCAAATATAATGGCATTGTAATTCTGATAACATTATGATGATTTACTTGAATTTGGTCTGAAACTACTCCGTAAAGCACTGGGGAGAGTTTATGCTAATTAAACCTGTCGATAGTTACTGAAGTACCTACGTCTGAGTATTTTATTTAATCAGAATGTATCTTATGCGTTACTGATCTTCCTAGAAGTCCATGACTACAAAATGATTAACATCAAAACAGTGAACAGAATACTGTCACTGTTAAACGCATCAGAAGGAAATTGAATTATTCTGAACTAGCAACAACAGATAGCGGACGGGTTCTATGTAATATCATATTTTTTTTGTCTTTATGTTTAAATACGATTCACTATCCTGATCATTATTCAAATTCAGTGTTTATAGACCGGCAACGGATGCCAAACCAGTGCGATCCCAGATAGAATACTTATGGCATCTGGCGATACCTTTTCGCACTAGGTATCCCTAGCCTATTTATCCGAGCACCGCAGTGAACTATCTTTATATTCGACCCTGACTATTATGTATCAGAAAACTGTATCATAATGAGGCTCATTATAACACTATTTTTCATTATGAAACAGTTTCTCCCACCAATCAGAGCTCAAGAAAAAGTTGTGTGACCAATTAGATAAGGATACCTTCGCGCTTGCGCTCAAAATCCAACATGTCTATATAAATTACCAAAAGTGCACCGTCCATATGTTCGCGTAAATAAACTGGTGAATATGAGACAAGAAATAGCACTGTACCTTAATATCCCCAAATCCAATTTCTACACAGCGCGTTGTATTCAAACGACTTCGGTGACAGTATTACTGAATACTGGTGCACAATCTGAACATATGACATTGAAGCACACAGAGCGCATGCGTCGGTCGGCCAGAGAGCTTGGAAAACAGAGATATACTACCCAGCGCAGCACCCGATCACAAAATTCTAGTGACTGAACAGTTATTTATGAATATTTATTTTAAAACATATAATAAAGTTATAATTATCGTCGAACATAAACAGTCGTATGCAACTCGCCTATAATGGTAATTAAGACACTGGTATGAAAAATTATAAAACTCGCATACGCTCGTATTATAAACATACTCGTGTCTTAATTATAGCCATTATAGGCTCGTTGCATAATGTACTATTGTAGCTTCTTTGGTCAATTATGCTTCTGTTGTTTATTAATACGTTTGTTACCAAAGAGTTAGAAAAGTGTTACGCTATAATTTTGTGCTAAACGCTGTGTTGTTTGAATCTGCTATCGACGGACATAACAAATAGGTGTCTATATTTATTATCAATACCTATCTAATATTGTTGGTATATTCCTATGATGCCAAGATCGCGAGTTTGATTTCTTTAAGCCGGGAAAAGTCCCCAAATAAATATTGTACCGGATTCCCTGTTATATGACAGTCCAACTGGAGTGTTGACACTGAAGATCATATGGACGGCTCTAAACCAAAATAGCTGAGGCCATACTTTAATTATTATTGCAATTGTTCCATTTTTAATGACACTATCTGTACATTTCTTGTGACAATAAAAAGGAAAAGAAAGTATTTTCCAGAATTGGTTTGTCATGTAGCTATAAGGTCATGGATTGTACACAAATATAAGCTATGAACACGGAAGGTAGATACTTTAAACCCTCCTTGTACGTAGTGACTAGAATCATTGGCTGTCATCGTGGATATCCACATTCGATTCCCGGATGTACCAAGAAAAAAGTAATTCTGCTTCTAGGGCTGGAACGGTGTTCACTCAGTTCCTTCGTGAATCAGATCGTGATCACTTTCTAGAAGTGGTTTTACGAGGTTTGCCTATTTCTACCTCAGGAGAATGCCAGGATGGTACCTACATTGAAGTCATGGGTGCCTCCTACCAAAATCCAAGCTCCTATTACAAATACATACACTCAACTACACGGGGCTACATGACCACGATGTCGCAAAATCCCAATAACAGAGAATTAAGGTGTCTACTCCATTTCCTCAGAGGTTAGAGTGGTGGTCGGAGACCGTGAGTTCGAATCCCGTTGCATACAGTACAATATTGGAATCAAAATCACAGAATTGTCAAGTCCACTCGTACACACAGCACAGCAGGTCTTACCTTGAACACCATGATGAAGTTATTGTATTGTCTGCGTCCAGACCACGCCGTTATATACCAGAGCAGTGCAGCGGGTCGGGCCGGTCTGCCCCACCACACACTGTGCGGCACAAGGGAGTTGGCGAATATGATGGCTATTGAAGGTCACTGGGTCGAGTCGCGATATTGCGTCTGCCACCTTCAATTGTTCTTCCAGGGGTGGACACAGGGTCTACTCCCCCGGATGATTATCTTAGTAATTAACGAATTAATTATGTATTTGCTTATTTGAGTTATTTATTCATTGATTTAGATATTTATTTAATTATTTCATTAATTTTTATTTATTTATTTATTTAATTAATTAATTCCTTTTCTTCTTCTTCCTCTTCTTTATCTTAGCCTTTTCCCACGTCACGTAGGGTCAACGTTATTTAATTATTTATTTTATTTATTGATTTTCTTCTGTCTGTCTTTCTTTTTCTTTCTTTCTTTCTTTCTTTCTTTCTTTCTTTGTTAGTTTCTTTTCTTAGGTCCCTTTAAGACAACAAAAAATAACTTTTCTTCTTCGTTATTTTTTATTTTTATATTTATGTACTTATTTATTTCTGTTTTAGTGTATTTGTTTAAATTCTTTTTTATTATTTATATATTTCAGTTATTTTTCATTTGTATGCATTTCTTTCTTTCTTTCTTTCTTTCTTTCTTTCTTAACTAAGGAAAATGAAGCTGCCAGTTCTCCTAACTTTGTGACGTGTTTATTGGAGGTATGGCATTATTATTACATTACATTACATTATGCGAACCGGCCAAAACTAAGGACCACGCAAATATCATTTAATTTCCTTCTCATAGTTCTTTCTTCCTTTCTCTTCCTCCACACTTCCTTCATTCTTTCAGAGTGTTGCGCCTTTCTCTCTGCTCTCCACCTTCCTCCCCTGCGTTCCTTCTTTTCTCCCACAAGAACCTTTATGTTGGAAAGAATTTCTCGGAACTGTTCTGTCTCGACAGTCGTAATTTGTAATTCCTAGCCTGCGGAGTTCTTCCTTCATCTGCTTGGTGTAACCCCCTTGGCTCTTCAGATTATATATTTTATTAAAAATGTGTTTATTTAATCTTGTTGGATCCATTCTAACCATTTGTCCATAGAATCGTAAACGTATTTTCCTAATTGTTGTTCCCAGGTCTTCCAGCCTTTCATATATCTCCTTGTTTGATCTTAGTCTGTAGGTTCCCTGTACCACATTTGGGCCGTAAATCCTCCGCAATATCCTCCTTTCAATCTTCAGAAGCTTTTCTAGTCTCATCATCACCGGTTTTACCGCAGCATTGTAGTGTTGTAGTTTGGCATTAAGGGAGAGGTTCTTTTTGTTGTATATATTTTTAGTGGAGAAGTTGAGTTTTTTTTTGAGTTTTTGTGTTATTATTATTATTATTATTATTATTATACCGACAGTAGTGGCTACGCGGGCTAAAGCTCTGCGTTAGGTCAAGGGGCCAAGCTCTCTGCTGACTCGGTAGACGCGTGGGTTCGAGCCCCACCCTCGGCTGTCCTTGAAATGGTTTTCTGTGGTTTCCCATTTTCAACACCAGGCAAATGCTGGGACAGTACCTTCTGACAGGCCACGGCCGCTTCCTTCCACATCCTTGCCCAGATTCATTCATCTTCATCCATTCCATCTCTCATCGCGACGCGCAGGTCGCCCATGGGCGTCGACTAGAAAGACCTGCACTCGGCCTCTCAGGAGGCTACACGACAACAACAAAAATTATTATAATTATCATTATTATAGTAGTAGTATTATCTGTAGGTATTTGGTATAAATATTGCTTGTGGTGGTAATCAATCTCATCATCTTGAAAAGTTGAAAAGTGTATGGGTGTCTCTCTGTACATCATCGCTTTTTATTAGTAGGGACAGGGAACTTTTCAATCGGACGGTTACACCGAAACTCTTAACTGGAGAAATCACGCATTTGTATGCTCCCTGTCAAGGCGATATATGAAATATCTTTATTTGAAAAGTAAATCATATTTAAAATTACTAGTTGGGCGATGAGTGTTCTTTCAAGATTTTAAAAGATCACGCTTTTAAAATATTATTATTCTTTTATTTTTCAGAAAGAATTATTGTAATACAGTCGAAACTCGATATCTCGAATTCTCAGGCCCCCCAGGGGCTCACATGTTGTGGGACGTGGGTTGGTGACCAAGGGACCCCAGCTGAGTTCGGCATTGCTTCCACTTAATTGTGCCGGGTTCCTCTCCGTCTTCTTTCCTGTCGACCTCCCTTGGTCAACTCTTGTTCCTTTCCGACCCCGGCGGTATTAGCGTATCCGAGGCCTAGGGAGTCTTTCACTTTCCCGCCTTAATTGGCCCTTGTCTCATCTTTCCTGTTCCCTCCTTCTTCGAGGGGTCAGACCTCTTGTTTTCGTTTCAATATATTTCCTTTTCTCTTTAAGATTCCGACACTGTTTTTGTTAATTGGCTCCCTGTGTATCTAAATTCCTTTTAGCGATTTTTTTTCATCTACACAACATTTTGTAGGTATTTTTTAATCTAGGTTGCATTTTGTACGTTTTTTTTCGATCTACATTGCATTTCGCGATTATTTTCAACCTCAATTGCATTTTGTAAAGATTGACAATCTAAATTGCTATTTAGTACGTCTTTCAATGTAGGAGCAGGGGATTTTAGTGAGAATTTTGAATTTCAATTGCAATTTGTAAGTATTTTCAAACAAAACCGCATTTCGCAAGAATCATAAATCTCAATTGCATTTTGTGTGGTGGGCATTTTGCAAGTATTTTGATTCTCAATTTCATTTTGTGGGTATTATGAATCTAAATTACATTTTGTCAAGTATTTTCAATCTAAATTGCATTTTGTAAGTATTGTCAATCCAAATGAGTAGTTTGGATCTACCGTACATCTTGTAAGCATTTTTAATTTCAATTGTATTTTGTAAGTATTTTGAATTTCAATTGCACTTTGTGAATATTTTGGATTGGAAATGGGATCTTTCAATCTGGATTGCATTGAGTATTTTCAATTTGAATTACATTTTGTAAGTATTTTGAACCTCAATTGCATTTTGTGTGGTGGGCATTTTGCAAGTATTTTGATTCTCAATTTCATTTTGTGGGTATTATGAATCTAAATTACATTTTGTCAAGTATTTTCAATCTAAATTGCATTTTGTAAGTATTGTCAATCCAAATGAGTAGTTTGGATCTACCGTACATCTTGTAAGCATTTTTAATTTCAATTGTATTTTGTAAGTATTTTGAATTTCAATTGCACTTCGTGAATATTTTGGATTGGAAATGGGATCTTTCAATCTGGATTGCATTGAGTATTTTCAATTTGAATTACATTTTGTAAGTATTTTGAACATCAATTGCATTTCCATCTCATTTGCATGTTGTAAGTATTTTGAATTTCAATTGCATTTTGTAAGTATTTCGTCTCTACATTGAATTTTGTACGTATTTTGAACCTAGCCTATATTTTGTGCGTATTTTTCAATCTATTCCTTTTGTGAATATTTCCGTTCTAAATTCCCTTCTGTAAGAACATTTTGTGAGTTGTTTCAATCTGAGTTCCTTTTTGTAAGTATATTTCGTCTCACTTCATTTTCGTTCTGGTTCCCATTTCATTGTCATTTTCGCTATCACGCAGATTATTAGGGGCCGATAACCTAGATGTTAGGCCCCTTAAAACAACAATTATCATCTTCATTTAGTGAATTCGAAATATTTCTATTTGCCCGATGAAATCTACCTCCGCCTTCAGGCGTGTCGAGGGTGAATTTTACTATAAGACTGGAGGTCTTTCTGTGGTTAGCGTGGACACGGTGGTTACCATGGCAACAAGTGGTCGTCGGTAGCATGGGATCCTATATGGTTACCATGGCAACAATTATTAGTCATCCTGGCCTCCTGTTTTGTTACCATGGCAACAGTTAGTCATAAAAAACAAATCCCTCTTTCTATTATGTTTCTCAATGGAGTGAGATAACTTTTGGTTCAGCGGCTCGGTGGCGTAGTTGGTAGCATGCTGAGCTTTTATGCCCAAGATCGCGGGTTCAAATCCGGCCGAAGTCGTCGGTTTTTAAGAGGGTTAAAAATCCCTCAGTATGCCTTCCTTCGGAGGAGAAGTAAAGCCGGTCTTCCCATGTCATATATTTATGGCATGTTAAAGCACCTTCCACTAATTACACCTGTGTGAAGCTAAATTGTATAGGTTAAGAATGTAAACAACGCTCTTAGGTCGCTACGTTCGTTGCCAACAGCCGACTGCGGTGGCGTCTAGTAGCTAAGTTCTGTACCAGTAGTCGCTGACGGTGGCGTTTGGCGGCAAAAGTAGGAAGTGATCCGTACTTGATTTAAAAAAAACAGATAACACACACTAATACGGTCATCACATTTAACACCGGTTATCAACAGATTCTACACACACCCAAAGTACTCGGGGCTACATGGCCGCGTTGTCGCAGCCCCTAAACTTAGGAACCAACCAACCACATACATATATACACAGTCACAAACATTTAAAAACATTAAACAAAAGTAGACCAACATTTGGCTACTTTCAGTGCATTCTCTGAAGCTTGATGTAAATCCTCCTCTGTGCAGGATGCTGGGCACAGTTGACACTGGAGCATGTGCCTAACAGTCTGGTCTTCTCCACAATCGCACTTAATATCTTGCTTTCAATAGTTGCCAGGTTAACTCTTGAACGTGTCCAGATGGTAAAGTATCTGCTACTTTCTTCCAGCCAATAACTTAAGATATTTAGAGGATTCATGAGATGTAGGCTAGTTCTGAGAAAATCCGGCGTCAAAGTTGAGGCGATGAAAGTAGTCAATCACTACTAATTGTTGTTCCTGCTTTAATAATACTAAACTATATAAATAATTCATGTTTTTTGGGCTAATGCCGTGTGGAAATTAAATTAGAACCATACGTTTCGGAGAAACCTTGCCTCCTTTTTCAATGGAATCAAACAATGTGGCCAAAGGAAGTATATCAATGAGATAACAAAAAATTACAAAAAATACAGATAAATTCCTCTGTTCGACACCAGAGAGCATTTGCTAGTAATTACTGTATGGGCCATGGTAGAACGGCGGACAGAGTAGTAAGTAAGGAGAAGGTAAAGGGGGCGGGGTGAAAATATAGAGACTCCTCGAAGAAGGAGGATGTCCAAAAGAAAAGGCACCCGGGGGGGGGGGGGGGAGGGGGAGGTGGGAGGGTTATATGGATATAAGGAAACATAAACAAAAGGGAAGTGTATCTGAACGATACCTAACGTCATACAGGCAACGGCGAAAAAAAAAACAGATGGAAACTCCTCTAGTGACGAGCAAAGGAGATCGAATCCAGGCTCTGTAGCCATAGAGGAAAAAAGTAGCATTTGAAATAGGTGAAGAACAGAGAGACTGAGAGGAACTATCTTCCTAGATCCTTAATAACTGGTAGCCAAGTGTCACTTAGCTGATATCCAGTGTCTCTGTTAAAATTATTGGGATTTTTACGAATTTCAACTGCCTTCCTTATAATTCTAGACTAGTTGTGCTTAACAAGGGCAAGCGCATGAGCATCCTTGAAACATACATCGTGCCCTGAAGACAGGGCATGTTCAGATATAGCTGATTTGTCAGGTTGGTTTAGACGGATGTTCTTTGATGCGAGTTGCAATGGACCGTTTTGTTTGTCCAATGTAGACTTTTCCGCAAGTACAAGGGACTTCATACACATACATACATACATACATACATACATACATACATACATATAAATATTGAACTATGTTTAATTTAACTTATTTCATTGGTATTTTCTTACAGCATTAAGTAAATATTATGTCATGTACGAGGCGCGTCTTTTAAGTACCATTTTTGGTGCAGCCCCGCAATGACGTTGTTACAATGCGCATTCGCTTCCCTCATAGTGTGGTGAGTAGTGAGTGTTTGAAATATTCAAGGCAACAGATCAGTCCACCGAGTGTGAGATACGGTATATCGTTCGTTTCTTGAATGCACGACATATTAGACCAGTGAGGTGTATGGTGAAAGTGCAATATCAGAAGGAATGGTAAGGAAATGGGTTTGAATGGTTAATGAAGGTCATCAACATGCCTGCACCTGCAGTCATGATTTAGCGCCAAATGATTTCCGTCTGTTCCTTCCTCTGAAGGAGTTACTTGGTGCCGGCAGACGTTTTGATGCCCATGATCTTCAAGGGGGAAGTACATAGTCTTCCATCACAGACGGCATTGAACTATGCTGAAGGCGTACAGACATTGGTGCTCTAATAAAGGGGAAGTACGGTGTCGTAAGATTTATAGGATCTATGAAAAGCAAATATTCGCATTTAATGTAGTCATTATGTGCAAAACAAAATGCGCGTTCGAGAATTCTGGTCATGTTTTTTAGCTGGAACTGTCATCTGGTGGATGAAAGTAGCATTATGAACTATGTTGACTTTCAACTCTCAAAAGCATTATTCTCTTTGCTAAATACACTGACCCAATCAGAGGTCATCTTTAACACTAGATATCTAAGCTTCAACAAACAACATCCAGGTTCATTGGTGATGTTACTACATGATTATAATTTCGCCACAACTGATACAATTAACCTAATCATTTTATAACCATGATTGGCCAATATCTCAGATATTTGGAGGGTTTAAAGTTAAAACGAACGAAGTCCATGAGATTCAGTTCTCAGAGAACGGATATCGAAGTTGAAGAGCTGATGTTAATTAACCATTAATTACTTGTTTTTATTATCCGTGTTTGATTCAACTTAATTCATTGGCATTTCCGTTAAACATTAAGCAAACATTATGCCATATAGCATTCCAGTAATGATTTGAGGTGCAACATCTGGTGGTTAAAATTCCAGTATGAACTTGTTTTATTATTGCACTGTACTTGGTTCAGTTTAACTCTGAATGCTTCATGCATCCCCTTAAAAACAAACGCCTTGTCAAGGAGGAAGGATCAATAATAATTCCACAAGTTGTAGAGTAAAATTGTTTTTATTTTACATATAAAATAAATAAGGGATGTTTGTGCGGTTTTGGTGGGGGTGGGGAGGGGCGGTCAGTCTAGCCGATGATAGCCTTGCCGTGTCCGTAAGCCAGTGCGGGGGCGGCGAGTCCATGACCGTAAGCCAGAGCGGGGGCGGCGAGTCCATGACCGTAAGCCAGAGCGGGGGCGGCAGCGTAGGCGGGAGCAGCGTGGACCTTAGCGACGGCAGCGACAGCGGGCTCACGGTGAACCACAGCGTTGAATCCGTTGACGGGATCGGCGGTGTATTCTACAGTACGACGGGTACCGTCAGGCTCGACCAGACTGTAGCTACCCTGGACAACATCTCCTTGACGGCTCTCCTGCTGTCCCTTGGAGTCTCCGGTCAGAGCGTCCTGGATGTCGTAAGCGTAGTTGTAGCTGGGGTTTGGGTCGTAGTCGGTGTCGACAGCGGCGGCTACCTTGGCGATGGCGGGGGCGGCAGCGTAGGCTACGGGAGCGTGGGCGGCATAGCCTACAGGGGCGGCGTATGCGCGCGCAGCCAAGGGTGCGCCTGGAGCGTAGACGGCGGGGGCGCCGAGAATACCGGCCTTAGCGACGGCCACGAAGGCGGCGAGGATCACGAACTGTAACAAAGAACAACACATACTTAGTTTTCTCGAATTAAAAACTCTCCTAGAATTCATTAAAAAGAATCCCTAAATGTATTTAAATGTCCTTATGTTGTTTGTACTAGGGTGAATGTACTGAAGAAGTTTTCTGAAAAAATGTGTCAATATCCTAATAAGTACACTGTGCAATACGTTTTGTTTAAAAATAACGATTAAGAAATTTAAATAAAGGAAAATGCAAATAAATAAAGTGTTTAACATTCCACTGCATGAGGGAAATATCTGAAATGGTTACGCGAAATGCTGGGATTCCTCGCCATGATCATTTTGTTGAAGGTAATATTCATATTGTTACCAAATATAATGGCATTGTAATTCTGATAACATTATGATGATTTAGTTGAATTTGGTCTGAATCCACTCCGTGAAGCACTGGGAAGAGTTTCTGCTAATTAAGCCTGTGGATAGTTACTGAAGTCTGAATATTCTATTTAATCAGAATTTATCTTATGCGTTACTGATCTTTCTAGAAGTCCATGACTACAAAATTATTAACATCAAAACAGAGAAAATAATACTGTCACTGTTAAACGCATCAGCAGGAAATTGAAGTGTTCTGAACTAGCAACAACAGATAGCGGATGGTTTCTATGTAATATCATTTATAGCCTATTTTCAATTTTGAAAAAATAGGCTTATGAAATCACCTTTTGTCCGTGTGTGTGTGTGTGTGTGTGTGTGTGCGTGCGTGTGTGCGTGTGTGTGCGTGTGTGTGTGTGTGTGTGAGGTGTGTGTGTGTGTGTCCCCCTAGTAAAATCTAAACGGCTGGAGCGATTTCAGTGAAACTTGGTAAGTTCATACGTGCCCTTCAAATTTTGTTACGTCTCACCAATCCAACATGGCGGCTGTGCGAAATATTTCACTAGCATTCAATATCTCCGAAACTATAACGGATATCGCCCTGAAATTGTGTACGGTGATTAAGGGTTCTACTAGAAGTTCATCTATGAGACTTTCAAAAACCTGGTGACTACAAAACCAACATGGCGGCCAAGCGAAGTTGAGACTTTTAAATAGACCTTTCTCGCGATTTAACTATCCAAACGTAATGAAACTTGGTACAGCAAATATTTATACACATTGCAATGCACTGGAGTCTAATTTAGTTCAATTGTTTATATAACCTCAAAATGGCGGCTGTGCGAAATATTTCACTGACATTCTATATCCCCGAAACTATTACAGATATCACCCTGCAATTTTGTACGGTGATAAAGGGTACTGATACAAGTTTACCTATGTATAATTCATAAACCTGTAAAGTACAAAACGAACATGGCGACCAAGCGAATTTGAAATATTTTAATAGACTTTTCTCGTGAGTTAACTCTCTGAGCGCAGTGAAATGTGGTACAGTAAATGATTTTGCAGATTGTAAAGTACTGCCATCTAATTTAATTCAATTGTTTACATAACCTCATGATGGCGGCTGTGCGAAATTTTAAAATTACGTTTTTATTTCTTGTGTCGTAATCATGCGATCGAAGTGAAAGTTTGAATAATGAACCTAGGCAATAAGTGTCCTTGAATGGTACATAACTCCATGGCCTATACTTATAACGATCCTAAATGGCAAGCTTCCGTAATATTTAGACGGTTCTCAATATCTATGAATCTTTTACAGCAACGAAACTGAAATTTTTATGTTCATAGAGACTATGAACATATGTTCACCTATAGGACTTTCAGTAACCTGGTGAGCACGAATCCAACATGGCGGCGACGCGAAGTATAAATATTTAAATGGACGTTTCTCGCGAATTAACTATTCGAGTACCGTGAAACGTTGCACGTTAAATGCTTACACAAATGTTGATCCACTGGCATCTAATTTATTTCAATTGTTTGCATAATCACAAGATGGCTGCTGTGCGTAATTTTAAAATCTCGTTTTTACTTCTTGTGTTCTAATCATGCGATTGAAGTTTGAATACCACACGTACACAATAATCTTAATATAATAGTACAAAAATAAAAATCCAACCTGGCGACCATCTGAAATATTTAAACGGTTCTCAATATCTACAAATCTGTTACAGCAATTAAACTGAAATTTTGTATGTTGATAGAGGCAATTAGCATGAGCAGGATATATGAAAATAGTCTGTATAGTTCTTCACGGAACTACTTGTTTGTCTTTATTTTTTAATATGATCCACTAACCTGATCATTATTCAAATTGAGTGTGTATAGACCGGTAACGGAAGCCAAACCAGTGCGATCCCAGATAGAATACTTATGGCATCTGGCGATACCTTTTCGCACTAGGTATCCCTAGCCTATTTATCCGAGCACCGCAGTGAACTATCTTTGTAGCTTCTTTGGTCTATTATGCTTCTGTTGTTTATTAATACGTTTGTTACCAAAGAGTTATAGGAAAAGTGTTACGCTATAATTTCGTGCTAAACGCTGTGTTGTTTGAATCTGCTAAGACGGACATAACAAATAGGTGTCTATATTTATTATCAATACCTATCTAATATTGTTGTTATATTCCTATGATGCCAAGATTGCGAGTTTGATTTCTTTAAGCCGGGAAAAGTCCTCAGATAAATATTGTACCGGATTCGCTGTTACATGACAGTGCAATCGGAATGTTGACTCTGAAGATCATATGGACGGCTCTAAACCAAAATAGCTGAGGCCATACTTTAATTATTATTGTAAATATTCCATTTTTAATGACGCTATCTGTACATTTCTTGTGACAATAAAAAGGAAAGTATTTTCTAGAATTGGTGTGTCATGTAGCTATAAGGTCATGGATTGTACACAAATATAAGCTATGAACACAGAAGATAAGATACTTTAAACCCTCCTTGTACGTAGTGACTAGAATCATTGGCTTTGACCGTGGAGATCCTCGTTCGATTCCTGCCTTTACCAAGAAAAAAGTAATTCTATAACGGTGTTCACTCAGTTCCCTCGTGAATCAGATCGTGATCACTTCCTAGAAGTGGTTTTACGAGGTTTGCCTATTTCTACCTCAGGAGAATGCCAGGATGGTACCTACATTGAAGTCATGGGTGCCTCCTACCTAAATCCAAGCTCCTATTACAAATACACACACTCAAGTACACGGGGCTACATGACCACGATGTCGCAAAATCCCAATACCCGAGAATTAAGGTGTCTACTCCATTTCCTCAAAGATCAGAGTGGTGGTTGGAGACCGAGGGTTCGAATCCCGTTACATACAGTAGTATTGGAACCAAAATCCCAGAATTGTCAAGTCCACTCGTACACACAGCACAGCAGGTCTTACCTTGAACACCATGATGAAGTTATTGTATTGTCTGCGTCCAGACCACGCCGTTATATACCAGAGCAGTGCAGCGGGTTGGGCCGGTCTGCCCCACCACACACTGTGCGGCACTAGGGAGGTGGCGAATATGATGGCTATTGAAGGTCACTGGGTCGAGTCGCGATATTGCGTCTATCACCTTCATATCATGTTCTTCCAGCCAGTGGTTAACCTAGGGGTGGACACAGGGCGTACTCACACGGTTGATTATCTTAGTAATTAACGAATTAATTATGTATTTGCTTATTTGAGTTATTTATTCATTGATTTAGTTATTTAATTATTTCATTAATTTTTATTTATTTATTTATTTAATTCTTCTTCTTCTCCACTTCCTCTTCTTTATCTTAGCCTTTTCCCTCGTCACGTAGGGTCAACGTTATTTATTTAATTATTTTATTTATTGATTTTCTTCTGTCTGTCTTTCTTTCTTTCTTTCTTTCTTAACTAAAGAAAATGAAGCTACCTGTTCTCAAAACTTAGTGACCTGTTTATTGGAGGTATGGCATTATTTTTACACTAGCAGTAGTACCCGGCTTCGCCCGGTGGAATGATGATAATATTTCAGTCTCCTTAACACTCCACGTCATTGATGAAGATGATACTGACGACGACTGCTATTGAACGGGTATAATAAACTTACACTCTAATAGAAATACATATTTTTAAATTACCGGCGAGTAAGACTGAGGTGTTGCCTAGTAGTATAATGGGCGTAACATCTAGGTCATTTTCCCTTTTGATGAGGATGACAATGAAGACTACTACTACTGAACGGGTATATTAAACTTACAAACTAATGGAAATACACATTTTATAAATCACAGGCAATGAAGACTGTGATGTTGCTTAGTAGTACTGTATAATGGACGTAACATCTAGGTCATTTGCCCTTTTGATGAGGATGATAATGAAGACGACTACTACTGAACGGGTATATCAAACTTACAAACTAATGGAAATACACATTTTAAAATCACAGGCCATGAAGACTGTGGTGTTACTTAGTAGTATAATGGACGTAACATTTAGGCCATTTGCCCTTTTGATGAGTATGATAATGAAAACTACTGTTGAATTGACACGACAAACTTACAAACTACCGTGATAGAAAAATTTCAAAATTCACAGGCGATGAAGACTTATTGTGTGTGGTGATTAGTGGTATAATGGGCGTAACATCTAGGTCATTTGCCCTTATGATAATAATAAGGTAATGAAAAATGACTACTAAACGAACATGGTGTAATTTTAAATCTGATATAGGCAATTTAGATTTCTACCTTCGATGTCTTCCAAAGTCTGAACGTTATTTTCTGGCTTAGGCCTATACTCGATGCGTGTAGTGAAAGAGCTTATCGAGTACTGCCCGGGTCCAAGCTGCACGAATCGCAGATGATGACGATATATGATGACAGACGTTCGGGGGGGTTCCCGGTCCTATTCACATTGACCGGTGAATCACTAATTCTTTCGTAACACGACAGTGGTTTGAGCAAAGACCCTGTATGAACATCAGCATAGTCAGCAATACCAGGTAACACGGCGGGGTCTGGACATTTCTCTCATGTCAACTCGCGATGAATCAGCAAGCTATTCTCACACCTGGCCCCCTCCTCCCCCCTCCACCCACCAGGGTCTCTCAACTTGTGGGACGTGGGTTTGCGACCACGGGACCCCAACTGAGTCCGGCATTGCTTCTACTTACTGGTGCCGGGCTCCTTTCAGTTCTCTTTCCTGTCAGCCTCCCTTGGTCAAACTCTTGTTCTCTTCCGACCCCGATGGTATCAGGGTATCCGAGGCCTAGCGACTCTTTCACTTTCCCGCCTTAATTGGCCCTTGTCTAATCATTCCTGATAGCCTCATTCTTCGAGGTGTCAGCCTTCTTTTTCTTTTCTTAATATCTCATGTCTTCTGCTCAAGACCCTCAAGGAGGCAGGGTGTGTGTAGCCCCACCACTTCTGGTGCACCCTGGATAGTGCTACATCCTCAAGGGCTCATGGCTGGTGAGTTCGGGAGATGGCAACCCTGAGGGTTTCCTCAGCGGGTCTGGTTTTACCCCTTTTTTTTCCATTGCCTTTGGGACGGACCCTGTCTTCTTTCCGGGAATGGAGTGGTCTGTCCGCAATTTCAAGCAGACAATGTTACTCGCAGGGTACCAAAGGGTAAGTATACAAATTTTGGTTCTGAACGGTGAAACGTTGTAGATTTGTGCCAAAGGGCCTAAATGCAGGGAATGGGGTGATCTGTCCGCAATTTCAAGTGGACAGGGTTACCCGCAGGGTTCGAAAGGGTAAGTATACAAATTTTGGTCCGGATCGGTGAAACGATATAGATTTTTGCCAAAGGGCCTAAATGCAGGAAATGGGGTGGTCTTTCCGAAATTTTAGGCGGACAGTGATATCCACAGAGTTACAAAGGGTAAGTATACACATTTTGGTTCAGATCGGTGAAACGGTGTAGATTTGAGCCAAGGGGCCTAAATGCAGGGAATGGAGTGGTCTGTCCGCAATTTCAAGCAAACAGTGTTACTCGTAGGGTACCAAAGGGTAAGTATACAAATTTAGGTTCTGATCGGTGAAACGGTGTAGATTTTGGTCAAAGGGCCTAAATGCAGAGAATGGGGTGGTCTGTTCGAAATTTCAAGTGGACAGGGTTACCCGCAGGGTTGCAAAGGGTAAGTATACAAATTTTGGTTCGGATCGGTCAAACGGTGTAGATGTTTGCCAAAGGGCCTAAATGCAGGAAATAGGGGGGTCTGTCCGAAATTTTAAGTGGACAGTGTTATTCACAGGGTTACATAGGGTAAGTATACAAATTTTGGTTGAGATCGGTGCAACGGTGTAGATTTGGGCCAAAGGGCCTAAATGCAGGGAATGGGGTGGTCTGTCGGAAATTTCAAGTGGACAGGGTTACCCGCAGGGTTCCGAAGGGTAAGTATACAAATTTTGGTTCAGATCGGTGAAACAGTGTGGATTTGTATACATAACAGACAGACAGACAGACATTGAGCTTTATATATATAGATAGATTACATTATGCGAACCGGCCAAAACTAAGGACCACGCAAATATAATTTCATTTCCTTCTCATAGTTCTTTCTTCCTTTCTCTTCCTTTAAACTTCCTTCATTCTTTCAGAGTGTTGCGCCTTTCTCTCTGCTGTCCACCTTCCTCCCCTGCGTTCCTTCTTTTCTCCCACAAGAACCTTTATGTTGGAAAGAATTTACCTGAACTGTGTTCTGTCTCGACAGTCGTCATCTGTAATTTCTAGCCTGCGGATTTCTTCCTTCATCTGCTTGGTGTAACCCAATTGGCTCTTCAGATTATATATTTCATTAAAAATGTGTTTTTTTAATCTTGTGGGATCCATTGTAACCATATGTCCATAGAAACGTAAACGTCTTTTTCATATACGTCCTTGTTTGATCTTAATCTGTAGGTTCCCTGTACCACTTATGGGCCGTAAATCCTCCGCAATATCCTCCTTTCAATCTTCAGAAGCTTTTCTAGGTTCATTAAATTTGCCGTCTCCACACCATATAAGATCACCGGTTTACCACAGCATTGTAGTGTTGTAGTTTGGCATTAAGGGGGAGGTTCTTTTGTTGTATATATTTTTAGTGGAGAAATTGAGTTTTTTTTAAGTTTTTGAGTTGTTATTAATATTATTATTATTATCATCATCATTATTAGTAGTAGTAGTATTATCTGTAGGTAGTTGGTATAAATATTGCTTGTGGTGGTAATCAATCTCATCTTGAAAATTTGAAAAGTGTATGGGTGTCTGTCTGTGCATCGTCGCATTTTATTATTAGGGACAGCGAACTTTTCAATTGGACGGTTACACCGAAACTCTTAACTGGAGAAATCACGCATTTGTATGCTCCCTGTCATGGCGATAAATGAAATATCTTTATTTGAAACGTAAATCATATCTAAAATTACTAGTTGGGCGATGAGTGTTCTCTCAAGATTTTAAAAGATCACATTTTTAAAATATTATTATTCTTTTTTCAGAAAGAATTATTGTAATACAGTCGAAACTCGATATCTCGAATTCTCAGGCCCCCCAGGGGTTCACATCTTGTGGGACGAGGGTTGGCGACCACGGGACCCCAGCTGAGTCCGGCATTGCTTCCAATTACTTGTGCCGGGCTCCTCTCCGTCTTCTTTCTTGTCGACCTCCCTTGGTCAACTCTTGTTCTTTACCCACCCCGACGGTATTACGGTATCCGAGACCTAGGGAGTCTATCACTTTCCCGCCTTAATTGGCCCTTGTCTCATCTTTCCTGTTCCCTCCTTCTTCGAGGGGTCAGACCTCTTGTTTACGTTTCATTATATTTCCTTTTCTCTTTAAGATTCCCACACTGTTTTTGTTAATTGGCTCCCCGTGTATCTAAATTCCCTTTAGCGATTTTTTTTTCATCTACACTGCATTTTGTAGGTGTTTTTTAATCTACGTTGCATTTTGTAAGTTTATTCGATCTGCATTGCATTTCGCGATTGTTTTCAACCTCAATTGCATTTTGTAAAGATTGACAATCCAAATTGCTTTTTAGTAAGTCATTCAATGTAGGAGCAGGGCATTTTAGTGAGTATTTTGAATTTCAATTGCATTTTGTAAGTATTTTCAATTTCAGTTGCACTTTGTGAGTATTTTGGATTGGAAATGGGATCTTTCAATCTGAATTGCATTGTGTATTTTCAATTTCAATTACATTTTGTAAGTATTTTGAATTTCAATTGCATTTTGTAAGTATTTCGACTCTACATTGCATTTTTTACGTATTTTGAACCTAGCCTGCATTTTGTGCGTATTTTTCAATCTATTCCTTTTGTGAATCTTTTCGTTCTAAATTTCCTTTTGTAAGAACATTTTGTGAGTTGTTTCAATCTGAGTTCATTTTTGTAAGTATTTTCCGTCTCACTTAATTTTCGTTCTGGTTTCAATTTCATTGTCATTTTCGCTATCACCCAGATCATTAGGGTCCATAACCTAGATGTTAGTCCCCTTAAAACAACAATTATCATCATCATCACCATCGAATTCTCAGGGGATATCTTGAATTATTGAGTCATACATGGTTCCGTATTGACAATTGTGATTACTTATACTGCATATAAACAATTGTTACCGCCCAGTCAATACTGTTTATTAGTTGAACAAGTTACGTACTTGTCTTCCATGGTACATGTTTCGACACCTATAACATTTATTGGTGTCTTCATATGGCAAATAACATCGGGCAGCACTAAAACATTTGTTGACATGAAGAAAATTAAGAAGGTATTGTGATGATTAAAAACATACATAAAAGGAACATAGCATGCAGTTACAAAGTACCTCAGATAAAACATTAAAAAAACACACGAAGAACCAATGGGTTATGGAACCGAGTCAAATAAGGCCTCAAACGGGGCTAACTCAGCTTGTGATCAGTCCAATATTATATTCTTGAAGATATTCTGTTCTGTTGCACAAATAACTCATTTTAGTAGTTGAAACACATTCTTTAGTCGTAATTAAAAGGTCGATCTGGATGAACACATGTTTGTTTCGGAGCGGGAACTTAATATGGAATTATTTTTATACTTCGCCAGGTTAGAGGTAGGCATCATACCAATGCACAGTGGCTCAAAATCAAAATCTAGTGGGACAAAATTATTTTTACGTTTTAATCATGAATTTAGAGTGAAAGCAGCGTATATAATTTGTTTACTTCATAATAAACATCAGTTAAGACCTTTTTTAAGCTACGTCTACTCATCAGGAAATTGTTTATGAATAGGGGTTGGATAGAGCATTCAGTTATCTCTTCAGAACAATTTTCTACCCCTAATTTACTTTTAACAAAGTTACAAAGTTCCACTTTTGACATAATCGTCGAACCTAGTGCTTCAAACAATTGTAAACGTGTGAGAACTGGTTGCGCGGCATCTTCTAAAACGTAAAACAACTTATTAATTTGCAAAAAGATGCAAGAAATCTTATAACAGGCGTAAACTACAAGACTTTATCTACATTTTAACAATAGGTAGAAAGTGACGCAGAGTGACGCGACATACTAAAAATCTAAGTGAAAATATAATTTTAAAAATAATAGTTAAATATTATATAATGCAAATATAGTTAAAATCACGTAACAATTTCGCCCATTAATAACTGTAACACGTTACAAAAATCATACCTTCAGGTGCATGTTCCATCTTAAAGCATCACACTAACCACAAAGACAACCAAACCACAGCCACTTGCATTCACCCTCCAATTCAGACTGCTCGATCAGTGGTGACAGATTTACACTAAGATGCGTTTATATCCCAGAATAGTGAGCGGCAATTATATGAGAATGCTGTAGAAGTAATACATTTTGATTTTTTAATTATGAAAATAAATAATTACGTACTCCTAGATTTCGATTTTGACCCACTGTGCAAAGACAAGGTATCACCAGAAAAGGTCCAAATTTAAGACTATATGGAATATGAATCAGTAATTCCCAAGGGATGTCAACATTAATACTCGAATATCGAGTCGTGGAGTTAAGTCGATAAAAGGTTAAAATTGCGATATACTGGTCGCAAAATACAATGTGCTGTTTGTAATGAACCTGGCGTTTAGAGCACAAAGCGGCAACACTTGAAAGAAAGTGTTATGAACCATATGCAACTTCCCGTTTTGAAGTGATGTCAATCAGTGCCGCTAAAAATGGCGGATGCTCCGAGCTGAACAGAACCTACATTTCTGCCAGATGAAACAAGTAAAATAGAAACTGAAGTACATAAAAATCCAATAGAAAGAGCAATAAAACTCCACTCAAAGTACTGACGAAAGTTAGCAAAACCGGTAAAATTAACGCGGTGACTATGAGCGCCTCCAGCGATTTGTGTCGATACGAGATTCTATCGAGACTAAATTTCAGTAGCCTATAGAAGTTGGCTGAACTGCAGTAATCCGTGGAAAATCTAAATTACAGCCTTCGTGTGAGACAAGTTGCTCTGTAAAAATACTTAAATGATCGCGGTAAGGAACAAGTTTAAGCGACAGGGATAATATTTAAGCTTCGAGATGCTGTATCGAAAGATTCGAGTTCTAAAAATTCGACTTAAAGAGAAAAATATAGACGACATATAAATTATAGAAGTTATTCACAAAATTATAATTACTACGAGTTATCGAAATTCGAATAATGGCGAATCGAGATATCGACTGTATGTTGGAAAATAAAACGAATCTGTGTATTTGTTGGTGATCCCTCATGAAACTCTAATTATGATTGCAAATGAAGCGTGTCGCTCTTGATCCTGGAAGTGTTGAAAGGCAATGTCAGGTGGGTTATATCATGGTTGTTATGCCGCAAAAAACAAGAAGTTCCGTGAAGAACTATACAGCCTACTTTTCATGCCAATGATTTTTCTACAGAATATGAACCTATCTAGAATAATGACGAAATTAATCTGCTAATATCGAAATTTCCAATTAGTTCGAAATACTGTATACCTGGCATAATGTATCCTAATAGAGCACTACAGTTGGCAGCCCTGATGACTGAATATATTCTTAGTTCCGTCTCTTACGGTACTAAAAACAAAATTTGGTTGAAGTCCACTGGATAGCATGGACGTTACATGCAGTTAAACATTGGATCTAACAGCGCGCGTAAAATCATGTTGGCAACAATGTCATGCATGTATTGGTCAGAAATAATCTGAAATAATATGATCTATTGTTGTGCCAATTTTGAATGAAATCCATTAGTTAGTATAGAAGTTACATGCATTTTAAAATTGGACCTATCAGCAGGCTTAGAATCATGTTGGCAGCACTGACGTATATTAGTTACTCCAAATTCTTCTAGAATGCCAGGTACTATACGTGTGCAAAGTTTAGAGCTATTGGCTTGCATACTTTCTGATATATTGATATTAAGGTAACAAAAATAGGGACAGCACATATTAACAGTTGGCAGCCCTGGTTGCTCCTTAGAATACGCATAGTCATATCTGTTATGGTACACATAGCACATACGAAATTTGGTTCAAATCCAAATGATAGTATGGAAGTTACATGTATTTAAAGTTGGACTTGTCAGCAGGCTTAGAATCATGTTGGTAGCACTGACGTATATAAGTTACTCCAAATTAATATAGAATGTCAGGTACTATACGTGTGCATAGTTTAAAGCTGTCGGCTTGCATACTTTCTGATATATTGGTATTTGGATAAAATAAATTAGGAGCATTTATTAACAGTTGGCAGCCCTGGTAGGTGTTAAGAATACGCTCAGTCATATCTGGTTATGTACACATACAACATACGAAATTTGGTTGAATTCCACTTGATAGTGTAGAAGTTATATGCATTTAAAAATTGGACCTATCAGGAGGCTTATAATCATTTTGGCAACACTGCCATGTTTGGCCTCCTGGAAATTAAACTGAAATATTATGATCTGTACGTGTGCCAATTTTGAAATAGCTCCCATTCATACTTTCCAAGATATCCAACATGGAGCTCAAATTTCAATTGCGATTTTTTAGCAGTTGGTAACACTGACATCATTTTCAAATATGGCCGTGAGATATTCAGGTATAGATCTTTACTCCTACCATATTTTGTTTCGATTGCTGCAGCCGTTTAGGAGTTGATAGGGGGGACACACACACACACACAGCCAGACAGACAGAAGGACAGACAGACAGACAGACAGACAGACACACATTTGCCCGATCTCATAAGTCTACTTTTTCCTCATTTTTGCAAAATGTGAAAAGTAGGCTAAAAAAAAAAGTATTCATCACACGTTGTGGAGAAATAAACCGCTAGTTTCTGCAATACGTGCACTGCACATGCGCAGAAGAAACGATATGGTGACGTGTTAGATATTCCTGATTGGTTATGATTTAGTGAAGATAGTGTGTTCCATATCCCTGAGGTAAATTCTTGCGTGCATTTCAACAAATACTATAGAACACTAGTAACTGTTTCAGTGAGGAAATATACAAGGTTGTATTTGTTCAATTCTGGGTATGAGAAGGTCCTGTAGCCATGGCAACGCCAAGACATAAATAAGACGTTAATAATGTCATGATACGCCCTCGTGGTGTAGTGGTTTGCGTTATTGGCTGTCGCCCCTGCAGTCCGCATTCGATTCCTGGCTCTTTCAAGAAAAATATTCTGATCTGAGGGCTGGATCGGGTTCAACTAAGCTATGTGAGGCAAATCTGAGAAGAGAAGGATTTGATTCCACCTCAGCCATCTTGGAACTTGTTTTCTGTGGTTTCCCACATCTACTCCAGGAGAATGCCAGTTAAGGCCACTGGTTCCTCATGAGCAAACCTCACCTGAACTGCAAATATACCACAAAATCACAGGTTATCAAACAAATCTATATACAACCAAGTACACGGAGGTAAGTTGTCATGACATCCGATTCCTCAAATGAAACAACAACATCCACAACCACCGTCAGGCCATAATGCAAACATGACAATCTTTCTTAACTCTCTTAAAGTGTGGCCAATTTGATGGAATTAAGGTTTATATTCCAAAATACACGGAATATTTCTCTTCTTGCGTTTTAGTGATATGTCTTAACGCACAATCCAAGCTTGACTGATGATTTTTCTGAAGTATTGTAAACGTCTACCGCGGAAGATTTTTCCAAGAACTGAGTAGGCGTCTCTTGAGAAGGGCGTGGTGGTGCAGTGGTAAAGCTGCTTGCCTCTCACCAGGTTCGAATTCTGGTCAGTGCATGTGAGTGAAATACCACGTCCTGTAGTTTGGATTCAACGTTAAAATTAATGTCTCCTGACTGATGATCGCAAGATTTATGGTGAAGTAAAACTACGATCCTTCTTCCTATTTTAACTTGAAAAGTTGGTAAAGAAGGAACGTTCAGTTCTTGTAAACCTTCGCACTTTTATATTTTGAAGTAATTTCGTATAATTTTATTGCAATTTAAGAGTAGATGGTGAATATTAATCTAATTGAATCGGGAATCAATATTACGACAGGGTCTACCTTCGCTAACCATTGAATATTGAATACTTATTTCATTATTGACATCAGGAAGCGCAGGATATTGTTTTTTTTTTTACCACTACAGTCATGAACAAAACGTAAGCGGTGGAGATAAATAAAAAACTTTACGAGCCTTACAGTAGTCGCATATGATGTGTAACATCTGACATGGAAGAAACCTCACGTGAAATTGTTGATACACCGGTATTTTATAATATTATTGGCACAAATATTAATCTATTGTAAAAGGGAGTGTTTTACAGATATTGTAGTTTATAATACGGAACTCATTTTATTAGATGATTTGTAGCTTCCACCAGCACTAGCCTAAATAAAGAATACGATATGGATCAACTAGATTAATAGACGCGACACCGCTCATAACCTTAAATTCCTTATAAATAGGCCAACTTGCAAGTAAATGCAATGTGCACAGCAGTGGATCATGAAAGGCTTGCCCAGTTCCCGGACCTCTTGATTCACAGACCAACACGTAATTTCATATGGATTCTGTTAAAATGAGTCATATTGATATGATTAGCAGCAGAGTATCAAGAAGGCAATGCGAAAACAATCAAGAAGGCAGTGCGAGAGTAGAAATATCATGTTGGCAGTGAAGAAAAAAAAGAGAGTCTTGGAATTGTTATGTATTATTAGTGTGTGAATATAAAAGTTTTTTGTGTGTTGATTAATGTCCAGGAGGGATACGATCCAGCTGGCAGTGCGTCTTACACACTCCCGTCGCATTTTTAAAAATCACTCCTTCAAAAATACGCAGAAACTGAGTGGAAAGATGTTACACATCAAAAAAGAATTATTGGGTGTGTATAACTACGATGCGCGACGATATTTGAGCGTGGCGTCTTCTCGGACTGATTTCTATAAACTGTCGCTCTTGAGAAATTTCTGCTTCGTATATATTTTAATTATATATTTTGTGGAACGGCAGGTTCACAGGCGAAATAAAGAAAAGCCGATTTGCACTTCCAGGGAAACTCCCAACACAACCAGTCTTCTCTGAAGTTTTAACTCAACACGACTCGACAGTTTGCTGCTGCTGTATCTGGGGTAATAGGCTCGCCTGCTATCTAGGCTGTAACTGGGGTGATAGACTCGTCCCTAGCCAGCTCGTAAACTGTCGCCTCAATATTTGAATGGAGATTGTTGGAAGAAATGAAAACGTAAAAACACTTCTAGTGGGCGAAGTATTGAAGATAGAGATATGCTCTCCGGGCCTTATTTGTGGAACTTTTCATACTGAACAATTTTTTCAGTCATGGTATATCGAAATTTTTACCATTTGCCCAGCGTAAGCTTAAAAAGCGCACATACGCCATGGTTTTTTTTCGACTTTTTCACTGAAATCGTTATTGCTCGGCTTCCTTGGGCCTTAAATAAATTATTTTTTTCAGAAATCTTCCACGATATATCCTTTACAGAATGGTGAAAACCGCATCAAAATCCAACTAGAGGTTCACCCGTGACATCCAAAAATGACAGTAGCGACACTCGAGCGCAGCAACAGAAGAGAGAGTGAGAGAGCGTTGCAGTAGAAGAGAGATAGAACGATATCATCACCTTTCACTGTAACACTTAACGTCACTGCATTCCAACAATTTATTTCACCTTTTCACGTCAAAAAATCATACCACCCTTGAAAGGTAAAACATCAAAACCGCTAAAATCGTCAATAGTTCTCTAAAAATTAAGTAAAACTTTCGTTTAAATGAATTTTTGATATGACCCACCCTTACGCCAAGGGATGTGCAAAATGTTTTCGGAATTATAAGAAGATGGAGTAGTCAGTGAATTTGAAATATTTTTCTATGCCCAGGGTCAGATGGCCTCGTAGTTCCGCCCTTTAAAACAACAATAACTAACTAACTAACTAACTTTCTATGCCCGATGAAATCTACCTCCGCCTTCCGGCGTGCAGAGAGGGAATTTTATTATATAAGGTGCATTCAAAAAGTAACGAGCCGGAGGCTGTAATGCGCAAACCGGTGACGACACCGGCTAATCGTGGTGTGTGTAACGAAGTGTGGTTCCGACCAGAGCGTGGAAGGTCACAGCCCGTCGCTAGAGGACACGCGTGCTCGTCACGTGACGATACAAAGCGAGCAGCAGCATTAATCAATCGTCCAACGCTGTCAGTCGCATTGCAAACAGTGGCATGGAGGCGTCAAACGAAGAACAAAGAGGTGTTGTTCGGTTTCTGACAGCTAAAGGAGTAGGGGGAACGGACATTCATCGCCGAATGTCACAAGTGTATGGCGAATACTGCATGTCCCTTGCAAGGGTCAAGACGTGGCACAAGCGCTTTACGGAAGGACGGGTGTCGTTAGCCGTTGATGCCCGGTCTGGGGCACCCCCCTGCATTACCGATGACAACGTCCAGCTGGTTGATGCACTCATTACCCAGGACCGCCGAGTGACAGTGAACGCCATAGCCGCCGTGGTCGGATTGAGCGTCGGAAGTGTGCACACCATCATGAAGGAACGACTGCACTTTCAGAAAGTGTGTGCTCAATGGGTGCCCCAAGTCTTCAACCACATCAGGAAGGATGTGGAATGGCCCACTGGCTTGGTCTTGGTTGGACGATTGATGCATGCTGTTGCTCGTTTTGTATCGTTAGGTGACGTGCACGCGTGCCCTCTAGCGACGGGCTGTGACCTTCCACGCTCTGGGTGGAACCACACCTCGTTACACACGCCACGAATAGCCGATGTCGTCACCGGTTTGCGCATTACAGCCTCCGGCTCGTTACTTTTTGTACGCACCTTATAGTCTTTCTGCGGTTACCATGGCCTCCTATTAGGTTACCATGCCAACACGTGGTCGTCAGCAGCAGGGGATCCTATATGGTTACCATGGCAACAAGTATTCGTCATCCTGGCCTCCTATTTCGTTACCATGGCAACATTATCATCATCATCATCATCATCATCATCGAAGTCCCACTCCAGTCACCCGGGTGTGGTTTACAAGCCTCCTCCACTACTTTCTGTCCTTCCATTTTTCCTGTTCCATCACTTCTGCCACATCCAATCCAGCTTCTCCAATGTTCACTTTCTTCTCGGTCTTCCAACTGGTCTCTTTCCCTTGACTTCTCTTTCTAATTCCCTTCTTGATACTCTTTCTTTACCCATTCTTTTTACATGTCCGAACCAACGTAACATTGCTTTCTGTATCTTCTGATTTAACGGTTCCATATTTAACTCTTCTCTGATTTTAATATTTTGTCTTTTTAACTGAAGATCTTAAAAATTTCATTTCTACTGCTTGTATCTTACTTTTTGCCTCTTATTTTGTTTTTATTTGTCATAAAAACAAATCGCTCATTCTATTATGTTTCTCAATGGAGTGAGATAACATTTGGTTGGTTCCTTAGTTTAGGGGCTGCGGCAACGCGGTCATGTAGCCCCGTGTACTTTGGGTGTGTGTAGAATTTGTCTGATAACCGGTGTTAATTGTGATGGCTGTATTAGTGTGTGTTATCTGTAATTCAGGTAAGGAATGCAGACGATCAATTTCAAGTAGTTCCTACTTTTGCTACCAAATGCTACCGTCAAGGACACGTAGCTGCGAACTTGGCTATGGTATTTCCTGGGTAGGGCTACTCCTGTGGTTGCTCATGGCTAGTGACCTCGAGGGATTCTTAACCTCGATCAGTTTCCTCCCTTTTTACAATTATGTTGTTTCTAAGGGCTTAACAGCTAAGTGATCTGCCCCTACGTTTTGACAGTGACTTTAGGTGAAGAATCCTTCTCTTCATTCATGGCTCTACAGTACAGTACTTTCGATGTTTCAGTTATTGCTGTTCTCAGTTAGGGCCTAGGACAACATGACCATCTTAGCCCCATGTACTTGGGTGTGGTGTCTATAATTCAGGTGTGGATTGGGAAGGAGGCGACCGTGGCCTTACGTTAGGAACCATCCTGGCATTCGCCTGGAGTATAAGTAGCAAACCACGGAAAACCACTTCCAAGATGGCTGAGGTGGAAATCGAACTCACCTCTCTCAGTTTTGAGTCACGAGGCTGGGTGTACCCCATTCCAACCCTCAGAGCAGAATTACAGAGCCTGGAGTCGAACCAGGGCCTCTGGGGAGAATGCTGGCCGCTACAGCACGAGGTGGTCTTAAATAGAGATGCTGGCCCCGTGGTTTTGGGGCTAGCGCGTCATTCCTTCACCTGTGCGAAAGCTAGCAAAAGACATGGCAAAACAACAAGGTCACAAGCACGGCTGATGCACCAAACTCTTAACTTGTCTTTAAATGTCTGCACTGAGATACCACGTGGCCTCTGGAGGCAAGAAATGATACTATCTCATACGATCAGAGATCAGCTTCAACTGGTGATGTTTAAACATCATCAAACACTATGGCTCATTGGCCATCTTACTGAAGGGTTTTAATCTCACCAGTTTTAATTATTGACGGGTCAAAAGTGGTACACTTTATTTAATCGTTCTTCTAATCATCCAAAACCGCATTTCGCAAGAATTTTAAATCTAAATTGCATTTTGTGTGGTGGGCATTTTGCAAGTATTTTGATTCTCAATTGCATTTTGTGGGTATTTTGAATCTAAATTACATTTTGTCAAGTATTTTCAATCTAAATTGCATTTTGTAAGTATTGTCAATCCAAATGAGTAGTTTGAATCTACCGTGCATTTTGTAAGCATTTTCAATTTCAATTGCATTTTGTAAGTATTTTGAATTTCAATTGCACTTTGTGAATATTTTGGATGGGAAATGGGAGCTTTCAATCTGAATTGCATTGTGTATTTTCAATTTCAATTACATTTTGTAAGTATTTTGAACCTCAATTATATTTTTTACATATTTTCGATCTCATTTGCATTTTGTAAGTATTTCGAACCTCAATTATATTTTGTACATATTTTCGATCTCATTTGCATTTTGTAAGTATTTTGAATTTCAATTGCATTTTGTAAGTATTTTGAACCTAGCCTGCATTTTGTGCGTCTTTTTTTTAATCTGTTCCTTTTGTGAATCTTTTCGTCCTAAATTCCCTTTTGTAAGAACATTTTGTGAGTTGTGTCAATCTGAGTTCCTTTTTGTAAGTATTTTCCGTCTCACTTACTTTTCGTTCTGGTTTCCATTTCATTGTCATTTTCGATATCACCCAGACCATTAGGGGCCGATAATCTAGATGTTAGGCCCCTTAAACAACAATTATTATCATCATCTTCTAATCATGAGTATTATTATTCTTGTGCCAGGAACGTACAAAACAGCAAAAATGTACAAAAATAAATACACACATTTATATATAATACACTAAGGTGTAGACTATGCATCACAAAACTCAAGCTGCTAAACCTGAGGGAGTTAGAAGTTTTGGTTTGTACCAAAATCTTCCTAATGGTCTCAATAGTACAGGAAACATCTTGCTTTTCTTGAAAAGTCAATGGAAATATATTTATTTGTTTAATAAGTGTGTTTAAACAAATAAAGTTGAATCTAATAACTTCACGGACAGATTGTCGCTAGGCGACAACGACTAACTCTGTATCATGATAGTCAAAGCCGCACCAATACTGAACCTGGCTTGATGGGCAGATCGACTGTCTTAAAGATTGTCGCTAGGCGACAATGACTAACTCTGTATCATGATAGTCAAAGCCGCACCAATACTGAACCTGGCTTGATGGGCAGATTTACCGTCTTAAAGATTATCGCTAGGCGACAACGACTTACTCTGCATCATGATAGTCCGGTAAAAATTGCTAAAGGACATTGCCCATCTTACAGAATATGGTTGACCTAGGCAACGCCGTGAATAGAAAGTAGAGTGCACATCTTAATCGTAGATTCAGCGACTCCTTCTAATCCATTTTAAATACGTTCGCTGTTGGCAACTATTTTATCTACGTGTTCCCCTTCCCAACCAGCACAGTTGTGGGAGAAATACCAAGACTAAAAACCTACCCCATGGCACCACAGCCCATGAAGGTCTTAGGCCTACAAAGCCTACATGGCCGAAGATATTCTGCGCAGAAGGCCTCAAGAAACACAAAATCATGGCATGGATTACACAGAAGAAATATACAATGAAGCTAGATAGCAAGCAGAATCGGTGTCGGCAGTTTCTCGCGGGAGTTTCCACTATTAGATCTTGATCTACGAGCTGTGATGGAAGAAGCGTCAGCGTGGTGGACAAGGTGTAATAGGGAGAATGCCAGTAGTTAGTATGCACGATAGAGAAAGATACTTCTTGCGAATGGTGCTAATAAGAGTAAAGGGTGCCAAAGGTTTTGACAGTGTCCGGACAGTCAATGGTGTTCTATGCAAGACTTTCCAGGAAACATGTAAAAAACTTGAACTTCTTCAAGGAGATACAATTTGGCATGATACTATCCTTGAGGCAACTCACTCTCATATGCCAAGTCGCTTACGAATGTTATTTGTCATTATCTGTGTTTTCGGAGAACCAGAAAATGTTCCCGAGCTTTGGGACCAACATTAAGAAGCAATGTCGGAAGATTTTGTACGCAGATACTCTGAAGAAAGTGGCCCACAGTATGCACGCATTGAAATCAATGGCTTCCTTCACACCTACGGCTTAGATCTTAAGAAACTTAACTTGCCAGATGTAAAACTACACGTTAACAGTCCAGGAATGCATGCGTTTGATGTTTTAGAAGAGCAAGCTAGGCTTATCAGCAACAGACAAAAGCTTAATGAGGCGCAACTTAGGGTTGTAGATTCGATCTTTAATGCCATATATGGAAACCCAGAAGAAACATTAAAACAGAACTGTTTCTTTTTAGATGGACCGGCAGGAACTGGTAAAACATTTGTTTACTCTACATTGTTACATATAATCAGAGCAAAAGGAGATCAAGCTACTCCAGTAGCGTCTACAGGAATAGCAGCTACACTTCTACAAGGAGGACGAACTGCCCATTCTGTCTTCAAAATCCCTCTGATTCTCAATTCTAATTCTAGGTGCAACGTTACGCCAAACACACCAGAAGCAACAGCCCTGTTGAATACAAAATTAGTTACTTGGGATGAAGCACCAATGACGCATGTGTACGCATTTTTAGCTGTGGACAGACTTCTTAGATACCTGACCAACTGTACTGAAGCATTCGGTGGTAAAGTCATCTTACTGGGTAGTGATTTTCGCCAAGTCCTTCCTGTCATAATGAGAGGATCACGTTCTTTGACAGTTGCTAGCTGTTCGAAGCGGCATAGCCTCTGGAATAAATTCCATGTACTTAAACTCACCCAGAACATACGCGCTTTAAATTCTGAAAAAGAATTTTCAACATGGCTTTTAGAAATAGGAGAAGGCAATACTGTGGTGGAAGTTACGGTACCATCTACATGCTATCCACAAATACAAGATCCAGTTGAACAGCTATACGGTGATTTTGAATTTACCGCTGTCACCCCACAGGTGCTTAAAGAAAGAACTATTCGTACAGCCACCAATGAAGCATCGCTTGAACTGAACAATCGAGTACATCAGCGTTTATATGGAGATGAGGTAGTCTACGAGAGTGTAGACTGTATTCTGAGTGAGCATGCGCAAGATTACTTGGCTTACCCTGAAGAATTTTTGAACAGTCTGACACCAACTGGCATGCCTCCACACAAACTCAGACTTAAGAAAGGTGCTATCATTATGTCATTAAGAAATATTCTACCCTCCAAAGGGGTCTGCAATGGGACAATGCTAATAGTTAACGGGTTACAACGTAATATCATAGAGGCAACTATTATAGATTCTGATAAGAGAGAAATCGTTTTCAAGCCCAGGATAACCCTTATCCCCTCTGATACGAACATGCCTTTTAAATTTTAAAGAAGGCAATTCGCAGTACGTTTGGCTTTCTCAATGACAATAAATAAATCTCAGGGTCAGACTTTCGATAAAATCTGCCTTTACATGACAAAACCCGTCTTTACTCATGGACAGCTTTACGTAGCCCTTTCACGGGTAAGATCATTTAGCTCGCTATCGGTTGTGTCATCAAGTAACAAATTAACCAACTGTGTGTTTAGAGAAATTTTTGATAGATAAATTCAAAAAGTATCTTAACAAAATGCATTATCTTGGAAGAAATGTGATTTGGCTTCTTAAATACAACTCTGTACACCTCACTCGAGAACTACTGTATGTGAAAGAAGTCCTGGTCGTATTCCAAATGTCCTCTGTGAAGTTATCATTTCACAGCCCAGTTGGATCTTTACCTCCTGCACTGGTCTCAACATATTCAATTTTTGAAGTTTTTTTTTCGTAAATAAATGTAATGTTACTAATAGCTCAGGCCGTTCCTTACATTGCACTGTTATTGCGTAGATACTCTACGCAGGCTCTGCTAGTATATATATATATACTGTACACAGTCACAAACATTTACGAACAATTAACAAAAGTAGACCTACATTTGGCTACTTTCAGTGCATTGTCTGAAGCTTGATATAAATCCTCCTCTGTGCAGTAAGCTGGGCACAGTTGACACTGGAGCATGTGCCTAACAGTCTGGTCTTCTCCAGAATCAGACTTAATATCTTGCTTTCCATAGTTGCCAGGTTAACTCCTGATCTGCCGACTCCAGATCTCAATCTGTTCAGAAATGGCCATGTTTTCCATCCTTTATCGTGTCCATATGGTTAAGTTTCTGCTACTTTCTTCCAGCCAATAACTTAAAATATTTAGAGGGTTCATGAGTTGTAGTTCGGAGAAAATCCGGCGTCAAAGTTGCACAGCTGAAAGTAGTCTATAACTACTAGTTGTTGTTTCTGCTTGAATGGTATTAAACTATGTTTAATTTAACTTATTTCATTGGTATTTTCTAATAACATTAAGTAAATATTATGTCATATACCATTTCCGTACATTATCGGTGCAGTGCCGCCATAACGTTGTTAGAATGCGCATTGGCTTCCTTCATCTGTGTGGTCATCTTTATTTTACGCTATTGAGGCTTCTTACTCCTGTATATATTTTAAAAGTGATCACGTTCTTCACTTGGTAAATGTCCTGCACTCTATTCCCAGCGAGACTCCTCCTTCAGTGTTGAGCAAGCCATGGGTCAGTTTTGCTGTTGAAGTGTGCGATCAGTAACCTTTTTTACGTCGCTTTGGGCTGCTTTAATTGTGTGTCCGTTTCAGTACATGAGGAGTTACTACAATGTATTCCAATTAATGATACAGTTAAAGTCATCAAGATGGCAGATTTTGAGAGTCAATAGTAATAGCGGTAGGAACACGGAGAGCAAAACGTTATTTTTCTCTCGCATAATATCAATATTGTAAGCAACCACGTAACTATGGTCATGATGATACCACTGTATCGTTTCAGTTTTAATATTTAGTTACTGTTTTCCAAATTTTTATAATTTTTATAATTTTTTTATTGTGTCGAAAAAGTAATGAGGCATAAAATAGTTTTCATGCAAAGAGAACGGTTATTTTATTATTGTTTTTATGAATTTTAATCGAAATGTCATTTTAACTATCATGATGACTGCCGTTTTGAGGGGAGGAACAGCAAGGTCATCTGACCCTAATCTGCACAACTACCCTATTATATTAATGAACACCCCCCCACCGAAGGAAATCCAGCGTACGTCACTGCTTGTACGTAGTGAGTATTTAAAATGTTCAAGACAACAGTTCAGTGTACCGACTGTGAGATACGGTACATAGTTCGTTTCGTGAATGCTCGACATATTAAACCAGTTGACATACATTGCCAAGTCTGTGAGGTGTATGGTGAAAGTGCAATATCAGTAGGATAAATAAGCCGGTTCTGGCACAGGGGCTAATGGGCAAGATGGCCGCCGCGCGCAATCACTCTATGTTATTCTTATGGAGGTTTCATTCAGAGCTGGCACAGGGGCTATTGGGCAAAATGGCCGCCACGGCCTGAGACCGTGGATTACGTCACAGGGAGAGGTCGGCCGTGTAGTTGCCAAATGGAATATTTATTATTATTATTATTATTATTATTAGGTAATTGTTAATTGATCATGTATAATCAAGACCAGCCTTATATTGTCCACTTTTTGGTGTAGTGGCTAGCATTCTTGGAGGTCATTCCTGAGGTTCGAATCCCGGCTCTGCCAAGAAATTTAATTTCTGGTCTCATGAGTGGAACGGGGTACACTCAGCCTTGTGAGGCAAAACTGACAAGAGCTGGCTTTTGATTCATACCTCAACAATTCTGCCTAACCCAACTTCACCTAACCTAACCTAACCTAACCTAACCTAACCTATCCTAACCTAACTTCAAAGTCAAAGCAAATATAAAAGCAAATGTGAAAGCACACATAATAAACTAAGTTATAACCTAACCTGACTTCACCTAACCTAACCTCACCTAACCTGTCCTAACCTAACCTAACGTAACCTACCTAATTTAAAATTGCAAGCGAAAAAAATTTAGCAAAAAGTATGAGAAAAAAGTGAGAGCAAATGTAAGAGCACAAATAATAAACTTAGTTATAACCTAACCACACCTAACCTAACCTAACCTAACCTAACATAACCAAACTTCAAAGTGAGAGCAAAAATGTAAGAGCAAATGAGAGAGCACAAATAATAAACTTAGTTATAACCTAACCTAACCTAACCCACAGAAACCTCATTTAAAGATTTTAGATTTTATGTTTTAACATTTTAGATTTTTGATTTTTTTCATTTTACATTTTTTAGATTTTACATTTTACATTTTTGATTTTTTGTATTTTAGATGTTAGTTTTTTTTAGATTTTACATTTTAAATTTAAGATTTTTTGATTTTAGATTTTACTTTTTACATTTTCCGAAAAGAGTAAACTACTAGGTCACATACCTAACCTCACCAAACCTAACTTTGCCAAACCTAACTTAAGCTAATTCAAAGGCTAATGCACATACACAAAGTATATAAGGGTACAAGCAACTATCCTTATGCTAGTTTTATAGGTTACTGTACAATATGATAACTACCCCAACCGTTTTTTTTTTCATTTGTTGTTTACACATATGACAATTTTCCAATTCCCCATTTTCATTTTTTTAAATGTTAGTTTTAAGTTTTTCAATTTCATAACATGGAAACATGGATTTTGCATTATGTTGTTTACACATTTATCAATTTCACAATTTCCCATTTACAGTTCTTAAAATGTCAGTTTAAAGTTTTTCAATTTCATGATATAGAAACATGGATTTTCCAATTTGTTGTTTACACATTTGTCAATTTACCAAATTCCCATTTACAGTTTTTAAAATTTCAGTTTAATGGGTTTTTTTTATTTTGTCAATATGGAAACATGGATTTTCCAATTTGTGTTTTACATGTTCATTTTGCATTAGGAGTGGAGAGAGGTGAGTAGTAATAAAAAATGTACAAGCAGTTTCCATACGGTACAATATTTTTTTATTTAAATACATGTACACTATTTACACATAATACATTTTTATATATATTCCTTATTGTTATAAATTGTACACTTGTTTTTATTTTGTTTTCTATTTTATTTATTTTTGATTATGAATGCCATTTCTTATTTTGTTTTATTTTTATTTTTGTAGTGCTATTGTTTTATTTCCTAAATTGTTTTGTTTTATGTATTTGCTAGTTGCAGGCAGAAGATTTTGATATTCATAACTTAACTCTTTAAGCATGGTTAATGATTGAGTAATGACCATAGGCATGTGTACCTATACCATCAGCATCAATCACTCTTTTATCATCACCAGGACACAAAGCAATTTTGTTTAGTCTTATAGATGATATGTCATGTTGTTTAGAAGCGATAATGTTCATTGGTATTCTTTTTACATTGTTTTTCATGACACAATCCTTATAATCTTGAAAGCTTATACAATTTTTGACAACACCTCTGTTAATACCTTTAATCTTTTTGATTTCTTTACCATTTATGTCTAATGCGTACATTTTAGCTCTAAGTCCAACAAATGCTTTTATAATTTGTCCACAAGCCTCGTCTTTAAATTTCCCCAACGTTTTCTTGTTTGATGTAGAGTAACATATGTGATTAGTAGGATAATCTGATGTGTCCAGGTGTTGTAGGAAATCCAACTTGTCTTGATATACATCTGGGGTGTTAACCAAATATATGAACGAGTCAGTATCCATATACATGAGTTTAAGATTGTTCATGCCATAATAGGGTAGCAGGACATCATAGTGGTGGGAATACATGAGAGTTTTTGAAATATCCAGTATACACATTCCAATATATATAGGCTTATTGAATACAATGTTACGTTTAGACATGTGGAAAGCAGCTAGGTTAGGGCCATAAATTGTTCTGTCGATAAATGTCGGCTTTGCTATTAGCTTTTCTGCCTTTTTGCTGTCAGTCACAAGACGTATGTCTA
Organism: Meconema thalassinum; assembly: GCA_946902985.2. Taxonomy (NCBI): domain Eukaryota; kingdom Metazoa; phylum Arthropoda; class Insecta; order Orthoptera; family Tettigoniidae; genus Meconema; species Meconema thalassinum. The sequence goes on from OX336397.1 coordinate 232,242,437, forward strand.
TTCTTTTACGGATATTTTCCATTGTTTTCCCAAAAATGGCATTGTTGAATAATTTGTACAGATTTTTCTCAAAATCATTTTTGGCTTGTTTTCGAAGGTTGTTATTAAAATCAACGTATGCCTTTAACCAAGGTCTTTGTTTAAACTTTAACACACGATGAATTTTTATCAATTTTATTCCATGATCTAAAGCCTGTTTTAATGCCATGTAGTGAACAACATATCGCCTTCGATTTCCAAGATGAGGAATTAGTTTTTTCAGAGACGAATCCTTAGGTTGTGTACACTCTGGTAGGAAAGGTAAATCGTTGTGTAGATCATGAAGGTCAGATGGGTAATCAACATCAACGTCTAGAATGTATCCCACAGGATCGTCTTTCTTTAGTTTTTCTAGATCAACAGTATCTGGAGAAACCCACTGAAATCCACCATAAGAAAGGGAGTGACACATAGCCCACCCGTATTGGTTGTTGGCATCATCATAGGTAATAAACTGCGATGGTTTCTCAGAATCATAGGTTTCCATGTATTTATTGTTAGCTTCAGCATACCGATGAGACACCTGGCATATGCCTCCACGTATTCCAGACTCGATTAAAAGAATCTGATCGTAATCCTGTAGCAATTCCAGTTCAATGCCTGTGTAAAGGAGCATTGCCTCGAAACTTAAACCAGGCGAAGTAAAAAAGTGTGCAGCATCCACTCGGTGTGTTTCTAGTGTTTTGTTTCTAAAGGTTTCAAAGCTGTCTGCAAGAAGGAGTACATCTGAAGTTAGGTAGAGGTCACTATATTCCCCTAGAGTTTTAATGTTGAACTGATTCCAGACACTTTTGGCATGTTCATAGTCTTCTTGACTAACATCTTCTTGACTTAATTTGTTAAAGAATGCCTCTTTTGGAGGTAAACACGTTTCACTTAACTTTTCCCATGAGTCAATGTAGTCATAACAAAATACCCCTTTACGAGTCATGAGCATTGCATTTTCTTTTCCAAAGTACTTGTCTGTTTCAGGGTATGATGTTAAGTTGGAAACTAAGTTTTCCAAACTACTCGGCATTAACCGAAACGTATCCACAAATCTAAGCTTAACATTTCCTACATATTTGGTAAAGGAAATGTACTTTTCTTTGGAGTTAGCGATAACATCCACTCTCTCAGTAGTACATCCCAATTGCTTTACAATGAAATTTGCGTCGTAGCCACTCATATTATGTAGAAACACAGGAACGGGGTTTCGTGTTTTACACCTCAAATTACAGTTATTGTGAGCACTTCCACGGTATTCCCCTGTAATATGGCAGTGGTCTCGAACTTTCCAGTCCTCTTTGGTGAATGGTTTTCGACACAAATAACAGGTTTCAGAACATTGGAACTCTGCTTCTTGAGCCTGAGTTAAGGCCTTTGGAACATTTAAGCTGTAAAGTCTATCAATTTCATTAGCTATTGAGATCAAACAGTCCATAAACTTTTCTGCAGCGTCAGGTCCACGATAAATAACAGGTTGGCTTGGAAGATTTGTCTTTATGTGTTCCACAGCGGGTGATGGTTTAACGTATATACCAAAGCTCATAGGAACATGACTCTGGTATGGCACTGTATAACTTGCTTCAGGATTGGGCAAACATGTTTGATAGGGTAAGAGTATACTTTCGAAATCTGCATAGATAACGTAAGGTATTCTTAGCATTTTTTCCACGTTTAAAAATTTGACAATGGGGTTTTTAATAGGCATTTCAACCCTAGCAATGTCATGCTGGACACACAAAGCTCTATGTTCTTTCAATTTTTCCATTCCTTGTTGTCCATATTGATTATCAAAGTGAGTAAAACACCGTTTACACGTATATATCTTATGTTCACGGCGGGTAATCTGATGTGCTACTAGTTTATCAAAATCTTTGATAAAGACGTAGTGGTTCTGGCCGGATGATGAACTTAGCAGAAGGAGGTCGCGATGGTCTTGCATCTCTTGATCCACAACCTTTAGAGGGAACAATTTGTTGTCTTGTTCCAATCCAAATACATTAATGGATATATCGTTGGCTTTTTCAAATTTGGGAATGTCAACTAGCGATGTAGGAAACGATATTACAGAAAAATCATACTTGTTGTCCAGGTCCTTGTATTTACTAATGCGATGAGCATTCTTTTTAACCAGTTTTGCTAAAATGGCATACATAAAACACTTTTCATCATTCAAATTTTCAGGATTAATGCAGGCTTTTCTTGCTTGTATAGCTGCTGGTAATGGAATATATGTGCTTCCACGCAAGGGATTGTACTTATTTATTTTCAATCGTACTCCTTCCACTGCTAACAAAGCCCAATTACTGCCTTTTAGCTCAGATTCCTCCATTTCCGTAGTTAACTTTGTAAATTGTGTTTCCAAGAAACTACTTAAGTCCGTTTCCAAAAATAGGGCCTGATTTCGTGTTTTAAATGCACGATCTGTAATTTCATTGGTAGATGTATGAATGAATCTACATTCAGCCACAAGATTAACTTTTATCGACTTGTGCATTGCTAGTTCTTTCTGCATAGCTTGTATTATTTGCTGTTTGGACTCTTTAAGGTATGAATTTAAATCCTTGCACGTATCGCAACGAATGAAATAGGATTTAAGTCGACCTCCAAAAGATGCCTCATATTCAATAAGTCCATTTTTGTCAGGGACCAATGACAGTAGGTAATGTTTTGTAGGCTCTGCTTTTTGTCTTTTAGCTACCGACACAACATTACAACATTCTTCATGACGACGTCCATTGTAGGCATTGTTGAATGTACTACCACAGGTCTTGCACTCATGAAATTCACCACACGATACTTCATGTCGCTTCCTATGATAGTCTCGAAGAAAAGTCTTTCCACACTCTTTACACATATAGCTAGGAATGGCTTCTTCCATTATGATTGTTGATTTCTGCAAACAGCTGCTTACTGCGTATCACAGGGCTAGAGGTTGGTCAGTGAGACGGTCTTTCACGATGTGAACACCGTGAGAGGTAGTAGTCAACTGGTGCTATTCTTGTGAAGGGTCCACTAATATACCCCTAGTCTAGACCAACAGCTCTTTACAGCGTATGACAAGGCTGTATACTGGACAGTGAGACGGTCTTTCACAATGTGAACACTGTAACAAGTAGTAGTCAACTGATTATATACTTGCTAAGGGTTCTCTAATATACAATAGTCGAGACCAACAGCTACTTACTGAGTAATACAAGGCTGTACAATAGTTGTTTTGACAGTCTTTCACGATGTGGTCACTGTGAATGGTAGTAGTCAACTGATGATATTCTTGATAAGGGTCCTCTAATGTACACCTGGTTAAGGGTAACAGCTGTTCACTGCTTATGACAAGGCTAAAGACTGGTTACTTCAACGGTCTTTCACAATGTTAACACTGTGACAGGTAGTAGTCAACTGAAAATATTCTTATGGCCTACTCAAGGTTATCAGGTACTTACTGCATATCAAAAGGCTGTACACTCATGTGTGTTAGGCACTCTTTCTTGCTAAGGACCCCAATATTCCCTACACAAGGCTATACATGTTAGTTCTAAACACTTAGTGGTTAATTGTATATTCAATTTTTGTACAAAGCATATACGAGCACGTTTTTATGAGGTAAAACTTTACCAAATAGTCAAATGCGACACGCAAAGTATGTTGCCGCTATCTAGCGGTGACTATGAGAACTACTTGACCGACCAGCATGCTACCTAGCGCTCCATTTCAATACTCGCTCACTGAACGAACAGCATACTATCTAGCGGTCGATATCAATACTCACTCAACTACCAGCCTGCTACCTATCGGTCAATATAACAACTCACTCAACTACCAACATGCTACATGGCTTTTTTGGTCAGTTTTTTGTTGGCTTATGTTGGCTTTTATTGGCTTTTGTTGGCTTTTGTTGGCTTTTGTTGGCTTTTTGTTGGCTTTTGTTGGCTTTTGTATTAGCTCTTTTATATTTGCTCTTGTTTGTTGGGAAAGTATGTTGGTCTTGGAAAGTATGTCAGTCCTTTTTTTATGGCTGTAAAATGCTTACAGCCATGTTTGTAAGCAGCAACAACAACAACAACACACAAAATTCCAAAAAATATCGAAAGTACTCTAAGTTTTATCAATGACTCTCAACTCTTACACTTACCTCTATCCCATGCATAGTCAAAAATTAGTATATTTTTCAAATTTTTCAAAAAATATTTGGAAAGTAGGCTGTATCATTAAACTAAAAATCCTGAAAAGACATATGTTAACTCCAACACCTACTTCTATACCCCTCTCAGTCCAAAAATAGTGTATTTTTCAAATTTTCCAAAACATATTTCCAAAATGGGTTATATTTCCGAAATTTAAAAGTTTACAAAAACGTTTGTTTGACATAAACGAATGGCCTTTGCCCCCTCTACCGTCGTACCAAGTCCCAGGTCTCTAGGACAACAAACATAAAAATTTGAAAATGGGCTTATATTTCCAAAATTAGGAATTTTACAAAAACGTTTGTCTGACGTAAATCAGTGGTCATTACCCCCTCTATCCCCACACTAAGTCTCATGTCTCTAGAACAACAAAAATAAATTTTTGAAAAATGGGCTTATATTTCCAAAATTAGGAATTTTACAAAAACGTTTGTCTGACGTAAATCAGTGGTCATTACCCCCTCTATCCCCATACCAAGTCTCAGATCTCTAGGTCAACAAAAATAAAATTTTGAAAATGGACTATATTTCCAAAATTAGGAATTCTACAAAAAAGTTTGTCTAACGTAAATCAATGGTCTTTACCCCCTCTATTCACATACCAAGTCTCAGGTCTCTAGGTCAACAAAAATAAAATTTTGAAAAAATGGTCACTATTTTGGAAACTAGGAATTCTACGAAAAAGTTTGTTTAACATAAATGAAAGGTCTCTATCCCCTCTACCTGTAAACCAAGTCCCAGGTCTGTAGGACAAAAATGAAAAAAGTTCAACTGGGAAAGTAGGCGATTTTTCATAAAACCAAACATTCTAAAAAGTGTTCTATGGGTATAAAAGAATGGTCTCTATATCCTTTATTTTTTATAATAAAACTTTTTTATTTTTTGAGTTTTTTTGAAAAAGTTCAATTTTGAAATTTTTATATTTTGGAAACTAACAAGTTTACAAAAATGTTTGTTTGACATAAATAAATGGCCCTGACCCCCTCTACCAACAAAATAAATTTCAAGTCTCTAGGACTAAAACTGTACAGTAGTGGAGTAGTGGTGCTTCTAACCCACCCATTTTACATGCCTGAGGCTTAGTAGTGGGGCAAGGAGGGTTTTGGAGTGCGTTAGAAGCGCCACTACTCCACTACTGTACAGTTTTAGTCCTAGAGACTTGAAATTTATTTTGTTGGTAGAGGGGGTCAGGGCCATTTATTTATGTCAAACAAACATTTTTGTAAACTTGTTAGTTTCCAAAATATAAAAATTTCAAAATTGAACTTTTTCAAAAAAACTCAAAAAATAAAAAAGTTTTATTATAAAAAATAAAGGATATAGAGACCATTCTTTTATACCCATAGAACACTTTTTAGAATGTTTGGTTTTATGAAAAATCGCCTACTTTCCCAATTGAACTTTTTTCATTTTTGTCTCACATACCTGGAACTTGGTTTACAGGTAGAGGGGATAGAGACCTTTCATTTATGTTAAACAAACTTTTTCGTAGAATTCCTAGTTTCCAAAATAGTGACCATTTTTTCCAAATTTTATTTTTGTTGACCTAGAGACCTGAGACTTGGTGTTGGAATAGAGGGGGTAAAGACCATTGATTTACGTCAAACAAACTTTTTTGTAGAATTCCTAATTTTGGAAATATAAGCCCATTTTGAAAATTTTATTTTTGTTGTCCTAGAGACATGAGACTTAGTGTGGGGGTAGAGGGGGTAAAGGCCATTCATTTATGTCAAACAAACTTTTTTGTAAAATTCCTAATTTTGGAAATAAAACCCTTTAAAAATTTTTTTTTTTTGTCCTGGAGACCTGGGACTTGGTACAGTGGTAGAGGAGGCAAAGGCCATTCATTTATGTCAAACAAACATGTTTTGTTAACTTTTTAATTTCGGAAATATAACCCATTTTCGGAAATATGTTTTGGAAAATTTGAAAAATACATTATTTTTGGACTGAGAGTGGTATAGAGGTAGGTGTTGGAGTTAACATATGTCTTTTCAGGATTTTTAGTTTAATGATATAGCCTACTTTCCAAATATTTTTTTGAAAAATTTGAAAAATACACTACTTTTTTGACTAGGCATGGGATAGAGGTAAGTGTAAGAGTTGAGAGTCATTGATAAACCTTAGAGTACTTTGGATTTTTTTTGAATTTTGTGTGTTGTTGTTGTTGTTGTTGCTGCTTACAAACATGGCTGTAAGCATTTTGCAGCCATAAAAAAAGGACTGACATACTTTCCAAGACCAAATAATAAGCCCCCACAAGCAAGAGCAAATATGAAAGAGCTAATACAAAAGCCAACAAAAGCCAACAAAAGCCAACAACAGCCAACAAAAGCCAACAAAAAAGCCAACAAAAGCCAACAAAAGCCAACAAAGGCCAACAAAAAAGCCAACAAAAACTGACCAAAAAAAGCCAACAAAAAACTGACCAAAAGAGCCATGTAGCATGTCGGTAGTTGAGTGAGTTGTCATATTGACCGATAGATAGCAGGCTGGTAGTTGAGGAGTATTGCTATCGACCGCTAGATAGCATGCTGATCGTTCAGTGAGCGAGTGTTGAAATGGAGCGCTAGGTAGCATGCTGGTCGTTCAAGTAGTACTCATAGTCACCGCTAGATAGCGGAAACATACTTTGCGTGTCGCATGCAGTTATTTAACAAAGTTTTACCTCATAAAACGTGCTTGTATAAGCTTTGTACAAAAATTGAATATACAATTAACCACTAAGTGTTTAGAACTAACATGTATAGCCTTGTGTAGGGAATATTGGGGTCCTTAGCAAGAAAGAGTGCCTAACACACATGAGTGTACAGCCTTTTGATATGCAGTAAGTACCTGATAACCTTGAGTAGGCCATAAGAATATTTTCAGTTGACTACTACCTGTCACAGTGTTAACATTGTGAAAGACCGTTGAAGTAACCAGTCTTTAGCCTTGTCATAAGCAGTGAACAGCTGTTACCCTTAACCAGGGGTATATTAGAGGACCCTTATCAAGAATATCATCAGTTGACTACTACCATTATTCACAGTGACCACATCGTGAAAGACTGTCAAAACAACTATTGTACAGCCTTGTACTACTCAGTAAGTAGCTGTTGGTCTTGACTATTGTATATTAGAGAACCCTTAGCAAGTATATAATCAGTTGACTACTACTTGTTACAGTGTTCACATCGTGAAAGACCGTCTCACTGTCCAGTATACAGCCTTGTCATACGCTGTAAAGAGCTGTTGGTCTAGACTAGGGGTATATTAGTGGACCCTTCACAAGAATAGCACCAGTTGACTACTACCTCTCACGGTGTTCACATCGTGAAAGACCGTCTCACTGACCAACCTCTAGCCCTGTGATACGCAGTAAGCAGCTGTTTGCAGAAATCAACAATCATAATGGAAGAAGCCATTCCTAGCTATATGTGTAAAGAGTGTGGAAAGACTTTTCTTCGAGACTATCATAGGAAGCGACATGAAGTATCGTGTGGTGAATTTCATGAGTGCAAGACCTGTGGTAGTACATTCAACAATGCCTACAATGGACGTCGTCATGAAGAATGTTGTAATGTTGTGTCGGCAGCTAAAAGACAAAAGGCAGAGCCTACAAAACATTACCTACTGTCATTGGTCCCTGACAAAAATGGACTTATTGAATATGAGACATCTTTTGGAGGTCGACTTAAATCCTATTTCATTCGTTGCGATACGTGCAAGGATTTAAATTCATACCTTAAAGAGTCCAAACAGCAAATAATACAAGCTATGCAGAAAGAACTAGCAATGCACAAGTCGATAAAAGTTAATCTTGTGGCTGAATGTAGATTCATTCATACATCTACCAATGACATTACAGATCGTGCTTTTAAAACACGAAATCAGGCCCTATTTTTGGAAACGGACTTAAGTAGTTTCTTGGAAACACAATTTACAAAGTTAACTACGGAAATGGAGGAATCTGAGCTAAAAGGCAGTAATTGGGCTTTGTTAGCAGTGGAAGGAGTACGATTGAAAATAAATAAGTACAATCCCTTGCGTGGAAGCACATATATTCCATTACCAGCAGCTATACAAGCAAGAAAAGCCTGCATTAATCCTGAAAATTTGAATGATGAAAAGTGTTTTATGTATGCCATTTTAGCAAAACTGGTTAAAAAGAATGCTCATCGCATTAGTAAATACAAGGACCTGGACAACAAGTATGATTTTTCTGTAATATCGTTTCCTACATCGCTAGTTGACATTCCCAAATTTGAAAAAGCCAACGATATATCCATTAATGTATTTGGATTGGAACAAGACAACAAATTGTTCCCTCTAAAGGTTGTGGATCAAGAGATGCAAGACCATCGCGACCTCCTTCTGCTAAGTTCATCATCCGGCCAGAACCACTACGTCTTTATCAAAGATTTTGATAAACTAGTAGCACATCAGATTACCCGCCGTGAACATAAGATATATACGTGTAAACGGTGTTTTACTCACTTTGATAATCAATATGGACAACAAGGAATGGAAAAATTGAAAGAACATAGAGCTTTGTGTGTCCAGCATGACATTGCTAGGGTTGAAATGCCTATTAAAAACCCCATTGTCAAATTTTTAAACGTGGAAAAAATGCTAAGAATACCTTACGTTATCTATGCAGATTTCGAAAGTATACTCTTACCCTATCAAACATGTTTGCCCAATCCTGAAGCAAGTTATACAGTGCCATACCAGAGTCATGTTCCTATGAGCTTTGGTATATACGTTAAACCATCACCCGCTGTGGAACACATAAAGACAAATCTTCCAAGCCAACCTGTTATTTATCGTGGACCTGACGCTGCAGAAAAGTTTATGGACTGTTTGATCTCAATAGCTAATGAAATTGATAGACTTTACAGCTTAAATGTTCCAAAGGCCTTAACTCAGGCTCAAGAAGCAGAGTTCCAATGTTCTGAAACCTGTTATTTGTGTCGAAAACCATTCACCAAAGAGGACTGGAAAGTTCGAGACCACTGCCATATTACAGGGGAATACCGTGGAAGTGCTCACAATAACTGTAATTTGAGGTGTAAAACACGAAACCCCGTTCCTGTGTTTCTACATAATATGAGTGGCTACGACGCAAATTTCATTGTAAAGCAATTGGGATGTACTACTGAGAGAGTGGATGTTATCGCTAACTCCAAAGAAAAGTACATTTCCTTTACCAAATATGTAGGAAATGTTAAGCTTAGATTTGTGGATACGTTTCGGTTAATGCCGAGTAGTTTGGAAAACTTAGTTTCCAACTTAACATCATACCCTGAAACAGACAAGTACTTTGGAAAAGAAAATGCAATGCTCATGACTCGTAAAGGGGTATTTTGTTATGACTACATTGACTCATGGGAAAAGTTAAGTGAAACGTGTTTACCTCCAAAAGAGGCATTCTTTAACAAATTAAGTCAAGAAGATGTTAGTCAAGAAGACTATGAACATGCCAAAAGTGTCTGGAATCAGTTCAACATTAAAACTCTAGGGGAATATAGTGACCTCTACCTAACTTCAGATGTACTCCTTCTTGCAGACAGCTTTGAAACCTTTAGAAACAAAACACTAGAAACACACCGAGTGGATGCTGCACACTTTTTTACTTCGCCTGGTTTAAGTTTCGAGGCAATGCTCCTTTACACAGGCATTGAACTGGAATTGCTACAGGATTACGATCAGATTCTTTTAATCGAGTCTGGAATACGTGGAGGCATATGCCAGGTGTCTCATCGGTATGCTGAAGCTAACAATAAATACATGGAAACCTATGATTCTGAGAAACCATCGCAGTTTATTACCTATGATGATGCCAACAACCAATACGGGTGGGCTATGTGTCACTCCCTTCCTTATGGTGGATTTCAGTGGGTTTCTCCAGATACTGTTGATCTAGAAAAACTAAAGAAAGACGATCCTGTGGGATACATTCTAGACGTTGATGTTGATTACCCATCTGACCTTCATGATCTACACAACGATTTACCTTTCCTACCAGAGTGTACACAACCTAAGGATTCGTCTCTGAAAAAACTAATTCCTCATCTTGGAAATCGAAGGCGATATGTTGTTCACTACATGGCATTAAAACAGGCTTTAGATCATGGAATAAAATTGATAAAAATTCATCGTGTGTTAAAGTTTAAACAAAGACCTTGGTTAAAGGCATACGTTGATTTTAATAACAACCTTCGAAAACAAGCCAAAAATGATTTTGAGAAAAATCTGTACAAATTATTCAACAATGCCATTTTTGGGAAAACAATGGAAAATATCCGTAAAAGAATAGACATACGTCTTGTGACTGACAGCAAAAAGGCAGAAAAGCTAATAGCAAAGCCGACATTTATCGACAGAACAATTTATGGCCCTAACCTAGCTGCTTTCCACATGTCTAAACGTAACATTGTATTCAATAAGCCTATATATATTGGAATGTGTATACTGGATATTTCAAAAACTCTCATGTATTCCCACCACTATGATGTCCTGCTACCCTATTATGGCATGAACAATATTAAACTCATGTATATGGATACTGACTCGTTCATATATTTGGTTAACACCCCAGATGTATATCAAGACAAGTTGGATTTCCTACAACACCTGGACACATCAGATTATCCTACTAATCACATATGTTACTCTACATCAAACAAGAAAACGTTGGGGAAATTTAAAGACGAGGCTTGTGGACAAATTATAAAAGCATTTGTTGGACTTAGAGCTAAAATGTATGCATTAGACATAAATGGTAAAGAAATCAAAAAGATTAAAGGTATTAACAGAGGTGTTGTCAAAAATTGTATAAGCTTTCAAGATTATAAGGATTGTGTCATGAAAAACAATGTAAAAAGAATACCAATGAACATTATCGCTTCTAAACAACATGACATATCATCTATAAGACTAAACAAAATTGCTTTGTGTCCTGGTGATGATAAAAGAGTGATTGATGCTGATGGTATAGGTACACATGCCTATGGTCATTACTCAATCATTAACCATGCTTAAAGAGTTAAGTTATGAATATCAAAATCTTCTGCCTGCAACTAGCAAATACATAAAACAAAACAATTTAGGAAATAAAACAATAGCACTACAAAAATAAAAATAAAACAAAATAAGAAATGGCATTCATAATCAAAAATAAATAAAATAGAAAACAAAATAAAAACAAGTGTACAATTTATAACAATAAGGAATATATATAAAAATGTATTATGTGTAAATAGTGTACATGTATTTAAATAAAAAAATATTGTACCGTATGGAAACTGCTTGTACATTTTTTATTACTACTCACCTCTCTCCACTCCTAATGCAAAATGAACATGTAAAACACAAATTGGAAAATCCATGTTTCCATATTGACAAAATAAAAAAAACCCATTAAACTGAAATTTTAAAAACTGTAAATGGGAATTTGGTAAATTGACAAATGTGTAAACAACAAATTGGAAAATCCATGTTTCTATATCATGAAATTGAAAAACTTTAAACTGACATTTTAAGAACTGTAAATGGGAAATTGTGAAATTGATAAATGTGTAAACAACATAATGCAAAATCCATGTTTCCATGTTATGAAATTGAAAAACTTAAAACTAACATTTAAAAAAATGAAAATGGGGAATTGGAAAATTGTCATATGTGTAAACAACAAATGAAAAAAAAAACGGTTGGGGTAGTTATCATATTGTACAGTAACCTATAAAACTAGCATAAGGATAGTTGCTTGTACCCTTATATACTTTGTGTATGTGCATTAGCCTTTGAATTAGCTTAAGTTAGGTTTGGCAAAGTTAGGTTTGGTGAGGTTAGGTATGTGACCTAGTAGTTTACTCTTTTCGGAAAATGTAAAAAGTAAAATCTAAAATCAAAAAATCTTAAATTTAAAATGTAAAATCTAAAAAAAACTAACATCTAAAATACAAAAAATCAAAAATGTAAAATGTAAAATCTAAAAAATGTAAAATGAAAAAAATCAAAAATCTAAAATGTTAAAACATAAAATCTAAAATCTTTAAATGAGGTTTCTGTGGGTTAGGTTAGGTTAGGTTATAACTAAGTTTATTATTTGTGCTCTCTCATTTGCTCTTACATTTTTGCTCTCACTTTGAAGTTTGGTTATGTTAGGTTAGGTTAGGTTAGGTTAGGTGTGGTTAGGTTATAACTAAGTTTATTATTTGTGCTCTTACATTTGCTCTCACTTTTTTCTCATACTTTTTGCTAAATTTTTTTCGCTTGCAATTTTAAATTAGGTAGGTTACGTTAGGTTAGGTTAGGACAGGTTAGGTGAGGTTAGGTTAGGTGAAGTCAGGTTAGGTTATAACTTAGTTTATTATGTGTGCTTTCACATTTGCTTTTATATTTGCTTTGACTTTGAAGTTAGGTTAGGATAGGTTAGGTTAGGTTAGGTTAGGTTAGGTTAGGTGAAGTTGGGTTAGGCAGAATTGTTGAGGTATGAATCAAAAGCCAGCTCTTGTCAGTTTTGCCTCACAAGGCTGAGTGTACCCCGTTCCACTCATGAGACCAGAAATTAAATTTCTTGGCAGAGCCGGGATTCGAACCTCAGGAATGACCTCCAAGAATGCTAGCCACTACACCAAAAAGTGGACAATATAAGGCTGGTCTTGATTATACATGATCAATTAACAATTACCTAATAATAATAATAATAATAATAATAAATATTCCATTTGGCAACTACACGGCCGACCTCTCCCTGTGACGTAATCCACGGTCTCAGGCCGTGGCGGCCATTTTGCCCAATAGCCCCTGTGCCAGCTCTGAATGAAACCTCCATAAGAATAACATAGAGTGATTGCGCGCGGCGGCCATCTTGCCCATTAGCCCCTGTGCCAGAACCGGCTTATTTATCCTACTAATATCAGATGGAATGGTGAGGAAATTGGTTCGATTGGTTAATGAAGATTGAAAACATGTGAATGAACCTGCAGTTATGATTTAGCGCCAAATGATTTCCGTCTTTTCCTTCCGGCAGACGTTTTTATGGCCATGATCTTCAAGGGGGAAGTACAGAGATGGCGTTGAACTATGCTGAAGGCGTACAAACATTGGTGCTCTAATAAAGGAGGAGTACGGTGTCGTAAGATGTATAGGTTCTAAGAAAAGCAAATATTTGAATTTTATGTAGTCATTGTTTGTAAAACAAAATGCGCCTCTTAGAATTCTGGTCATGGTTTTACTTGGAACTGTCATCTGGTGGATGAAAGTTGCATTCTGAAATGTGTTCACTTTAACTCTTAAGCGTATTATTCTCTTTGCTAAATACAGTGTTCTCTGGAGGTAAGAAATGGTACTATCTGACCCAATCAGAGATCATCTTTAACAGTCAATATCTAAGCTTCAACAAACATGCATGTTCATTGGTCATCTCAGTACAGGATTATAACCATGATTGGCCAATAACTCAGATATTTGGAGGGTTTAAGGTTAAAATGAACCAAGTCCATGAAATTCAGTTCTCAGAGAACGAATATTGAAGTTGAACAGCTGATATTAATTAACCATTGATTGCTAGTTGTTATTACACCGAGTTTGATTCAATTTCTTTCATTAAACATTAAGTAAATGTTATGCCATATAGAATTCCAGTGATGATTTGCGGTGCAACATCTGGTGGTTAAAATTTCCATTATGAACTTATTTTATTATTGCACTGTACTGCAGGCTACCATTGAAGGATGGACAGTAAATGCGGCAACAACAATAAAGATAGAGGCCTTTGAAATGTGGATTTACCGCAGAAGGCTGAAGATACCATGGACTGCGCGAATAACTAATATTGAAGAACTGCATAGAATGAACAGACAACGAAACTTATTATGCACCATTAAACGACGAAAAACTGTATACCTGGGGCATATCTTGAGGTGCACCAAATATCGACTTCTCAAGTTGATACTAGAAGGAAACATCGAAGGTCATAGAGGAAGGGGCCGAAGAAGGATTTCCTGGGTGAATAATAGAAATCAGTGGACAGGATTACCCAACATCGATAAATTATTCCACATCGCAGTTCATAAGCAATGGTGCATCATGTGGTCGCTAACATCCATTAATGGATAGGCATCCGAAGAAGAAGACTGTACCCTGGCAGCGTTAGTGTAAAATGTACACAATATGGACTTGGTCCAGTCTCTAAATGCTTCCTGTATACCTTTAAAAACAAACACGTTGTCAAGGAGGAAGTTTCAATAATAGACTAATTCCACAAGTTGTAGAGTAAAATTGTTTTATTTACATATAATATAAATAATTAGGGGAATATCCAGTCAATGGATGTTGGTGGGGGAGGGGAGGGGCGGTCAGTCTAGCCGATGATAGCCTTGCCGTGTCCGTAAGCGAGTGCGGGGGCGGCGAGTCCATGACCGTAGGCCAGAGCGGGGGCGGCGAGTCCATGACCGTAAGCCAGAGCGGGGGCGGCAGCGTAGGCGGGAGCAGCCACAGCGACGGGGGCGTGGACCTTAGCGACGGCAGCGACAGCGGGCTCACGGTGAACCACAGCGTTGAATCCGTTGACGGGATCGGCGGTGTATTCTACAGTACGACGGGTACCGTCAGGCTCGACCAGACTGTAGCTACCCTGGACAACATCTCCTTGACGGCTCTCCTGCTGTCCCTTGGAGTCTCCGGTCAGAGCGTCCTGGATGTCGTAAGCGTAGTTGTAGCTGGGGTTTGGGTCGTAGTCAGTGTCGACAGCGGCGGCTACCTTGGCGATGGCGGGGGCGGCAGCGTAGGCTACGGGAGCATGGGCGGCATAGCCTACAGGGGCGGCGTATGCGCGCGCAGCCAAGGGTGCGCCTGGGGCGTAGACGCCGGGGGCGCCGAGAATACCGGCCTTAGCGACAGCCACGAAGGCGGCGAGGATCACGAACTGTAACAAAGAACAACAGATACTTAGTTTTCTCGCATTAAAAACTCTCTTAGAATTCATGAAAAAGAATCCCTAAATGTATTTAAATGCCCTTATGTTGTTTGTTCTAGGGTGAATGTACTTAAGAAGTTTTCTGAAAAAATGAGTCAATATCCTAATAAATACACTATGCAATATGTTTTGTTTAAAAATAACGATTATGTAATTTAAATAAAGGAAAAATGCTAAGAAATAAAATGTTTTAACATTCCATTGCATGAGGAAAATATTTGAAATGGTTACGCGAAATGCTGTGATTCCTCATTATGATCATTTTGTTGAAGGTAATATTCATATTGTTACCAAATATAATGGCATTGTAATTATGATAACATTATGATGATTTACTTGAATTTGGTCTGAATCCACTCCGTGAAGCACTGGGGAGAGTTTATGCTAATTAAGCCTGTCGATAGTTACTGAAGTACCTAAGTCTGATAATTCTATTTAATCAGAATTTATCTGTACTGATCTTTCTAGAAGTCCATGACTACAAAATTATTAACATCAAAACAGAGAACTGTTAAACGCATCAGCAGGAAATTGAATTATTCTGAACTAGCAACAACAGATAGCGGACGGTTTCTATGTAATATAATTTTTTTTGTCTTTATGTTTAAATATTATTCACTATCCTGATCATTATTCAAATTCAGCGTGTATAGACCAGTAACGGAAGCCAAACCAGTGCGATCCCAGATAGAACACTTATAGCATCTGGCGATAACTTTTCGCACTAGGTATCCCTAGCCTATTTATCCGAGCACCGCAGTGACCTATCTTCGTAGCTTCTTTGGTCTATTATGTTTCTGTTGTTTATTGATACGTATGTTACCAAAGAGTTAGAAAAGTGTTACGCTATAATTTCGTGCTGAAGGCTGTGTTGTTTGAATCTGCTATCGACGGACATAACAAATAGGTGTCTATATTTATTATCAATACCTATCTAATATTGTTGTTATATTCCTATGATGCCAAGATTGCGAGTTTGATTTCTTTAAGCCGGGAAAAGTCCTCAAATAAATATTATACCGGATTCGCTGTTACATGGCAGTGCAATCGGAATGTTGACTCTGAAGATCATATGGACGGCTCTAAACCAAAATAGCTGAGGCCATACTTGAAATATTATTGTAATTATTCCATTTTTTATGACGCTATCTGTACATTTCTTGTGACAATAAAAAGGAAAGTATTTTCCAGAATTGGTGTGTCATGTAGCTATAAGGTCATGGATTGTACAGAAATATACGCTATGAACACAGTAGATAAGATACTTTAAACCCTCCTTGTACGTAGCGCCTAGAATCATTGACTGTGACCGTGGAGATCCTCGTTCGATTCCTGGCTTTACCAAGAAAAAAAGTAATTCTGGTTCTAGGGCTATAACGGTGTTCACTCAGTTCCCCCGTGAATCAGACCGTGATCACTTCCTAGAAGTGGTTTTACAAGGTTTGCCTATTTCTACCTCAGGAGAATGCCGGGATGGTACCTTCATTGAAGTCATGGGTGCCTCCTACCAAAATCCAAGCCCCTATTACAAATACACACACTCAAGTACACGGGGCTACATGACCACGATGTCGCAAAATCCCAATACCCGAGAATTAAGGTGTCTACTCCATTTCCTCAAAGATCAGAGTGGTGGTCGGAGACCGAGGGTTCGAATCCCGTTACATACAGTAGTATTGGAACCAAAATCCCAGAATTGTCAAGTCCACTCGTACACACGGCACAGCAGGTCTTACCTTGAACACCATGATGAAGTTATTGTATTGTCTGCGTCCAGACCACGCCGTTATATACCAGAGCAATGCAGCGGGTCGGGCCGGTCTGCCCCACCACACACTGTGCGGCACCAGGGAGTTGGCGAATATGATGGCTGTTGAAGGTCACTGGGTCGAGTCGCGATATTGCGTCTGCCACCTTCATATCATGTTCTTCCAGCCAGTGGTTAACCTAGGGGTGGATAAAGGGCGTACTCACACGGTTGATTATCTTAGTAATTAACGAATTAATTATGTATTTGCTTATTTGAGTTATTTATTCATTGATTTAGTTATTTAATTATTTCATTAATTTTTATTTATTTATTTAATTCTTCTTCTTCTCCTCTTCTTGTTCTTTATCTTAGCCTTTTCCCTCGTCACGTAGGGTCAACGTTATTTATTTAATTATTTTATTTATTGATTTTCTTCTGTCTCTCTTTCTTTTTCTTTCTTTCTTTCTTTCTTTCTTTCTTTCTTTCTGCGGATTTCTTCCTTCATCTGCTTGGTGTAACCCAATTGGCTCTTCAGATTATATATTTCATTATATATTTCATTAAAAATTTGGTTTTTTAGTCTTGTGGGATCCATTGTAACCATATGTCCATAGAAACGTAAACGTCTTTTTCATATACGTCCTTGTTTGATCTTAATCTGTAGGTTCCCTGTACCACTTATGGGCCGTAAATCCTCCGCAATATCCTCCTTTCAATCTTCAGAAGCTTTTCTAGGTTCATCAAATTAGCCGTCTCCACACCATATAAGATCACCGGTTTACCACAGCATTGTAGTGTTGTAGTTTGGCATTAAAGGGGAGGTTCTTTTGTTGTATATATTTTTAGTGGAGAAGTTGAGTTTTTATTTAGTTTTTGAGTTATTATTATTATTATTATTATTATCATCATTATTATTATTAGTAGTATTATCTGCAGGTAGTTTGTATGAATATTGCTTGTGGTGGTAATCAATCTCATCTTGAAAAGTTGAAAAGTGTATCGGTGTCTGTCTGTGCATCATCGCTTTTCATTAGTAGGGACAGGGAACTTTTCAATCGGACGGTTACACCGAAACTCTTAACTGGAGAAATCACGCATTTGTATGCTCCCTGTCATGGCGATATATGAAATATCTTTATTTGAAACGTAAATCATATCTAAAATTACTAGTTGGGCGATGACTGTTCTCTCAAGATTTTAAAAGATCACACTTAAAAAAAAATTATTATTCTTTTTTCAGAAATAATTATTGTAATACAGTCGAAACTCGATAACTTGAATTCTCAGGCCCCCCAGGGGCTCACATCTTGTGGGACGTGGGTTGGCGACCACGGGACCCCAGCTGAGTCTGGCATTGCTTCCACTTACTTGTGCCGGGCTCCTCTCCGTCTTCTTTCCTGTCGACCTCCCTTGGTCAACTCTTGTTCTTTTCCGACCCCGATGGTATTAGGGTATCCGAGGCCTAAGGAGTCTTTCACTTTCCCGCCTTAATTGGCCCTTGTCTCATATTTCCTTTTACCTCCTTCTTCGAGGAGTTGTTTTCGTTTCATTATATTTCCCTTTCTCTTTAAGATTCCCACGCTGTTTTTGTTAACTGGCTCCACGTGTATCTAAGTTCCCTTTAACGATTTTTTTTTCATCTACACTGCATTTTGTAGGTATTTTTTAATTTACGTTGCATTTTGTACGTTTTTTCGATCTCCT
Organism: Meconema thalassinum; assembly: GCA_946902985.2. Taxonomy (NCBI): domain Eukaryota; kingdom Metazoa; phylum Arthropoda; class Insecta; order Orthoptera; family Tettigoniidae; genus Meconema; species Meconema thalassinum. The sequence continues at coordinate 232,261,064 of OX336397.1, forward strand.
TAGCATTTCACAATTGTTTTCAACCTCAATTGCATTTTGTAAAGATTGACAATCTAAATTGCTAATTAGTAAGTCTTTCAATGTAGGAGCAGGACATTTTAGTGAGTATTTTGAATTTCAATTGCATTTTGTAAGTATTTTGAATTTCAAACGCACTTTGTGAATATTTTGGATTGGAAATGGGATCTTTCAATCTGAATTGCATTGTGTATTTTCAATTTCAAAGACGTTTTGTAAGTATTTTGAACGTCAATTGCATTTTGTACGTATTTTCGATCTCCTTTACATTTTTTAAGTATTTTGAATTCCAATTGCATTTTGTAAGCATTTCGACTCTGCATTGCATTTTGTACGTATTTTGAACCTAGCCTACATTTTGTGCGTATTTTTCAATCTATTCCTTTTGTGAATCTTTTCGTTCTAAATTTCTTTTGTAAGAACATTTTGTGAGTTATTTTTGTAAGTATTTTCCGTCTCACTTAATTTTCGTTCCGGTTTCCATTTCATTGTCATTTTCGCTATCACCCAGATCATTAGGGGCCGATAACCTAGATGTTAGGCACCTTAAAACAACAATTATCATCATCATCGAATTATCAGGGGATATATTGAACTCTTGAGTCATACATGATTCCGTATTGACAATTGTGATTACTTATATAAACAATTGTTACCGCCCAATCAATACTGTTTATTAGTTGAACAAGTAAAAACTTGTCATCCATGGTACATGTTTCGACACCTATAACATCTATTGGTGTCTTCATCAGGCAAATAACATCGGGCAGCACTAAAACATTTGTTGACGTAAAGAAAATGAAGATGGTATTGTGATGATTAAAAACATACATAAAAGGAACACATCATGCAGTTAAAAATTACGGATAAAATATAAAAAACACACGAAGAACCAATTGGTTATGGAACCGAGTCAAATAAGTCGTCAAACGGGGCGAACTCAGTTTGTGATCAGTCCAATATTATATTCTTGAAGATATTCTATTCTGTTGCACAAATAACTTATTTTAGTTGTTCACATTCTTTAGTCGTAATTAAAAAGTCGATCTGGATGAACACATGTTTGTAGACTTTTAACCGGAGCGGGAACGAAACTTTTTTTTGTAATACTTCGCCAGGTTAGAGGTAGGCATCATACCAATGGCAAGGTATCACCAGAAAAGGTCCCAATTTAAGACTATATGAAATATGAATGAATAATTCTCAAGGGATGTCAACATAAATACTCGAATATCGAGTTATGGAGTTATGTCGATGAAAGGTTAAAATTGCGATATACATGTCGCAAAATACAATTTGCTGTCTGTAATGTACATGGCGTTTAGTGCACAAAGCGGCAACACTTGAAAGAAAGTGTTATGAACTCAACTCAACCATATGTAACTTCCCGTTTTGAAGTGATCTCAATCTGTGTCAGCTAAAAATGGCGGATGCTCAGCGCTGAACAGATCCTACATTTCTGCCAGATGAAACAAGTAAAATAAAAACTGAAGTACATAAAAATCCAATAGAAAGAGCAATAAAACTCCATTCAAAGTACTTACGAAACTTAACACAACCGGTAAGTTAACGCGACGACTATGAGCGCCTTCAGCGGTTTGTGCCGAAATGAGATCCTATCGAGACCATAGTTCAGTATAGAAGTTAGCTTACCACGGTGGGTGAGTGGATATCGTGTCGGTCTACTAACCCCAAGATTCCAGGTTCGCTCCTGGCCGAGGTAAGTGATTTTTGAAAGGCGGCAAAAAAACGATACGCATGTCATACGATGTTGGCATGTCAAAGAACCCTTTGAATTCAGTAGGCCGAGTCCATAATGGCAAAATTAATCTCGGGAGTTTCCGCCAACACAAAGTTCCTCATTTCTCTACTAGAAAGCGCTATAGTGTTCAAGGAGCTTAGATATCTAACATCTAACCTTCTTGACTTTCATAGTCAAGGAACAACGAAATTCGACATGCAAGCTACCATCTGGGTGTCAAATAGCAAAGCTTGCTCCAGGCACCCGAGGCCATGCGATATTATTATTAGTATAGAAGTTGACTGAACTAGAGTAATCGGTGGAAATTCTGAATTACAACCTTCGAATGAGACAAAATGCTCTGCAAAAATACTTAAATGATCGTGGCAAGGAACAAGTTTAAGTGCCAGGGATAATTTAGTATTTGAGATACTGTATCGAAAAATTCGAGTTATAAAAATTTGACTTAAAGAGAAAAATATAGACGACATATAAATTATAGAAAGTTATTCACGAAATTATAATTACTACGAATTATCGAAATTCGAATAATGGCGAATCGAGATATCGACTGTATGTTGGAAAATAAAACAAATCTTTCGTATTTGTTGGTGATCCCTCATGAAACACTAATTATGATTGCAAATGAAGCGTGTCGCTCTTGATCCTGGAAGTGTTGAAAGGCAATGTCAGGTGGGTTATATCATGGTTGTTATGGCGCAAAAACGTATTCATCACACGGTGTGGAGAAATAAACCGCTAGTTTCTGCAATACGTGCACTCCGCATGCGCACAAGAAACGATATGGTGACGTGTTAGATATTCCTGATTGGTTATGATTTAGTGAAGATAGTGTGTTCCATATCACTGAGGTAAATTCTTCGTACATTTCAACAAATACTATAGAACACTAGTAACTGTTTCAGTGAGGAAATATACAAGGTTGTATTTGTTCAATTCTGGGTATGAGAAGGTCCTGTAGCCATGGCAACGCCAAGACATAAATGAGACGTTAATAATGTCACGATACGCCCTCGTGGTGTAGTGGTTTGCGTTATTGGCTGTCGCCCCTGCAGTCCGCATTCGATTCCTGGCTCTTTCAAGAAAAATATTCTGATCTGAGGGCTGGATCGGGTTCAACTAAGCTATGTGAGGCAAATCTGAGAAGAGAAGGATTTGATTCTAACTCAGTCATCTTGGAACTTGTTTTCTGTGGTTTCCCACATCTACTCCAGGAGAATGCCAGTTAAGGCCACTGGTGCCTCATTCGCAGACCTCGCCTGAACTGCAAATATACCATAATAACACAGGTTATCAAACAAATCAATATACAACCAAGTACACGGAGGTAAGTTGTCATGACGTCCGATTCCTCAAATGAAACAACGACAACAACCCCCACCACCGTCAGGCCATAATGCAATCACGACAATCTTCCTTAACTCTCTTAAAGTGCGGCCAATTTGATGGAATTAAGGTTTATATTCCAAAATACACGGAATATTTCTCTTCTTAACGCATAATGCAAGCTTTACTGATGATTTTTCTGAAGTATTGTAAACGTCTACCATGGAAGATTTTCCCAAGAACTGAGTAGGCGTCTCTTGAGAAGAGCGTGGTGGTGCAGTGGTAAAGCTGCTTGCCTCTGGTCAGTGCATGTGAGTGAAATATCACGTCCTATAGTTTGGATTCCACGTTAAAATGAATGTCTCTTGACTGATGATCGCAAGATTCATGGTGAAGTAAAACTACGATCCTTCTTCCTATTTTAGCGTATCCTGACCTAGAACTTGAAAGGTTGGTAAAGAAGGAACGTTCCGTTCTTGTAAACCTCCGCAGTTTTATATTTTGAAGTAATTTCGTATAATTAGCCTACTTCTCACATTTTGCAAGATTGAGGAAAAAGTAGACTTAGGCCTATGAGATCGGGCAAATGTCTGGCTGGCTGGCTGGCTGGCTGGCTGTGTGTGTGTGCGTCCTCGTATCAACTCCTAAACGGCTGGAGCAATCGAAACAAAATTCGGTAGGGGTAAAGATCTATACCTGAATATCTCACGGCCATATTTGAAAATGATGTCAGTGCTACCAACTGCCGAAAAATCGCAATTGAAATTTGAGCTCAATGTTGGATATCTGGGAAGGTCTGAATGGGAGCTTTTTCAAAATTGGCACACGTATAGATAATAATATTACAGTTTAATTTCCAGGAGGCCATACATGGCAGTGTTGCCAAAATGATTATAAGCCTGCTGATAGTTCCAATTTTTAAATGCATATAACTTCTACACTATCAATTGGAATTCAACTAAATTTCGTATATGCTATGTGTACATAAACAGATATGACTGAGCGTATTCTTAAGAGCCTCCAGGGCTGCCAACTGTTGATAAATGCTCTCAATTTTGTTAATCCAAATACCCATATATCAGAAAGTATGCAAGCCGACAGCTTTAAACTATGCACACGTATAGTACCTGACATTCTATATTCATTTGGAGTAACTTACAAACGTCAGTGCTACCAACATGATTCTGAGCCTGCTGAGAGGTCCAAATTTAAATACATGTAACTTCTATACTATCATTTGGATTTCAACCAAATTTCATGTGAGCTATGTGTTCCATAACATATATGACTATGCCGATTCTTAAGAGTAACCGGGGCTGCCAATTTTTAATAAATGCTGTCTCTATTTTTGTTACCCTCATATCATTATATCAGAAAGTATGCAAGTCAATAGCTCTAAATTTTGCACACATATAGTACCTGGCATTCTAGATTAATTTGGAGTAACTAATATAGGCCTACGCCAGTGCTGCCAACATGATTCTAAGCCTGCCTATAGGTCCAATTTTAAAATGCATGTAGCTTCTATACTAACTAATGGATTTCATTCAAAATTGACACAACAGTAGATCATATTATTTCAGATTATTTCTGACCAATACATGTATGTCATTGTTGCCAACATGATATTACGTGCGCTGTTAGATCCAATGTTTAACTGCATGTAACGTCCATGCTATCCATTGGACTTCAAATGTTGTGTTCTGCACCTTAAGAGATGGAACTAAGGATATATTCAGTCACCAGGGCTGCCAACTGTAGTTCTCTATTAGGCTACATTATGCCAGGTATACATTATTTCGAACTAAATTGAAATTTCGATATTACCAACTTAATTTCGTCATTATTTTAGATAGTTCCATATAAATTAATCATTGGCATGAATCTTTCATTTTAAGAAAAGTAGGCTCTTTAGTTCATCACGGAACTTCTTGTTTTAGTGCAATTTAAGAGTAGATGGTGATTATTAATCTAATTGAATCGGGAATCAATATTACTATAGGGTCTACCTTCGCTAACCATTGAAATCTTAACACGACTCGACAGTTTGCTGCTGGCTGTATCTGGGGCAATAGGCTTGCCCGCTAGCTAGTCCGTAACTGGGGTGATAGACTCGTCCCTAGCCAGCTCGTAAACTGTCGCTTCAGTATTTGAATGGAGATTGTTGGAAGAAATGAAAACATAAAAACACTTATAGTGGGGATGTATTGAAGATAAGAGATATGCTCTCGTGGCCATTTTTTGTAGAACTTTTCATGCTGAACAATTTTTTTCAGTCATAGTATATCGAAATTTTTACGGTTTGCCCAGCGTAAGCTTAAAAAGCGCATGGACGCCATGTATTTTTTTTCGACTTTTTCACTGAAATCATTACTGCTCGGCTTTCTTTGATCATAAATAAATTATTTTCTACAGAAATCTTCCTCGAGATATCCTTTACAGAATGGTGAAATCCGCATCAAAATCCATCCAGTGGTTCACCCGTGACATCCACAAACGACAGTGGGGACACTCGAGCGCAGCAGCAGAAGAGAGAGTGAGAAAGAGAGAGAACGTTGCATCAGAAGGAAGATAAAGCGGTATCATCACCTTTCACTGTAACACTTTTTCACGATCGTCACTGTATTCCAACAATTTATTTGACTTTTCACGTCAAAAAAATCATACACTTGGCGTCCGTGCGCTTTTTAAGCTTACGATGGGTTAACCGTAAACATTTCGATATACTATGAGTGAAAAAATTGTTCAGCATGAAAATTTCTACAAAAAAAAGGCCGCAAGAGCATATCTCTATCTTCAATACATCGCCCACTATAAGTGTTTTTACGTTTTCATTTCTTCCAACAATCTCCATTCAAATACTGAGGCGACAGTTTACGAGCTGGCTAGGGACGAGGTACTCATCGACACTACTGAAGACATTTCATTACATTTTCCAAGTGGATTTTTGCCAAAAAAGAAAAATTAAATAATTTTGGGGGGGGGGGCTTTTTCAATGATTAATCACAAAAATAATGTGCATTTTTAGGACGCGATATCTTTGCTCTTTTTCAAATTAATTGAGCCATTGTTGTTGCAAATTGATCTGCTATATGTTCAGAATGTTGTATAGCAGAATCGTTTTTGTATCATTGATTGAGGCAAATATATTAGCTTTGTTTTACAATTTACGTTATTTTGATTGAAAAAATATTGATTGTGGGGGGGACCCCTAATTTCAATTTAACAGCTCCATTCTGCTTTACAACATAGCTGTATTATTTGTCTATATTTCAGTTTTTAAATGAAACTAATATCTGCATTCTAAGTGGTCATTTTAACTGCCCAAGTCAAGACAAATATTGAAAAAAAAAATAAAGTGAGAGTAATCGTAACTTAAAGTTGAGGTACACATTTAGACTAAAGAGTCTTACTTTTCAACTCCTGAAAACTGCCTTTTCTGTGAATTTTAGGTCAATCTTCTGCATTCTCCGACCCGAGAGTATCTCCTACATTGTTTTAGTTCTGGAGTAGACTGTTTCAAAGCCAGATTAATGTGTGCTTTATCTGCTGCACCTACACGTCAAAGTGACGGCTGCTGAAAAGCGTGCACACCGATCATGTAAGTGAATATAAATGAGCTAAACAACAATAAAACTTGTATAAACTATAAATTTTTGGAAACTAGAGAGGACATACTATCGAATAAGACAGTAAAAAATCGAAAATTTTCTTGAAAATGACTAATGGAAGGGTCGATGAGTACCTTAAAAGGCAAAACATCAAAACCGCTTAAAATCGTCAATAGTTCTCTAAAAATTAATTAAAACTTTCGTCTAAATGATTTTTTATATGACCCACCCTTACGCCAAGGGATGAGCAAAAAGTTTTCGGAATTATAAAAAGATGGCGCTTCTCGTTTGCTGAACCTTTGGAACGTCAGTAGGTGTACAACCATTGGCAAATTCAGTGAATTCGAAATATTTTTCTATGCCCGGTGAAATCAACCTCCGCCTTTCAGCGTGCCGAGAGGGAATTTTATTATAGCAGGAGCGTTCAAATAGTAACGAGCCGGAGGCTGTAATGCGCAAACCGGTGACGACATTGGCTAATCGTGGCGTGTGTAAAGAGGTGTGGGTTCGACCAGAGCGTGGAAGGTCACAGCCCGTCGCTAGAGGGCACGCGTGCACGTCACGTGACGATACAAAGCGACCCACAGTAGTTAAAAGAGATGTAAAACCAATAACATTATTATTATTATTATTATTATTATGATACTATCTCATCCGAGCAGACATCATCTTCAACAGCTGATGTTTAAACATCATCAAACACTATGGTTCTTTGGCTATCTTACTTAAGGTTTTTAATCTGACCAGTTTTAATTATTGACAGGCCAAAAGTGGGACACTTAACCTAATCGTTCTTCTAATCATGATTATTATTATTCTCGTGTCAGGAACATACAATACAGCAAAAATGAACAATAAATAAATACACATACTGTATACTGTACACAGTCACAAACATTTACGAACATTTAACAAAAGTAGACCAACATTTGGCTACTTTCAGTGCATTGTCTGAAGCTTGATGTAAATCCTCCTCTGTGCAGGTTGCTGGGCACAGTTGACACTGGTGCATGTGCCTAACAGTCTGGTCTTCTCCACAATCGCACTCAATATCTTGCTTTCCATAGTTGCCAGGTTAACTCTTGATCTGCTGACTCCAGATCTCAATCTGTTTTCCATCCTTTATCGTGTCCAGATGGCAAAGTTTCTGCTACTTTCTTCCAGCCAATAACTTAAAATAGTTAGAGGGTTCATGAGTTGTAGTTCGGAGAAAATCCGGCGTCAAAGTTGAACAGCTGAAAGTAGTCTATAACTACTAGTTGTTGTTTCTGCTTGAATAGTATTAAACTATGTTTAATTTAACTTATTTCATTTGTATTTTCTCTTAGCATTAAGTAAATATTATGCCATGTACGAGGCGCGTCTTTTAAGTACCATTGCCGTGCATTTTTGGTGCAGCACCGCAGTAACGTTGTTACAATGCGCATTCGCTTCCTTCGTCTCTGTGGTCATCTTGTACGCGGTGGCATACCGATGAGATGGGGGAAGTTTAACCCCCCCCCTGAGATATTTTTTTACTTGAATCTATATATTATCCCATCTATCACGTATTTTACGCTATTGAGGCTTCTTACTCCTGTATATACAGTGAAGAAAATGAAATTTCAACACCCAGAATGAGTGGTGCTACATTGCTGCAATTGAACATGCAGGACGAGTGTTCGGTTGTGATTCGATGATTACACTTTCATGTCCCTCTGACCGCAAGTTTGGACAACAATCAATACAGGATGTGCCCACCACGAGCTGCAATACATTGATGAATTCCGCGAGGCATGGAGTCAATAAGGCCCTGGATCGCTTCCTGAGGAATTTTGGCCCATGCTTGCTGCGCTGCACGGGTCAGTTGTTCCAGAGTTGTGGGTGGCTGAGGACGGTTGGCCAGTTGTCAACTCATCATATCCTACACGTGCTCAATAGGACTGAGGTCCGGGGATCTGGCGAGCCATTCTAAGGTTGTGATGTCGTGGAGAGCTTCTCTGGAGATGCGTGCAGTGTGAACCCGGGCATTGCCCTGCTGAAACATCCCATTAGCAATTTTCGCCATCATAGGGACAACCACTGGATTGAGTACCCTATCAACGTACTGTCGAGCAGTCATAGTGCCCTCAACAAGCACTAATTGTGATTTCACATTAAAGCCAATAGCTCCCCAGACCATAATGCTTGGTGTAGGCCCTGTGTGCCTCTCGACAATAAGGTCTGAGCGGCCCCTCTCCCCGGTACGTCGGCGCACACGATTCCGGCCATCACTGCGGGCAAGACAGAAGCGCGATTCATCACTAAAGACGACCCTATGCCATTCGTCGACCCACGTCGATCGTTCTCGACACCAGGCCAGCCTTACACGTCGCTGTTGTAGGGTCAATGGAACACCTTCTTCAGGGACGCGGGATCGTAAGCTAGCTGCACGCAGGCGATTACCAACTGTATGTTGTGTAACGTGGGGTGCCACAGCTGCTCGAATTTGCGCTGCTGTTGCATGGGTTTCCATACGGGCCATCCGAATGATGCGGCTATCCTCTCTCACAGTTGTCTGTCGCGCTGGACCTGTGCCAGGTCTACGAGTGTGGGTGCCTTCATTTGACCACTGCTGCCATACACGTTGTACCGTAGATGCCTGTCTGCCAACACGTGCAGCGACAGTCCTTTCCGATAATCCAGCCCCACACAGCCCAATTATCCGAGCCCTCTCAAACGGCAACAGTTGTTGATAGCGTGCTCTTCTCTGTCGTCGAGGCATGTTTGACGGGGAACACTTTCACTGCACAGACTGCAAGTCAACTACGCTACACCAGAGTCCGTATACTGGAGTTGATTTCTCCGCGACCAATCACGTGGGGAGACCTGTAGCAACAATCCAATGGGTCTGAAACTTTGATCGTTTACATACCTGCATGGCATCGTTCCCTATCTTGAAAATCAACACAAACGACCAATGCTTTCATGGTGTTGCAATTTCCATTTGCTGCAGTGTATTTTAAAAGTGATCACGTTCGTCACTTGGTAATGTCCTGCACTCTACTCGCAACGAGACTCCTCCTTCAGTGTTGAAGCTCGCCATGGATCAGTTTTGCTGTTGAAGTGTGGGATCGGTAACCTTTTTCACGTCGCTTTGGGCTGCTTTAATTGTGTGTGCCCGATTCGTTAAAGATAATTCAGTACATGAGGAGTTTCTGCAATTTATTCAAATTAATGATACAGATAAAGTCATCAAGATAGGCAGATTTTGAGAGTTAATAGTAATGGGAGTAGGAACATGGAGAGCAAAACATTAATTTTCTCTCACATAATATCAATATTGTAAGCAACCACGTAACTATGGTCATGATGATACCACTGCATCGTTTCATTTTCAATATTTACATACTGTTTTCCAATTTTTTATAATTTTTATATATTTTTTATTGTGTCGAAAAAGTAATGAGGCATAAAATAGTTATCATGCAAGGAGAACGGTTATTTTATTATTGTTTTTTTAATGAATTTTTATCGAAATATCATTTTAATTATCATGATGACTGCCGTTTTAAGGGGAGGACAGCAAGGTCATCTGACCCTAATGTGCACAATTACCCTATTATATTAATTAACCCCCCCCCCAAGGAAATCCTGCGTACGCCACTGTTTATACTTAGTGAGTATTTAAAATGTTCAAGACAACAGATCAGTCCACCGACTATGAGATACGGTACAAGGTTCGTTTCGTGAATGCACGACATATTAAACCAGTTGACATACATTGCCAAGTCTGTGAGGTGTATGGTGAAAGTGCAATATCAGATGGAATGGTGAGGAAATGGGTTCGAATGGTTTATGAAGGTCATCAACATGTGCATGAACCTGCAGTTATGATTTAGCGCCAAATGATTTCCGTCTTTTTCTTCCTCTGAAGGAGTTCCTTGGTGCCGGCAGACGTTTTGATGCCCGTGTTCCCCAAGGGGGGAATACAGACATGGTCTGAATCACAGACGGAGTTGAACTATGCTGAAGGCGTACAAACATTGGTGCTCTAACAAAGGAGTACGGTGTCGTAAGATTTATAGGATCTAAGAAAAGAAAATATTTGCTTTTAATCTAGTCATTGTTTGCAAAACAAAATGCCCCTCTTAGAATTCTGGTCATGTATTTTTAGCTGGAACTGTCATCTGGTGGATGAAAGTAGCATTATGATCTTGGTTCACTGCGCATTATTATCTTTGCTAAATACACTGGCCACCTCTGGAGGTAAGCAATGGTACTATCTGACCCAATCAGAGATCATCTTTAACTGTCAATATCTAAGCTTCAACAAACATGCAGGTTCATTGGTCATCTTAGTACAGGATTATAATCTCGCCACAACTGACACACCTAACCTAATCTTTCTTATAACCATGATTGGTCAATAACTTTGATATTTGGAGGGTTTAAGGTTCAAATGAACCAAGTCCATGAGGTTTAGTTCTCAGTAAACGGATATTGATGTTGAACAGCTGATGTTAATTAACCATTGATTACTAATTATTATTACACCGTATTTGATTCAACTTATTTCATTGGTTAAGCATGAAGCAAATATTATGCCATATAGAATTCCAGTGATGATTTGTGGTGCAACATCTGGTGGTTAGAATTTCCATTATGAACTTGTTTTATTATTGCACTATAATGTACCATTGAAGGATGGACAGTAAATGCGGCAACAACAAAGAAGATAGAGCCTTTGAAATGTGGATCTACCGCAGAATGCTGAAGATACCATGGACTGCGCGAATAACTAATATTGAAGAACTGCATAGAATGAACAGACAACGAAACTTATTATGCACCTTTAAAATACGAAAAACTGTATACCTGGGGCATATCTTGCGGATCACCAAATATCGACTTCTCAAGTTGATACTGGAAGGAAAGATCGAAGGTCAAAGAGGAAGGGGCCGAAAAAGGATTTCCTGGGAGAATATTATAAATCAGTGAATAGGATTACCCAACATCGATAAATTATTCCACATCGCAGTTCATAAGCGATGGTGCATCATGTGGTCGCTAACATCCGAAGAAGAAGACTGTACCCTGACAGCGTTAGTGTAAAATGTACACAATATGGACTTGGTTCAGTCTCTAAATGCTTCCTGTATACCTTGAAAAACAAACACGTTGTCAAGGAGGAAGTATCAATAATAGACTAATTCCACAAGTTTTAGAGTAAAATTGTTTTATTTGCATATGAAATAAATAATTAGGGGAATGTCCAGTCAATGGATGTTGGTGGGGGAGGGGAGGGGCGGTCAGTCTAGCCGATGATAGCCTTGCCGTGTCCGTAAGCGAGTGCGGGGGCGGCGAGTCCATGACCGTAAGCCAGTGCGGGGGCGGCGAGTCCATGACCGTAAGCCAGAGCTGGGGCGGCAGCGTAGGCGGGAGCAGCGTGGACCTTAGCGACGGCAGCGACAGCGGGCTCACGGTGAACCACAGCGTTGAATCCGTTGACGGGATCGGCGGTGTATTCTACAGTACGACGGGTACCGTCAGGCTCGACCAGACTGTAGCTACCCTGGACAACATCTCCTTGACGGCTCTCCTGCTGTCCCTTGGAGTCTCCGGTCAGAGCGTCCTGGATGTCGTAAGCGTAGTTGTAGCTGGGGTTTGGGTCGTAGTCGGTGTCGACAGCGGCGGCTACCTTGGCGATGGCGGGGGCGGCAGCGTAGGCTACGGGAGCGTGGGCGGCATAGCCTACAGGGGCGGCGTATGCGCGCGCAGCCAAGGGTGCGCCTGGGGCGTAGACGGCGGGGGCGCCGAGAATACCGGCCTTAGCGACGGCCACGAAGGCGGCGAGGATCACGAACTGTAACAAAGAACAACAGATTCTTAGTTTTCTCGCATTAAAAACTCTCCTAGAATTCATGAAAAAGAATCCCTAAATGTATTTAAATGTCCTTATTTTGTTTGTACAAGGGTGAATGTACCTAGAAAATTTTCTGAAAAAATGTATCAATATCCTGATAAATACACTGTGCAATATTTTTTGTTTAAAAATTACGATTAAGTAATTTAAATAAAGGAGAAATGCAAAGGAATAAAATATTTTAACATTCTATTGCACGAGGAAATTATTTGAAATGGTTACGCGAATTGCTGGGATTCCTCGCCATGATCATTTTGTTGAAGGTAATATTCATACTGTTATCAAATATAATGGCATTGTAATTTTGATAACATTTTGATGATTTAATTGAATTTGGTCTGAATCTACTCCGTGAAGCACTGGGGAAAGTTTATATTAATTAAGCCTGACGGTAGTTGTAGTACCTAATTCTGAATATTCTATTTAACCAGAATGTATCTTATGCGTTACTGATCTTCCTCGAAGTCCGTGACTACAAAATGATTAACTTCAAAACAGAGAACAGAACACTGTCACCGTTACACTCATCAGCGGTAAATTGAAAATTATAATTACAATCCACTCTGAATAGTTCTCGCAACCTACGCACAGGATGTCCTAAATAACCATTGCTGAAATCTCAGATATTCATAAATCCCGCGCGTGTAGTGCGATTTTATTCTCGCAGTCTCTTGCGATTTCAAGTAGTTCCAACTTTTGCTACCTGATCCCTCTGTCAATGACACCTAGCGGCGAACGTTGGATTTTGATAGAGTATTTCTAACCAAATATAACCTAAATATTTGGCTACACGCTACCAATTGTAGTGGAAGGTTATTTTACAAGCCATATATATATGACATGGGCCCGCCGGCTTTACTTCCCCTCCGAAGGAAGGCACACTGAAAGGATTTTAACGCTCTTAAAAATCCGACTTCAACCAGGTTTGAACCCGCGACTACGCCACCGAAGCCGCTTACATTTTATTAACCAGTTTTATTCAAACTTTCATAAAACAAATATGTACATTCCTGTCAAAAATTCATAATCATTTAATTCATGAATTCTTTGTGTTAATTTAAATTTTGAAAATAGTCTATTACTAATATTCTTCAATTAACATAAAGTCCGGCACCGGACTAGATCAACACACTTTAGTAACTTATTATGTGTTAATAGGGATATTCTGAATTAGCAACAACAGATAGCGCACGGGTACAATGTAATATCATTTTGTCTTTCTGTATAAATATGATTCACAAATAACGCTCAATAGGCCTTTATAAACGCTTTAGAATTGAAGTTTACCCTTGTCATTATTCAAATGCAGCGTGTATAGACCGGTAACGGAAGCCAAACCAGTGCGATCCCAGATAGAACACTCAAGGCATCTGGCGAAACTTTCTCGCACTAGATATCCCTATCCTATTTGTGCGAGCACCGCAGTGAACTATCTTTATAGCTTCTTTGGTCTATTATGCTTCAGTTGTTTATTAATACATTTGTTACCAAAGAGTTATAAGAAAAGTGTTATACGCTATAATTTCGTGCCAAACACTATGTTCTTTGAATCTGCTACAGGTGGTCATAACCAATAGGTATCTATGTCCGGCCCTATGATGCCAAGATCACGAGTTTGATTTCTTTAAGTCTGGAAGAATCCCCAAATAAATATTGTATACCCTGTTACATGAGAGTGCAAGTGGAATGTTGACACTGAAGATCATATGGACGGCTCTAAACCAAAATAGCTGAGGCCAAACTTTAATTATTATTGTTATTATTCCATTTTTTAATGACACTATCTGTACCTTTCCTGTGACAATAAAAAGGAAAAGAATGTATTTTGCAGAATTGGGTTGTCATGACCGCATTTTGACTGTACAGAATGTAAGCTGTGAACACGGAAGATAGATAATTTAAACCCACCTTGTACGTAGCGACTAGAATCATTGACTGTCACCGTAGACATCCACTTTTGATTCCCGGCTGCACCGAGAAAAAAGTATTCTGGTTCTAGGGATGGAACGGTGTTCACTCAGGCCCCTCGTGAATCAGATTTTATAAGAGCTGGCTTCCTAGAAGTGGTTTTACGAGATTTGCCCATTTCTACCTCAGGAGAATGCCAGTATGGTGCCTACATTGAAGTCATGGGTGCCTCCTACCAAAATCCAAGCTCCTATTACAAATACACATACTCAAGTAAACGGGGCTACATGATCACGATGCCGCAAAATCTCAATAACAGAGAATTAAGGTGTCTGCTCCATTCGCCCTGAGGTCAGAGTGGTGGTCGGAGACCGTGGGTTCGAATCCCGTTACATATAGTAGTATTGGAACCAAAATCACAGAATTGTCAAGTCCACTTGTACACACGGCACAGCAGGTCTTACCTTGAACACCATGATGAAGATATTGTAATGTCTGCGTCCGGACCACGCCGTTATATACCAGAGCAGTACAGCGGGTCGGGTCGGGCCGGTCTGCCTCGCCTTTCGCCCCCACCACACACTGTGCGAATATGATGCCTATTGAAGGTCACCGGGTCGAGTCGCGATATTGCGTCTACCACCTTCAATTGTTCTTCCAGCCTGTGGTTAACCTAGGGGTGGATATAGGGCGTTGATTATCTTAGTATTGTAATTAACTAATTAATTATATATTTATTTGCTTATTTCAGTTATTTATTCGTGGATTTAGTTATTTATTTAATTAATTAATTTATTTATATTCTTCTTTCTTTCTTTCTTTCTTTCTTTCTTCCTTTCTTCCTTTCTTTGTTTCTTTTCCTGGGGCCCCTTAATACAACAAACAATAACTTCCTTTTCTACATTCATTTATTTATTTACTTATATATTTCTATTTAATTAATGTATAGGGCTCGGATTTTTAGGTGCTAAAAATCGGGAAAATAATTATTTTTTATGTATTAAATATTTCTGAAATATGTGCTAACGTAAAAATATTTATAATTTAGTTTATTAATGACAATATAAAAAATATGCAGTATTCACGAATGCAATTTATGCTATGCCTCAATGACTGCTAAAGAATTACAATACACACATCACAAATGACCGACGATTATCGCGTAACACTTCTTCTGAAAGCGCGAAACTGCGGCAATATGTTTCTTGCCCCCGAGGTGTTATGTAACTTGAGATCGCTGTTCAGTCTTAATTGCTTTCCCACATGGTTAGCAGAACAGAACGCTGCCATCAGAAGTAAAATTATCTTTAAATTCTGAAACAGACGATAACCTGTAGTTGTTTTTACTTTAGGCATCGTAGAACTGCCTTACACTTTACAGTGCCAAAAATGAACTGCATGTGAGTAACACTGGTTTCAGGTAGTTGGGGGGAGGGAGGTCTAGAACGTGGTGCAATATGGCTATGGACAAGAAAATCCCCGGCTTCCACAGAGAGTGGCACGGGGCGACAAGTTAAGAATTACACTGTTGCTAGCTGACATACGCTCTGCATGAAGATTAGGTAGCTCAGAGATTCTTCCCCGTTAAAATAACACAGAACAAAAATTGCAATAAATTGAAAGATTAAAAAAAATGTAAATATTATGTCTCTTTATCTGCTAATAAGTGAAAAGCAGGAATTTATGTATTTATAGACAAAATGTTTAAAATATGTATTTAGGCCTACATTTAAAAAATATTTATTTACCTAAAAATCCGAGCCCTATTTATGTATTTGTTTAAATTAATTATTTATATATTTCAGTTATTTGTCATTTTTATGCACTTCTTTCTTTCTTTCTTTCTTTCATTCTTTCTTTCTTAACCAAAGAAAATGAAGCTACTACCAGTGCTCAAAACTTTGTGATCTGTTTATTGAAGGTATGGCATTATTATTATTATTATTATTATTATTATTATTATTATTATTATTATTATTATTATTATTATTATTATTATTATTATTATTATTATTATTATCTGCAAGTAGTGGGTATAAATAACGTTTGTGGTGGTATCATTCTAATCATCTTGTGTCGAAAGGTGTATGGCTGTCTCTCTGTGCATCATCGTTCTCTATTACTAGTGATAGAACCGGGTGAGTTAGCCGTGGTCGTTACGGCGTGGCTGCAGGCAGTCGCTCACATCCGGGAGGCGAGGAGGTTCGAATCCCCCGCCGACAGCCTTGACCCTAACTATAGGCCACAGCCGCTACCTTCCAATTCCTCGTCCTTACATTACCACTTTCCTCCCCACACAACACTCCACACGCGACGGTACTTGTAGCTCACCCCATGGGTGTCCGCCTTGAAGCAGCTACAAACTGGGGAGCCGAACTTGTCCTCGGACACTCCCGGCACTAAAAGCCATACGCTAAAAAAAGTAGGGATAGAAAACTTTTCTAACGGACGGTTACACCGAAACTCTTAAGTGGAGAAATCGCGCGATTGTATGCTCCCTGTCATGGCGAATATCTTTATTAGAAACTTAAATCATATCTAAAATCACTAGTTGGACGTTGGCTGTTCTCTCAAGATGTCAACAAAGAATCACGCTTTAAAAATATCTTATTTTTACAGACTGACTTTAAGGTTTAATTTTCAGAAATAATTATTGTAATAAACTCTAATCTTGAATCCTCAAGTGATGTCAAAATAAATATTCGAATATCGAGTTGTTGAGTTAAGTCGATAAAAGGTTAAAATTGCGATATACTGGTTGCAAAATACAATGAGCTGTTTTTAATGAACCTGGTTGTTGGTTCCTTAGTTTAGGGGCTGCGACAACGCGGTCATGTAGCCCCATGTACTTTGTGTGTGTGTAGAATCTGTCTGATAACCGGTGTTAATTGTGATGGCTGTATTAGTGTGTGTTGTAATTCAAGTAAGGCCTGCAGACAATAAATTCAAGTAGTTCCTACTTTTGCTACCAAATGCTACCGCCCACGACACCTAGCTTGTGGACTTGGCTACTAGATGCCATCGCAGTCAGCACCTGGCGGCGAACGTTGGAACTAATATAGCGTATTTAGTGGAAGGTTATTTTTCATGCCATAAATCATTCACATGGACCCACCGGCTTTACTTCCCCTCCGAAGAAAGGCATACTGAGGGATTTTTAACGCTCTTAAAAAATCCGACGACTTAGGCCGGGTTTGAACGCGCGGCCGTGGGCATAGAAGCTCAGCATTCTACCAACTAGGCCACCAAAGCCGGCCTCTAATGAACCTGGCGGTTAGAGCCCAAAGCGGGAACAATTGAAAGAAAGGCTGTGAACTCAACTCAACCATAGGCAACTTCTAGTCTTGAAGTAATGTCAACACTGTGTCAGCCAAAAATAGCGGATACTCCGCGCTGATCATAACCTTAGACCATAAATCCAATAGATGGCTGATGACGTCACATTGTTGAAACCAACGTCTCGATCAGCTGACTGAAGGGAACTGCGGATAGTGATGATAGAATTATCCAATATGAAGCTCCTTTAGTATTCCTTGACGTTGCTTAGCATACGCCATTAACCATTACCCATCAGTCAGCTGATCGAGATGTTGGTTTCACGTCACAGTACAGGCGCATTGTGGCAATGCGCTCTCTATTGTATTTATGCTCTAAGATCATAACCTACATTTCTGCCAGATGAAACAAGTAGAAGAGAAACTGAAGTTCATAAAAATCCAATAAAACTCCACTCAAAGTAGTTACGAATCTTGTAACAGAACCGGTAAGTTTAACGCGGTGACTATGAGCGCCTCCAGCGGTTTGGGCCGATACGAGATTCTGCCTGGTTGGTTCCTTAGTTTAGGGGCTGCGACAACACAGTCACGTAGCCCCGTGTACTTTGGGTGTGTGTAGAATCTGTCTGATAACCGGTGTTAATTGTGATGGCTGTATTAGTGTGTGTATCTGTTTTTTTTTAAATTCAAGTAAGAACTGCAACTTTGAATTTTTCAAATAGTTCCTACTTTTGCCGCTAAACGCCACCGACAACGACTACTAGGCCTAGTTCAGAACTTAGCTACTAGACGCCACCGCAGTCGGCTCTTGGCAACGAACGTAGAAACCTAAGAGCGTTGTTTACATAACTAACCTATACAGTTTAGCTTCACACAGGTGTAATTAGTGGAAGGTTCTTTAACATGCCATAAATCTATGACGTGGGACCGCCGGCTTTACTTCCCCTCCGAAGGAAGGCATACTGAGGGATTTTTAACGCTCTTAAAAAATTCGACGGCTTCAGCCGGGTTTGAACCCGCTGTCTTGGGCATAGATGCTCAGCATGCTACCGACTACACCACCCAAGCCGCTATACCAGATTCTAACGAGACTATAGTTCAGTATAGAAGTTGACTCAACTACAGTAATCGGTGGAACATTCGAATTACAGCCTTCGAATGAGACAAGTTGCTCTGTAAAAATACTTAAATGATCGCTGTAAGTAACAAGTTTAAAGAGCCAGGGATAATATATGAGCTTCGAGACATCGATACATTCGATTTTTAAAAATTCGACTTAAAAAGAAAAATATATACGACATGTAAATTATAGGAAGTTATTCTGAAGTAATAATGACTACGAGGTACCAAAGTTCGAGAAATAGAGAATCGAGATATCGACTGTATATCTCTAATTAGTATAAAACGAAGTCCCCGATTCTTGGATGTCACGGGTAATCTCGATAACCACTGAATGGATTTTGATGCGGTTTTCACCATTCTGTAAAGGATATCTCGAGGAAGGTTTTTGTAGAAAATATTTTTTTATGACCAAAGGAAGTCGAGCACTAACGATTTCAGTGAAAAGGTCGAAATAAAACTGGCATTCGTGCGCTTTTTAAGCTTACGCTGGGCAAACCGTTAAAAATATCTGTATACTATGAGTGTAAGAATTAATCAGCATGAAAAGTTCTACAAAAAAATCCTGGGAGAGCATATCTCTATCTTCAATTCATCGCCTACTATAAGTGTTCTTACGTTTTCATTTCTTCCAACAATCTCCATTCAGTTACTGAGGCGACAGTTTACGAGCTAGCTAGGGGCGAGTCTATCACCCCAGTTACAGCTTAGCTAGCGGACGAGCTTATTGCCCCAGATACAGCCAGCAGTAAACTATCGAGTCGTGTTGAGTTAAGACTTTAGAGAACAGTGGTTGTGTTAGAGTTTCCCTGGAAGTGCAACTCGGCTTTTCTTCATTTCGCCTGTGAACTTTTCGTTCCGAAAAATTCACAGTCAAGTTAAAATTGGAGGGAAGGGGGATTTGTGTTTCATGCACCTCGCCGTTCTTTAATTACGTCTGACAAGAATTTGTTGCAGATGCATCTCCATGATTATATAATTAATAGTCCAGTCAGTGATTTTAACCCATCATGCCGAGACGTAAAACGGATATTGGTCGTTGTTCATTGACATTGGAAAAAAAAGAAAGCGCTTATCACGTAATGCATTCATAAGTGTTCCCGGGCGAAGCCGGGTCGGGTTGCTAGTTGGTAAATAAAACAACATCTGTGTAGCCTATTTAATGGTGATGCCTCGTGAAACCCTAATTATGATTGCAAATGAAGCGTGTCGCTCTTGATCCTGGAAGTGTTGAAAGGCAATGTCAAGTGGGTTATGTCATGGTTCTAATGGCGCAAAAAATTATTCAGCACAAGCTGTGGAGAAATAAACCACTAGTTTCTGCAATACGTGTACTGCGCATGCTTAGAAGAAAGGTTATGGTGACGTGTAAATATTCTTGATTGGTTATGGTATAGGCCTACTGAACATAATTAATGCATTCCCTTTCACTGAGGTAAATTCTTGCGTACATTTCAGCAAATGCTATAGAATATTACTAACAATTACACCAAGGAAATATAGAGTTTAAGTTTCACCTGTACATTGTTGAGAATGAAACATTTTGGGTTTTCTCTTTATTTGATGCTTTTTTTTTGTCGTGTGGCCTCCTGAGAGGCCGAGTGCAGGTCTTTCTAGTCGACGCCCGTGGGCGACCTGCGCGTCAGGATGAGAGATGAAATGGATGAAGATGAATGAAACTGGTCAAGGATGTGGAAGGAAGCGACCGTGGCCTGTCAGAAGGTACCGTCCCAGCATTTGCCTGGTGTTGAAAATGGGAAACCACGGAAAACCATTTCAAGGATGGCTGACGATGGGGCTCGAACCCATGCGTCTACCGAGTCAGCAGAGAGTTTGGCCCCATGACCTAACGCCGCGCCTAAGCCAGCACTGTCGGTTATTTGATGCTAAGGAATATACAAGGCTATATTTGTTGAATGAGAAGTTCCTGTAGCCATAGCAACGCCAAGACATAAATAAGACGCTAATAATAGGCGGCTTCGGTGGCGTAGTCGGTAGCATGCTGAGCTTCTATGCTCAAGATCGTGGATATAAATCCGGCCGAAGTCGTCGCATTTTTTAAGAGCGTTAAAAATCACTCAGTATGCCTTCCTTCAGAGGGAAAGTAAAGCCGGCGGTCCCATGTCACAGATTTATGGCATGTTAAAGAACTTACCACTAAATACACCTGTGTGAAGCAAAATTGTATAGATTCAGAATGTAAACAACGCTCTTAGGTTTCTACGTTCGTTGCCAAGAACAGACTGCGTTGGCGTCTGGTAGTTAAGTTCTGAACTAGTAGTCGTTGATGGTGGCGTTTGGCGGCAAAAGTAGGAACTATTTGAAAAATTCAAAAGTCTGTTGTTTACTTGAATTAAAAAACAGATACACACACTGATACAGTCATCACAATTAACACCGGTTATCAGACAGATTCTACACACACCCAAAGTACACGGGACTACATGACCGCGTTGTCGCAACCTCTAAACTAAGGAAGCAACCAACCAACGGACGTTAATAATGTCATGAGACCCCCTCGTGGTGTAGTGGTTTGCATTATTGGCTATCGCCCCGGCAGTCCGCGTTCGATGCCTGGCTCTTTCAAGAAAATTAATTCTGATCTGAGGGCTGGATTGGGTTCAACTAAGACAAGTGACGTAAATCTGAGAATAGAAGGGTTGATTTCCACCTCAGCTATCCTGGAACTTGTTTTCCGTGGTTTCTACATCTACTCCAAGCGAAGGCCACATATGGCCACGGGTGCCTCATTCGCAAACCTCGCCTGAACTGCAAATACACCATAATAACACAGGCTATCAAACGAAATCTATATACACTCAAGCATACGGGGCTAAATAGTCACGACGTCCGAACCCTCAATCCCCCAGGGGCTCACATCTTGTGGAACGTTTGTTGGCGACCACGGGACCCCAGCTGAGTCCGGCATTGCTTCCACTTACTTGTGCCGGGCTCCTCTGAGTCTTCTTTCCTGTCGACCTCCCTTGGTCAACTCTTGTTCTTTTCCGACCCCGACGGTATTAGGGTATCCGAGGCCTAGGAAGTCTTTCTCTTTCCCGCCTTAATTGGCCCTTGTCTCGTCTTTCCTGATCCCGCCTTCTTCGAGGGGTCTGACCTGTTGTTTTCTTTTCATTATATTTCCTTTTCTCTTTAAGATTCCTGCATTGTGTTTGTTCATTGGCTCCCCGTGTATCTAAATTTCCTTTAGCTTTTTTTTCTCATCTACGCTACATTTTGTAGGTATTTTTAATCTACGTTGCATTTTGTAAGTTTTTTTCGATCTAAATTGCATTTCGCGATTGTTTTCAACCTCAATTGAATTTTGTAAAGATTGCCAATCTAAATTGCTATTTAGTAAGTCTTTCAATGTAGGAGCAGTGCATTTTAGTGAGTGTTTTGAATTTCAATTGCATTTTCTAAGTATTTTCAACCAAAAACGGATTTCGCAAGAATTTTAAATTTAAATTGCATTTTGTGTGGTGGGCATTTTGCAAGTATTTTGATTCTCAATTGCATTTTGTGGGTATATTGAATCTAACTTACATTTTGCCATTTTCAATCTCAATTGCATTTTGTAAGTATTATCAATCCAAATGAGTAGTTTGAACCTACCGTGCATTTTGTAAGCATTTTCAATTTCAATTGCATTTTGTAAGTATTTTGAATTTCAATTGCATTTTGTAAGGATTTCAACTCTACATTGCATTTTGTACGTATTTTGAATCTAGCCTGCATTTCGTGCGTCTTTTTTTTTCAATCTATTCCTTTTGTGAATCTTTTCGATCTAAATTCCCTTTTGTAAGAACAATTTGTGAGTAGTTTCAATCTGAGTTCCTTTTTGTAAGTATTTTCCGTCTCACTTAATTTCCGTTCTGGTTTCCATTTCATTCTCATTTTCGCTATCACCCAGATCATTAGGGGCCGATAACCTAGCTGTTAGGCCCCTTAAAACAACAATGATTATCATCATCATCATCATCAACGAACCCTCAAATGAAACAACAACAACAACAACAACAACCACAATCTGTTTTAACTCTCTTAAGGTGTGGCCAATTTAAAGGAATTAAGGTTTATATTCCGAAATTCAAGGAATATTTATTTTCTTGCGTGTTAGTGATATTTCTTAAACAATGTAACTTTCACTGATGCTTCTTTCTCAATTAATATTCTGGTGGTGATTTTATCGAAACACTTCAAGAGTGGCCACTTTCTAGGACATTTGTCAGGCAGGCCCTGAGTTTAGAAATAGTTGTAACCTAGGTGACATCGAAGTTCTTTGCATTGTACGCAGATTGGGCATCAGCTGATGGCACAGGTCATACATCTATACCAGCTCCTCCTAGGGGCTCGCAACTTGTGGAACGTGGGTTGACGACCACGGGACCCCAGCTGAGTCCGGCATTGCTTCGATCTCTGTTGGTCACCTCTTGTTCTCTTTCGACCCCGACGGTATTAGGGTATTCGAGGCCTATGGAGTTTCATTCTTCTAAGGATCAGCTTTCTTTTTCTCTTTAAGATTTCCGCACTGTTTTGTGAATTGGCCCCCCGTGTATTTAAATTACATTTTGTTAGTTTTTTACATCCAAAATCCCTTTCGCGAATGACCCGTTTCTATTACAATCTAGTCACGAAGATTTATCAATATTTGAAAGACTGTCATTGGTCGACGAATGCTTAAACTGACATCGTATCTCAGGCTATCGAAACGCACCCGCTCCGTAATCTTAAGAGATCATCATTTTAGGAACGCTGGCGTTGGTTAAGAATGTGAGTTTTGATTATTACGAGGATAAAGAAGAGCGTCGTGAACCATGTTGGTTAGATAAAAATTGTATCTATACAGTAATGCTTTCGAAACATTTGGGATGGAGGCCAAATGAGAATATATAAAATATTACCGCTTACTTCTATGGACCTCGGAACATCACTGGAATCCGATAAATTTGATATCTTATTTATTTATTTATTTATTTATTTATTGAAGTATCTTCATGCATGAAAATATAACAAGCAATTTGGTTAATAAGATATGTCCTCCAACATTCAGTGCTAAAGTTTCCATTACTAAGATGTAGGAACGAAATTGGAGATCGTTTATTTATTTGAGGTTATATTGTCTCTTGTTCCTGTTTCTCCCTTTTTATGTAGACGTACGAAATGAGGAATTCTGTTGTAGTTTTTAGAAGTTTAACGTCTTAAGGGTTTCCTGCTGTTGTTGTTGTTGTTGTTTCGTTTCTTTTGATTTGACTTTCTGTCCGTGTTTTATTTGCATTTGTTGGTCCTGAAACGTAATTATAATTATGAGAAGTGCTTCTAACTAACTCCTAATTCCTTGCGAGAGTATGGGATCTCTTTAGGGTTATTAGGGGTTGGTTATTTTAGTATTTTAGTTCGCGAATTGTGTCCTGACGGGGAAGGGTGTGCGTTCATTGCTTTGGATGACATTATGTATTATATATCTGTATGGTTGGAACGCACACCAATTTATTTTATTTTTCAGGGTTGTTTGTTTCTTGATGTCTGTCATCTGTGCACCCAAGGAATGCCTTTTAGGTTTTCCTCCTTTCCTTGGGACTGGGCAGACATCACCTATGTTTGTGTCGGAAATACGTTTCATTTTATAATTACGGTTCTGGACGTTGCATTAAGGGTGGGTTAATGTTATTTGTTAAAGTGGGTCTTGACTGAAAGACGAGGGTCATTTTAGTTCTGTTCTTGTTTGTTTTGCTCTCAGTCAAGTGTATGACCTTACCAAGGACCACCAACTAACATCCCTAATCAGCATCTTCCTTCAGAACAGAATATTCCAAGTCTCGCTACAGGGGAAAAGGAGTAGATGGCGACCCCAGAAGAACGGTCTCGCTCCTGGTAGCGTGCTGGCTCCAGCGCTGTACAATATCTACACAAATGATCAGTCAATTCCAGCAAGTACTAGGTTCTTCATCTATGCCGACGACACAGCAGTAGCTGCTCAGGGCTCATCCTTTGAAGAAGTGGAAGGAAAGCTGACTTTAACGATGGACGAACTCTCCAAATACTATGATGCCAACTATCTGAAGCCGAACCCTAATAAGACACACGTGTGTGCGTTACATCTACGAAACAGGGAAGCACGACGACAGCTGGATATCATATGGCGAGGTGAGCGACTGAAACATTGTACCAACAGCAGTTTACCTAGGTGTCACACTAGACCGTGTTCTAACCTACAGACAGCAATGTCTGAACACGAAACAGAAGGTCAGTGCTCGCAATGGCATACTCAAGATGCTGATCGGCAGCACCTGGGGAGCCAGCCCGCACATCCTGAGGACTTCCGGACTTGCACTGTGTGTGTCAGCCGCTGAGTATGCCGCTCCTGTGTGGAACGCTTCAGCACATGCTAAGCAGGTTGATACTGCTGTCAACGACACTGCAAGAATAATCTCGGGATGCCTGAAACCAACTCCAGTGCACAAACTATACCCTATTGTTGGAATAGCCCCACCCAGCATCCGGAGGGCCACTGCTGCGGACGCCGAGAGAACAAAGCAGGAGAATGACCATCGACATCCACTATATGGTCACCAGGCAGCAAGGTCTCCCCTCAGATCCCGCAAGAGTTTCCTTGCTAGGACTACGCCGCTGGAAAGAACACCAGAGACAACTCGTCTTAACAGATGGAGGAGCTCACTGCCCACAGACATGTGCCCAAAGCAAGAACTGGCTCCTGGCGCCGACTTACTTTATCCTGTGTGGAGGTCCCTCAACCGCTTAAGAGTGGGTGACCCTTGACGTAAGACCAACCTGCAAAAATAGGGGATCCTTCCAGCAGACGCAGACACCTCTTGTGAATGTGGAGCTGAACAAGACCCAACTCACCTACTTACCTGCCCCCTCCTGGATAACCCATGCACAATGGAAGATGTTTTTAGAGGAAGTAACAAGGCCATCGCAGGAAATGATGAATGATGAGTAAAGAAACAACACGTGAACTATTACGTTTATTAAATGAGATGTATTGGTTATTCTTTCGAGTAATGATATGTGTGTCCTTTGTATGTGTCCGGAAAGTGCAATTGATGCTCATCTTGTTCCCCGTTAGATAACCGAGTCTCGTGCTTTCGTTCGGAAAGAAGGTTTATTCTAAAGTTGATGAAATTATTAGTTCGTAGTTTTTTTCTTCTGTTTTTTTCGCGATTTATACTGAACTGATCTATGTTTCTTACAGGGTTTTGTATGTCACCTCATGTCTTGATTGTGGAGTTTCTGTTGTGTTTTTTGTGTTTGTTCCGTTTTATGATATATGGGTTTGTTTATGAAGTGACATACGTTGTTTTAAGGGTGGCCGGATAGACAGTTCATGGGATACATGACTTCATAAGCTCCTTAGAATATTTCTTCTGACTACGTTCCAGTAGTTAGCCTGTGGTGGGGCGAAAGTATTATTCTAATTAACAGCATTTATTAATTAACTAGTTTACCCCTTTTGGTTTAAATTGAGTTATTTCCGAACGATCTCCAATCTTTCAACGCATTAGGCTTCTCGACGTTACGATCTTCTTCTTTTTAAAATTTGATTGATTATTACACTTGTGTTTTACTTTTGATAATATGTATATTTTATTCCAACCCCTTTATCATCCTCATTCTTCATTTCCATGCGCCCCTCACGTCTCCCCTTGTTATTTCCTTTTATATTAAATTTATTTGATATTCTTTAACCTTTACTTGAAACGTGTTTTCATTCCATAGTTAATTCTCTATCTAATTATTAATTCGATAATACTCAACATAGGTCTGGGTCCACGTCCCTTTGAGGTTAGGCCAGTCCCCACTCAGCGTGTACGGGGAGCTTTTACGCTCCCCTGTCTCGACATCGACTGTGTGCGTAGTAAGTGGTGGTTAAGTACACCCGGCGCCTCTCAGTGAGTATTTTCAATCTAAATTGCATTTTATAAGTACAGTATTTTGAATTACGTGCCGACTTATTGTGAGTATTTTGAATCTAAATTACATTTTGTAATTATTATGAATTTCAATTGCATTTTGTAAGTATTTTCATTCTACCTTGGTTTTCGTTCTGGTTTCCATTTTCATTGTCATTTTCACTATCACCCAGACCATTAGGGGCCGATAACCTGGATGTTAGGCCCCTTAAAACAACAATTATCATCACCATTATCTACACCAGCTTTGTATGAACCATCGTTTCATCAATCATGAGAACATCGAAAAATGTGACGTAAGATACCTACTGTTGGATACTGAAGCTTATACTCTCCCTAGAAGGAATATTGTTGGTGTGTTGTTGATTTATGTAGGAGCTTTGCAACCTCGTGATCATTCAACTCCGTCTACTTGGGTGAATGTGAAATTTGTGTGACAACCTGTCTTTTTTTAGATGGCTGTAATAGAGTGTGTAATTGTAATTCAGGTTAGGATTGAGGCGTGGCCTTAAGTTAGGAACCATCCCAGCATTTGCCTGGGGGTAGAAGTGGGGGAAACTACGGAATATCCCTTCAAATATGGCTCAGGTGGGAATCGAACTCAATTCTTCACATTTCCCCCTCACTTTTCAATAAACCGTGTCAGTGCATTGTAGGTGGGACTCGCCCTTTTTCTATCTGTCGTCCATTAATTGTAGCCACAATTTTGGTAAATAAGATATAATAATGTGTTAAACTATAAATTTCACACTTTTTAGATTTATGATGATGGTGATGATGATAATTGCTGTTTTAAGGGGCCTAACATCTAGGTTATCGGCCCCTGATGGTTTGGGTGATCGTGAAGATGAAAATGAAATGCAAACTTAAAACTAAAACTAACTACTAGCCTACATACCAGAAGAAGAAATGGAAAACTAAAGGAGAATAAGGCAAATAAAGGACAGGAGGAAAAGAAATGCCCTCAACCCTCGAAGAATGCGGATTGAGGGACTTGGAAAGAAGGAGAGCCATGAAAGGCAGATAGGAAAGTGAAAGAGGAGAGGGTCCGCCCCAAAGGTAAGGGACAAAAGAGGAAAACGGACCCAGCTCAGGAATCCCTCGGGGTCGCCAACTCCCGAATTCACCAGCCGTAAACCCCTGAGGGTGTAGCATTATTTAGAGTGTACCAAAAGTGGTGGGGCTACATACACCCGGCCTCCTTGAGGGCCTTGAGCAGAAGGCAGGAGATAACATGAAAAGAAAAAGAAGGCTGACCCCTCGCAGAAGGAGGGAATCAGAAGAGATGAGACAAGGGCCAATTAAGGCGGGAAAGGAAGAGACTCCCTAGGCCTCGGATACCCTAATACCGTCGGGGTAGGAAGAGAACAAGAGTTGACCAAGTGAGGTCGACAGGAAAGAAGACACAGAGGAGCCCGGCACAAGTAAGTGGAAGCAATGCCGGACTCAGCTGGGGCCCCGTGGTCGCCAACCCACGTCCCACTAGATGTAAGCCCCTGGGGGTTTTTAGAATTAAAACTCAGTAATGTTGACACTTTCTATTTTCTTATTATTTATTTTCTTAAAATATCTGATTACATAGAGAGCTAGTGTGTTAAAATCGAGATAAATAAATTACATACAAAATTTATATTCAGCACCCAGCTCTTTATGATGTGTTTGTCCATAAGTGGTGCTACCAAGGTGAAATAAGTAAGTCCCTTATCAATTGTTTTTTTTTTTTTTTAATCCGTTCTTCCGGTTTTACCCAACTGTCAATACTGTAATGCTATCTATACTATGACTTTAGTAACGATGTAAGATATGCGCATTGACGTTCTTCATCTGTTCACACGACATTTACAATGTTAGAGACGTGCACATGGTGTGGTTATGTTGGGTGGTTTGTTGGTTCCTCAGTTTAGGAGCTGCGACAACGCCGTCATGTAGCCCCACGTACTTAGGGTGTGTGTAGAATGTGTCTGATAACCGGTGTTAATTGTGATGGCTGTATTAGTGTGTGTATCTGTTTTTTAATTTAGTTACAGACTGCAACTTAGAATTTTTCAAATAGTTCCTACTTATGCCGACAAACGCCACCGTCAACGACTACTAGGCCTAGTTCAGAACTTAGCTACTAGACGCCACCGCAGTCGGCTCTTGGCAACGAACGTAGAAACCTAAGAGCGTTGTTTACATTCTTAACCTATCCAATTAAGCTTCACACAGGTGTAATTAGTGGAAGGTTCTTTAACATGCCATAAATCTATGACATGGGACCGCTGGGTTTACTTCCCCTCCGAAGGAAGGTGTACTTAGGGATTTTTAATGCTCTTAAAACATCCAACGGTTTCGGCCGGGTTTGAACCCGCTATCTTGGGCATAGAAGCTCAGCATGCTAGTGGTTATCTTGTAGTGAGTGTTTAACATGTCCGCCGACTGTGAGATACGGTCTGTAGTTAGTTTCTTGATTGCATTAAATATTAAACTAGTTGACACACATCTCCAAATGGGTGTGGTGTATGGTGAAAGTGCAATCTCGGATAGAGTGCTGAGGAAATGGGTTCGATTTTTCAACGAAGGTCATCAACATGCATGAACCTGCAGCTATATTTTAGCGACGATTACTTCATCTGAAGGACTTCCTTCGTGGCAGATGTTTAGATGGCAATTATCTCAAAGAGTGAGTACAAACATTGGTGTCCTAATATAGGAGGAGACTGTCTGGAGATGTACCGTACCATAAAGTCCAATCAAGAAACAAACTACAGACCGTATCTCACAGTAGGCGGACCTGTTAACACTCACTACAAAATAACCACACCATGTGCACGTCTCTAACATTAAATTTATTCTTTCTTTGGAAACAAAATGGCCTCATAGAACGTTCCTCATTTGTTTTTTCCGTCTTTCTTTCTTTCTTTCGTTCATTCTTTCTTTCCATCGTTCCTTCTTTCTTTTTTTCAGTCTTTCTTTCTTTCTTTCTTTCTGCAACTAGAAATCCTGTCGACTGGTGGATAAACATTGCATTATGAACTTGGTTCACTTTAACTCTTGAGTTATTCATTATCTTCTACTTCTTTAATAGCCATCTCCTCTCAGGAGGTTGGCAACCATCATAGGGACTCTTGCTTTAGATGATTCAGCACGGAACAGCTCAATAGTAGAACAATTGAACCAAGTTTTCAGATTATCGATCCAAGAAATGCGTCTTCTTCCTGGTCTTCTTTTGCCTTGTAGCTTCCCTTGAATGACCAGCTGCAGCAGATGATATTTCTCTCCTCTCATCACATGACCCAGATACTGCAGTTTTCTAATTGTGACAGTATTCAATATTTCCTTTCTCTTTCCCATCCGCCTCCTCACCTCATCGTTGGTGAGCTTTTCTTTCCAACTTAGCCTCAGTACGTACGTCCATAGCTCAAATGCCTCCAATCTGTCCATTTCTCTTTTCTTTTTGGTCCAGGTCTCAACTACATAGAACAAGGTGGAGAAGATATAACATCTGAGAAGTCTAATTTTTAGATGTAAATTAAGGTCTCTGCTACAGAACACTCTCCTCATTTTATTGAATGCATTTTTGGCTTGACCGATCCTGGACTTTATCTGCTCAGTACAGTCAATGTAGCAGTTCACATTTGTTCCTAAATACTTATACTTTGTCACTACAAAGACTAAATATACTGGCCTCTGGAGGTAGGAAATGATACTATCTGATTCAATCAGAGATAGAAAAAAAATGCAGGTTCATTGGTCATCATATAACAGGATTATAATTTCACGCCACAATTGATACACTTAACATTATCATTGTCATAACCATGATGGACCAAGAACTTGGATATTTTGAGGGTTCAGGGTTAAAGTGAACCATGTCCATAAAATTCAGTTCTAAAATAACGGATATCGTTGCTGTTAGTTATTGTTATCTTCAGGGGCGGAACATCGACGTCATCTGCCCCCTATTTCGAAGTTGAACAGCTGAAAATATTTAACAATTGACTATTTGTTGCTTTAATACTATTATACGGTGTTTGATTCAAATTATTTCTTTGGCATTTCCGTATAACAAATATTATGCCAATGTAGAGGGACAGATGACCTCGTAGTTCCGCCCCATTAAACAACAATAACTAAGTAACTAACTAACTATTCCATATAGAATTCCAGTGATGTCATGAAGTGCAACATCTTGTGGTTAAAATGTTCTTTATGGACTTATTTTATCATTGCAATGTAGTGTACCATGACAGCGGTAGTGAAAAGTGTGCACAATTTGTACTTCGTTTAGTTTAAACTTGGATGCTTCATTTATTCCCTTAAGAACAAACGCAATGTCAAGGTGAAAGTATCATTAATAAATCCACAAGTTGTAGAGTAAAATTGTTTTTATTTTACATATAAAATAAATAAGGGATGTTTGTGCGGTGTTGGTGGGGGAGGGGAGGGGCGGTCAGTCTAGCCGATGATAGCCTTGCCGTGTCCGTAAGCGAGTGCGGGGGCGGCGAGTCCATGACCGTAAGCCAGAGCGGGGGCGGCGAGTCCATGACCGTAAGCCAGAGCGGGGGCGGCAGCGTAGGCGGGAGCAGCGTGGACCTTAGCGACGGCAGCGACAGCGGGCTCACGGTGAACCACAGCGTTGAATCCGTTGACGGGATCGGCGGTGTATTCTACAGTACGACGGGTACCGTCAGGCTCGACCAGACTGTAGCTACCCTGGACAACATCTCCTTGACGGCTCTCCTGCTGTCCCTTGGAGTCTCCGGTCAGAGCGTCCTGGATGTCGTAAGCGTAGTTGTAGCTGGGGTTTGGGTCGTAGTCGGTGTCGACAGCGGCGGCTACCTTGGCGATGGCGGGGGCGGCAGCGTAGGCTACGGGAGCGTGGGCGGCATAGCCTACAGGGGCGGCGTATGCGCGCGCAGCCAAGGGTGCGCCTGGGGCGTAGACGGCGGGGGCGCCGAGAATACCGGCCTTAGCGACGGCCACGAAGGCGGCGAGGATCACGAACTGTAACAAACAACAACAGATACTTAGTTTTCTCGCATTAAAAACTCGCCTAGAATTCATGAGAAAGAATTCCTAAATGTATTTAAATGTCCTTATATTATTTAAACTAAGATGAAAGATTATGCAGTTCTCTGAAAAATATATCAATGTCGAGTTAAATACACTGGCCTTTCTTGTTAATATTAATATTAATATTAATATTGCCTTGCTCCAGAAAACCTACTAATACGGTTACACGAAATGTTGGCATTCCCGGCCATGATCAATTTTACTCAATGTAGGATTATCAACAGGGCAGATGACCTCGTAGTTCCGCCCCTTTAAACAATAATAACTAACATAACTGAATATTCGACTGTATTTAATCAGAATTAATGTATCTGACGCGATACTGATCCTTCTCGAGATCCATCATTACAAAATGAAAAACAATAACACTATCACCGTTACACGGATCAGCGGAAAATAATAAAAAACACTCTTTGAAAAGTCTCGTAAGCTATGCACAGGATGTCCTAAATTCACTATTGTTGATATCTCAAATTCTTTATCTCCACGCGCGTAATGCGGTTTTAATCCTTCATTTTAAGCAAAAAAACAGCTTTATTCAAACTTCTATAAAACAAACAAAAAATAATCCCTCCCTATATTATTCTGCTAAGGTTCCATTCCAGTCTTGTACCGAAAATAAGCTCCCATCAACACCAGCCTACACATATGGGGTACCTACAGGTTCAGCATAACCCAACGCGTAAGCGAAACGCACTCCCTTACTCTTTAAATGCCTCACAATTAAATAAATACCTTAAAACATGTATATTTACAATTATTTATTTATTTATTTATTTATCGTATGGCTTTTAGTGCCGGGAGTGTCCGAGGACATGTTCGGCTCGCCTGAGTCTGTAGCTGCTTCCAGCGGACACGCTAAAGGGTGAGCTACAAGTTCCGTTCAATTTCAAGTAGTTCCAACTTTCGCCACCAGATATCAATGATACCTAGTGGTGAACGTTGGAACTTTGATAGAGCGTTCTGACGAAATCTAACCTAACAAATTTTGCTTTACATAAGTTTAGTCTGTGAAAGGATCTTTTACATGCCATAAATCTATGACATGGGACAGCCGGCTTTACTTCCCCTCCGATGGAAGGCATACTGAAGGATTTTAACGCTCTTAAAAAATCCGACGACTTCGGCCGGGTTTGAACCCACTATCTTGGGCATAGCAGTTCAGCTTGCTACCGACTACGCCACCGAAGCCGCTATATTTACAATGAAATAATGAAAGAATGCAACACGGTAACCATGGTAACAGAATCTCATAGGTCCATCTATTTCTGTAAGACGCAATGCAATTCCAATTATTACATTACTGTGAAAGTTTCCAGACGGTTATAAGGTTATCACGGAACCAAATTAAGCTGTAAAATTCATCAATACATACAGTATAATGAGCTTAAGGCAGTCAAGGGGCACTCTAGAAATTTGTTCATGCAATTTTCACGTGTGAGTGTGGTACGAAATGTGTTTTTCATCCGACTTTAAAGGGTCTCCGAAAACCACATTTAAAGGCCCTTAAATTAACAGTGTCTGTGATATTCCCAGAAAACTAACTTCGCTCTGATATACCTATGAAGGAATGACAAACCCCTAACCACTGCACCAATAGCTGAATTATTGATAAAGTCTGATTATTCATACCAAGGATCAATCAGTCATAGCATTCATGATTGAGATTTTGCTAAGTGTACTCTTTACAAATATAATATTCGCGGGCGAAGCCGCGACGGGTAATGCTAGTAAGTTAAAAAAAATAAGAATCATGACTGAAATTCATTATCATTTAATTCAGAAGTAATTTTTTGTTAATTTATGGTCTCAATCGATAAAAAGACCGGTACCGGACTAGACTTTAAAAAATAAATCGCAATATATATTCACTTAAAATAAACACCATGGTTATTCACTTGCGTTTGTTGGTTCATTGATGAATTTGATACAAAGGAGAGTATTTAAATAAAATGTATGCAATTTATTTATTTATTTAAGTATATAAATTATACGTTTCCACGAGCATAATTTCAGAGCAGCTGTTAAGGCATATGTTTGATTCCCACCTCAGTCATCCTAGAAGAGGTTTTATGTAGTTTCCTCATTTCTGCTTCAGGCGAATGCTAGGATGGTACCTAAATTAAAGCCACGGGCGCCTCCTACCAAAATACACACTCTTGTACAACCGTTACAATAACGCAGGTTATCTCTCAATTTCCACTCACCCGCACCCAAGTACACGAGGCTACATGACCACGATGTTACAAAACCGCTTATTGAATCAATAACAAGGAATTAAAGTCGCAGACTGTCGGTTCGAGTCCCGTTACATAGCCTAGAGTGGGTTGTCGTCAGTATTGGAACCAAAATCAGAGAATTGTCAAGTCCACTTATACACAGCACAGCAGGTCTTACCTTGAACACCATGATGAAGTTATTGTATTGTCTGCGTCCAGACCACGCCGTTATATACCAGATCAGTGCAGCGGGTCGGGCCGGTCTGCCCCTCCACACACTGTGCGGCACAAGGGAGTTGGCGAATATGATGGCTATTGAAGGTCACTGGGTCGAGTCGCGATATTGCGTCTACCACCTTCAATCGTTCTTCCAGGGGTGGACACAGGGCGTCCTCACCCGGTTGATTATCTTAGAAATTAACGAATTAAGGATATATTTATTTGCTTATTTAAGTTATTTATGTATTTATTGAATGAGAAATAATTTCAACTCTGAGATTTGCTGATGACATCGTCATCTTGGCCGACACGCCGGAGGATTTGAAAGAGTATTTGAATGGTATGGACTCCGTCTTGAGGAAATAATTCAGGATGAAAATTAATAAATGTAAAACAAAAATATTGCAATGCAGCCGAATGAAATCAGAAACCTCTATGGACATCAAATTGGCAGGTGAAAAGCATAAGGAAGTAAGAGACTTAGGAAGCAAAATAACCAGTGATGCACGAAGCAAGGAGGATATAAAAAGTAGGTTGGCTCAGGCAGGGAAAGCATTTCTTCAAAAAAGGAATCTGTTGACATCGAATATAGATTTAGGTATTAGGAAGTTAATTTTGAAAGCCTTTGTCTGGAGCGTGGCTCTCTACGGAAGTGAAACTTGGACTGTTGGTGAAGCAGAAAAGAGGAGAATTGAGGCGTTTGAAATGTGGTGTTACAGGAGAATGATGAAGCTCAGATAGGGTTTCAAACGAAGAGGTATTAAGACTAGTGGGAGAGGAGAGATGTTTCTGGCGACTGCTAATGAAGAGAAGACATTGGTTGGTAGGACACATACTAAGACACCCAGGAATAGCAAGCTTAGTTATGGAAGTAAGGGTCGAGGTCAAGAACTGTAGGGGTTGACCAAGGTTAGAATATGTTCAACCGATTGCTTCGGATGTAGGGTGTGGTAGCTATGTAGATATGAAACGATTAGCTCAGGACAGGGAGGCATGGAGGGCTGCTTCAAACCAGTCAAAAGACTGAAGACTCAAACAACAACAACATTTATTTATTCATTCATTTCTTTGTTTCTTCTTCTTCTTCTTCTTCTTCTACTTCCTCTTCCTCTTTTTCTTCTTCATTATCTCAGCCATTTCCCACGTCACGTAGCGTCAGCGTTATTTATTTGTTTGCATGGTGGCGTAGTCGGTAGCATGCCGAACTGTTGTGCCCAAGATAGCGGGTTCAAACCTGGCCGAAGTCGTCGGATTTTTAAGAGCGTTATATCCTTCAGTATGCCTTCCTTCGGAGGGGAAGTAAAGCCGTCGGTCCCATGTCATAGATTTATGGCATGTAAAAGATCCTTCCACAGACTATACTTGATTGAATCTAAATTTCTAGGTTAGATTTTGTTGGAATGCTCTATCAAAGTTCCAGCGTTCATCACGAGGTATCAGTGACATCCGGCAGTGAAAGTTTGAACTACGTGAAATTGAACGGAACTTGTAGCTCACCTTATGGGTGTCCGCTTGAAGCAGCTACAGTCTCTGCTGAGCCGAACATGTCCCAGAGCCACGCGATAAATAAATAAATAGTAATTTAAATAAGTTTTTCTTCTTTCAATCTTTCTTTCTTTCTTTCTTTCTTTCTTTCTTTCTTTCTTTCTTTCTTTCTTTCTTTCCTTCCTTCCTTCCTTCTTTCCTTCTTTCTTTCTTTCTTTCTTTCTTTCCTTCCTTCCTTCTTTCTTTCTTTCTTTCTTTCTTTTTTTCATTCTTTCTTTCTTTCTTTCTTTCTTTCTTTCTTTCTTTCTTTCCTTCTTTCTTTCCTTCCTTCTTTCTTCCTTCCTTCCTTTCTTTCTTCCTTCTTTCTTTCTTTCTTTCTTTCTTTCCTCCCTTCCTTCTTTCCTTCTTTCTTTCCTTCCTTCTTTCTTTCTTTCTTTCATCTTTCTTTCTTTTCTTTCTTTCTTTCTTTCTTTCTTTCTTTCTTTCTTTCTTTCTTTCCTCCCTTCCTTCTTTCCTTCCTTCTTTCTATCTTTCTTTCCTTCCTTCCTTCCTTCTTTCTTCCTTCCTTCCTTTCTTCCTTCCTTCCTTCTTTCCTTTCTTCCTTCCTTCTTTCTTTCCTTCTTTCCTTCTTTCTTTCTTTCTTTCTTTCTTTCCTTCTTTCTTTCTTTCTTTCTTTCTTTCTTTCTTTCTTTCTGTAGTTCTTTCTTTCTTTCTTTCTTTCTTTCTTAACTTCTTTCTTTATTTCCTCCCTTCCTTCTTTCCTTCTTTCCTTCCTTCTTTCTTCCTTCCTTCCTTCCTTCTTTCCTTCTTTCTTTCTTTCTTTCTTTCTTTCTTTCCTTCTTTCTTCCTTCCTTTCTTCCTTCTTTCTTTCTTTCTTTCTTTCTTTCCTTCTTTCTTTCTTTCTTTCTATCTTTCTTTCTGTCCTTCTCTCTTTCTTTCTTTCTTCTTCCTTCTTTCTTTCTTTCTTTCTTTCCTTCCTTCCTTCTTTCTTCCTTCCTTCCTTTCTTCCTTCCTTCCTTCTTTCCTTTCTTCCTTCCTTCTTTCTTTCCTTCTTTCTTTCTTTCTTTCTTTCTTTCTTTCCTTCTTTCTTTCTTTCTTTCTTTCCTCCCTTCCTTCTTTCCTTCTTTCCTTCCTTCTTTCTTCCTTCCTTCCTTCTTTCCTTCTTTCTTTCTTTCTTTCCTTCTTTCTTCCTTCCTTTCTTCCTTCTTTCTTTCTTTCTTTCTTTCTTTCGTTCCTTCCTTCTTTCTTTCTTTCTGTCCTTCCTTCTTTCCTTCTTTCTTTCTTTCTTTCTTTCTTTCCTTCTTTCTTTTCTTCTTTCTTTCTTTCCTTCTTTCTTTCTTTCTTTCTTTCTTTCTTTCTTTCTTTCTTTATTTCCTTCTTTCTTTCTTTCTTTCTTTCCTCCTTTCTTTCTTTCTTTCTTTCTTTCTTTCCTTCTTTCTTTCTATATTTCTTTCCTTCTTTCTTTCTTTCTTTCTTTCCTTCTTTCCTTCTTTCCTTCTCTCTTTCTTTCTTTCTTTCTTCTTTCCTTCTTTCTTTCTTTTTTTCTTTCTTTCCTTCCTTCTTTCTTTCTATCTTTCTTTCCTTCTTTCCTTCTTTCTTTCTTTCTATCTTTCTTTTCTTCTTTCCTTCTTCCTTTCTTTCTATCTTTCTTTCCATCTTTCCTTTCTTTCTTTCTTTCTTTCTTTCTTTCCTTCTTTCTTTCTTTCTTTATTTCTTTCCTTCTTTCTTTCTTTCTTTCTTTCTTTCTTTCTTTCCTTCCTTCTTTCTTTCTTTCTTTCTTTCTTTCTTTCTTTCCTTCTTTCTTTCTATCTTTCTTTCTATCTTTCCTTCCTTCCTTTCTTCCTTCCTTTCTTCCTTCCTTCTTTCCTTCTTTCCTTCTTTCTTTCTTTCTTTCTTTCTTTCTTTCTTTATTTCCTTCCTTCAATCTTCCTTCCTTTCTTCCTTCCTCTTTCTTTCTTTTTTTCCTTCCTTCTTTCTTTCTTTCTATCTTTCCTTCTTTCCTTCTTTCTTTCTTCCTTTCTTTCTTTCTTTCTTTTTTCTTTCTTTCTTTCTTTCCTTCCTTCCTACTTTCCTTCTTTCTTTCTTTCTTTCCTTCCTTCTTTCCTTCTTTCTTTCTTTATTTCCTCCTTACTTCTTTCCTTCTTTCCTTCCTTCATTCTTCCTTCCTTCTTTGTTTCTTTCTTTCCTTCCTTCTTTCCTTCTTTCTTCCCTTCTTTCTTCCTTCCTTCCTTCGTTCTTTCTTTCTTTCTTTCCTTCCTTCCTTCTTTCCTTCTTTCTTTCTTTCTTTCTTTCCACCCTTCCTTCTTTCCTTCCTTCTTTCTTCCTTCCTTCTTTCCTTTCTTCCTTCCTTCTTTCTTTCTTTTTTTCTTTCCTTCCTTCTTTCCTTCGTTCTTTCTTTATTTCTTTCTTTCCTCCCTTCCTTCTTTTCTTCCTTCCGTTCGTCTTTCTTTCTTTCTTTCTTTCTTTCTTTCCTTCTTTCTTCCTTCCTTTCTTCTTTCTCTCTTTCTTTCTTTCTT